>CM065744.1:5079134-5114134 GCA_033310375.1 Conus canariensis | reverse complement strand
TATGGCCTCCAAAGCTGACAACGAATCCGACAGAACCAGAAAGTCCCTCTTCATAGATTGTGAGATTATCCTCAGCGCCAGAACCAGAGCTGTAAGTTCAGCAGAGTAAACAGAAGCATCTGAAGGAATATGTTCTAACAGTATTTCAGAAGGAGCACCAGGGCAATAGGCTGCACAGGCCACTCCATCTTCAGACTTGGAACCGTCAGTGAAAATTTTCTGACAGGATGGGAATTTCGAACAGAGATCCGCATACAATGCCTTGTATGTCAGAGAGCTGTTAGATTCTTTGCGAAAAGCTGTAAGGTCAAAACGAATCTCTCGTGTAGAAAAGGTCAACGGAGGCTTATCTGGAAACTTGGAAAAATCAGACACAACTCCAAGGTCTAGACCTGCATTCTGCCCATGAGGCTGCATATGAAGACCAAACGGCGGAATACAGTTAGGGTTGTGTTCGAATTTATTTTGAAACTGAGGGTCAAAGACACAGTCATAGGCAGGGTTTTCCGGTTCAGAGAACAGTCTGATATAGTAATTCAAAGATAGTTTCAGCCTGTGGTTGGATAGTGAGGGTTCACCCGCCTCTGTGTACAGGCTGTACACAGGGGTGGTGTGGAATGCTCCAAGACAGAGACGAAGCCCTTGATGGTGGATAGGGTCCAAGAGTTTTAGGTAAGACGGTCTTCCAGAGCTGTACACAGCACAACCATAGTCCAGTTTGGACCGGACCAAGGCTCTGTAGAGGTGCAGCAAAGTTTTCTTATCAGCGCCCCAGTCAGTCTGTGCTACGACCTGCAGAATATTCAGAGCTTTCTAGCAAGAAGTTTTGAGGTTTTTAATGTGGCTGAGAAAGTTGAGTTTTTGGTCAAAAATAACTCCTAGAAACTTGGCCTCTTTGCCAGTTCGAATGGGAGATTTCCCAATCTGAATTTCAGGATCTGCAAACAACTGAGGAAAATTATGGAAGTGGATACACTGTGTCTTCGTAGCAGAAAAAGTGAAGCCATTTTCATCCGCCCACTGATGAATTTTATCCACACAAAGCTGGAGCCTGCGCTGGACACTCGGGTACAGGCTTCCAGTTGCATTGACAGCAAAATCATCCACAAACAATGAGCAGTCTGAACCCTGTTGAACTGACTTGACAATGGTGTAGATCTTGATGCTAAAGAGGGCAGGAGACAGTATGCACCTTTGTGGAACACCCAACTCCTGCTCATGAACATCAGAGAGAGTGGTGCCAGCCCGGACCTGAAACTGTCGTTCTGCCAAAAAAAATTGAATAAAAAGTGGAAGATGATCCTGAAAACCAAGATCCTGGAGATCATGAAGTATCCTGGATTTCCAGGTGGTATCGTAGGCCTTCTCCAAGTCGAGGAAAATAGCCACTGCGTGTTGTTTGTTTAGAAAGGCGTTCCGAACCGCAGATTCCAGACGGATCAAATAGTCAACTGTAGTTCGATGTTTGCGGAAACCACACTGTTCTTTCGCCAGAAGGCCGTCGGTTTCGAGTTTCCGCGTGAGTCTAGCATTGACCATTTTTTCCATCAGTTTGCAGACACAGCTGGCCAAAGCTATCGGACTGTAGTTTGATGGGTTAGAAAGATCTTTTCCAGGTTTGGGAAAAGGAATGATGAGGGCTTTCGCCAAGAAGGTGGACAGAATCCAGTAGCCCATACATGGTTGTAGACATGTAGCAGGATGTTCAGACCTTTTTGCGGAAGATGTGCCAAAAGTTTATAATGGATTTCATCTATACCCAGAGAGGAATCGCTGCAGAAAAGTAAGGCGGATTTCAATTCGTTTAAAGTGAAAGGAAGATTGTAGTCTTCCATGTTGTCTGACAAAAAGTTGCAGGGTGATTTTTCTTTGAAGGCTTTGTTTTTGACAAAACTGGCTGATTTTTTAGAAGACAAGGAATTCCTTTCAATGGTTGAAGCAAGCAGATTAGCAACTGCTTTTTTTCTCTGTTATTAAAGAGCCGGAAAACTTGAGATGGTTCACAGTGGGGCAGGTGTTCTTCCCTTCAATTTTACTGATTATTTTCCACACTTTTTTCTTCGATGTTTTGGATGTGAGTCTTGAGCAAAACTGTTTCCAAGATAAATGTTTACTGGTTTTATAAATGTGTTTGGATTTGGCCCTCAGTTGCTGATGTGCTCGGACGTTGGGCATCGATGGTCTGTAGGAGACCAGACGTTGAGCTCTTTTGCGGGTTTTGTTAATTTCCTTGCACTCAGAGTTGAACCAAGGAACTTTTGGCATTGGGAGCTTCTTGGAAGATGTGGGGATGGTTGACTTTCAGGGTGAAATCTGAAAGACTTCCTGCCGGATCTTCACTTTGCAGGATCTTGTCCTCTTCCAGATCCATAAGAAACCTAGTGGTAAAGAGGTCCCAATCTGCTTTGTTAAAATTGAGGCGTTCTGGTAAAGATTCACTCTCTGCATTCGTATACCGAAGCAACACAGGAAAGTGGTCGCTACCATGCAGGTCCTCATCCACCTCCCAAACAAAATCCAGAAACAAAGAGGGGTCACAGACAGAAAGATCCAGACAGATTGGTGCCGTTAGTGGAGTGAAAGTAAGTTGGCGATTTCCCATTCAAGACAAACAAATCAAGCTCCGAAAACACTTCCTCTAAAAGCAGACCCCTTGGTGAAGATCTCTCCTTCCCCATAGAGGACAGGGACCATTCAGATCACCCAACAGCAGGAAGGGTCTACGAAGCTGCTCCAAGAGCGAAATGAGGTCCTGTTTGGTGATACAGATATTTGGAGACAGATACAAGCTACAGATAGTAACTGTTTTGTGGAGAGTAACCCGAGCTGCCACTGCCTGAAGTGGACTCTGCAGAGCAACTGGGCTGTACAGAACAGATTTGTGAATGAATATGGCTACCCCACCAGAAACGCCATGTTCAACAGATTGTGCAGGTTGGTTTAGAAAGCTGTAGCCAGAAAGTGAAAAAGTTTTGTCAGACTTCAGAAAAGTTTCTTGCAGAGAAACTAGCATTGGCCTAGCCTCACGGCACAAGAGCTGCAATTCTTCGTAATTGGAAGACAGTCCCCTGATATTCCATTGCAAGACTGTATCCATTGTGGATGAGGATTTTAATCGCCCATGTCTACGTCCTCTTTCTCTTCATCATACAGAGCTTCAAACGCATTTCGCAGTTTGAGCTCCGCCTTTTTAAGCCTGTCTGGTGGAATTGGAAGTTTTTTTTTCATCCCTGGAGGGGAAGAACCCAGTGGTCTTGATGGCATTGGTGGAGGCTTTCCCCTGCACTCCACCAACGCCACTTTGTTTGAAGCCACTGTCGGGGCACCTCCCTTGGGAGGTGGTCTCGGCTTGGAGGCCGTCTCCGGGCGAATCCGTTTCTGGGCAGCCCGCACAGCCACATGCTTAGTGGATGCATGGAGGTGCATCCTCTGGTGGGTTTAAGGCCCCCACCAACGGCCGTTTTTTCTTGCAATGTTTTCGAAGCCAGAGCACATTTCAGTGGTTCAAGACCACATGGGTCTGTCTGAGCACTGGCTTACACCTGAGGTGCTCTAAGCGATTTTTTGGCAACTGTCGAGAAAAGGAGCGGGGTTCCCTTCTGCTCCTGCACCGACTTTTTGGCTTCGAAGAACGAAATCTTTTTTTTCTGTTTTTACACGCTGGATTTCGCTTTCTACTCGCCAAACAGGGCCGTCTTTTGAAAAAGAAAAGTGGTCACCATCACAGTTCACGCATTTTGCGGATTCACATCCGCCCTCATGAACTGCTTTGCTGCAGGTGGCACACGCCTCCTCTCCCGGGCACTTCTCCCTGACATGACCAAACCGTTGACATCTGAAGCACCTCAGTGGGGATGACACATACAGGGCTACTTTTACTCTCAGGTACCCCACCTTTATGGACTCTGGAAGAGTCGGTTTAGCGAAGGTGAGGAACATCGCCCTCCTGACCTCTACAACTCCCTGATCAGCGAACCCAGACTTTATTTCCCTCTCAGATATTCCAAACAACTCTCGGCAACGGATGACACCTTTCGAGGAGTTTAGACTTTTGTGAGGGGACACCTGATCGGGTAATTTACAAAACTTTCTGATCTCAATAAGTTTTCCGAGTGGATTTTTCGGTCAACCTGCACGAGCAGGGAACCATCCCTCAACCTCTTACCGATTTCGACTCTGCGCCTACAAGGCCTTTGAGCCCCTTTGCAACAGCGAAGGGACTCAACTTGGTAATAGGTCGTTCGCTATCCGCTGACTGCATAATCAGCCAAGAGGGCCAAGCACCTATCGTCTTCTGGACTTCTGTGTCCGAATATGAGTCCGTGTCCCTGGAAGGGTCAGAACCCAATTTTCTTCTCTTTCCTGTTTTTGTGTTTTTTGAGGCCATGAAGGTTTTTAAATACTGGCAGAGATAAACGGTCACCCCAGGAGAGCTGCCGTGCTGGGGAAGGGACAATGGATGGCCTTAGTATGGCGTCCCTGAGCCTGGTACCGTCCCACATGAAAACCAGACAGTGCACCTTTACGACTGAATTGGGGTCAGCCACTCAGCCCCTCGCCAGGTAACTGTAACTTGGGCTTCCCCGCTGCTTATGGCAGCGACTCAAATATCAGAGAAAAAAGTGTGTGGAAAAGAAGGCTTGAAGGGGAGACGAAGAGAGAAAAGATCCGTTAAGAACGGCAAAAGATAGAATAGGAAAAGGTGGGTTACTATTTGTCTGGGCCCTCACTCTTAACCCTTCTGACATGGGAGACACTGCCAGGGGCATCAGTCCCTACCACGTAATGCTTAGGCCAGTCAGCAACTTGGCTATACAGGCCTAGAAGCGTTGACAACAACTAACCATCTAGTCGAGTATTGATGCCCCCGTCAGCAAAGCCTAAGGGATCACTGGACCACGCAAACCCTCCGACCACGGCAAGGTTGCAACCCCCGGAGGGGTATGTGTGTAAGTGTATGTGTATGTGTATATGTATGCATGTATGTATGTATGTATGTATGCATCCATACCAACAGCCAAACTGGCCCTCTCTTCCAAAAGTTGGTGATGGGATTTTACGTGTGTGCAAAAAGTTATGCGTGCGTTCACACATGGAACCTCGGTTTATAGTCTCGTTCAAAGGACTGTGTGGGAAATGAAGTCAGAACCAATGTTAACTCCGAGGGAAAATCCCCACTGTACCAAAACGGCCCAGCGGAGATTCAAACCCGCAACCCAAAGATCACCAAGATTACGGGTCCACTGAGCTATGCCGGCCCCCGTATCAGCATTAATTCAGAACAGATGGAAAGCTGTTTAACCTCAACAGGCTCCAGGCAAAATCTAAGGCTATGACAGACACAATCAGGGCTTTTTCTTTGCTGATGACTGCGCTTTTAATGCTGGTTCAGAAACTGACGTGCAATCCATGTCCATGGTCAGCGACAGTATTCATTCAAGCTTTGGACTCTTGGATTCGCTGGATGGAGGAACCATTCATTATTCATTCCTTGCCTTCTCCATGTCTAGCTTACATGGATGATGTGTGTGCCAGCGCCCATAGCGAAGAAAAACTTCAAGAGATGATGAGCAAGACAGAGATCTTCCTCAACTACACGGGAATGAAAGTGAAACCCACAAAGTGCGCCACCGTTCATGGAAAACGCTCTGGGAATAATTGGACGACTAGAGAAAAAAACAGAAAACGTCCAGATTATTCTACAAGGAGAAGATCTACCAAAGTTAGAAAAAAAGACAGACTATATCCCTACCTTGGCTTTCAGACCAATTTGACAGGAACATCGGACAAAGACCAGATCTCACAGAGTTTTGAAGAATTCCAGGCAGTGTTGGAAAAAAATTTCGATTTCCACTATCGTGGAAAAAAATTTCCACTATCGTTGTGCCATGGAAACTGAACTTTTACTACAGTAACATGAAGTTTTCGGAAAAGCAATTGAAAACATTAGAAGATCAAATAGTTGAATTTGTTCGATCCCATCTCAAGCTCAACACGTCAACTAATCGTGCTAACATGTTCTTACCCAGAAATCAAGGTGGACTAGGACTCCTGAAACCCAGTTCAATTTACTACGCAAAACGAGTGTCCTTTCTATTATCTGTGTTAACAGTGGCGATCAGCATGCCAGATTGGTTGCACGCAACAGCTTTCATCTTCACATGGAGAAAGGGAAAATCCCAAGAGCAGAACAAGATGAAGAAAATTTTGGAGGCTACGCAACAGACAATGAAGAACACTTCAGGAAAAATAGCATAATCAATGGTCCCGTTCTTCGTTTGTAGAACTGAACGAATTGTGCGTGCGTCTTGAGTTGAAACTCGATGACGATGAGCAAGGCGACTTATTTGGATCGTGCTTCCAGCATCAGAGGATGGTATTGTTCGGCTCCGCTACGCCAACCCCAAACAGCTATTCAGCGCCATCAAGAAATGGAGATGGACAAAGATCTGCAGCACGTTCAAGGCCTTCAACAACAGGGAAGACTTTTCCGCGACAGCATTCCATCAGCAGACACGAAGCAGTCAGCTGGCCATCTCATCAACCCCAACATAAACGACCACCTGACCAGATTTGTTTCAAAGGACGGCTCCAGCTGCTCAAAACTAACGCCGTGTGTCATACGTACTACATACTTTCTGGACCACGACTGTGTGATCTTATTACAAATACTTACATTCATAAGACCACCTCCCTCTACCCCACTGAAATACCCCCCCCCCCCCAAACGCACAAATCAGACGCGCGTTCGCACACACACACACACACACACACACACACACACACACACACACACACACACACACACACTCGTTTTAAAAACCCAGTGAGGTTGTGAGTTTCGGAGCAAATGCTATATAAATTAAAAAAAAGAGAAATAATGGGGGGGGGGGGGGGGGGGGGGGTTGAGAGAGAGAGGAGAGAGAGAGAGAGAGAGAGAGAGAGAGAGAGAGAAGTGTGCGTGGACAGCGAGTTTCTATTATAGTGCTGTTTTTGGTGTTTTGAACATTTATGGACAAGGTTGCATAATTGAAGTTATCACAAAGTTTGCAATAAAAATGATTGATATATATGTATGTATGTAGGTAGGTAGATAGGTAGGTATGTAGGAATGGATGTATGTACGTATGTGTGCATGTGTGTTTGTATGTATGCATGCATGTATGCACGTATGTATGTATATATGCATGTATGTATGTATGTATGCATGTATGTATGTATATTTATTACGGATTATATAGTTGTAATGTATGGATGCATGTATGTGTGTATGTATCTATGTATGTATGTATATATGTATGTATGTATGTATGTGTGTATGTAAGTATATATGTATGTATGTTTGTATGTTCGTCTCTGCTATGTCTATGTTTATGTATGTGAGTGCATATGCACGTACATATTTTTAAAAAATAGCTGTCATTAGACCTGGTATGAGGAGAGTGTGGTGTGGGTGATCTAAACTGGCACTGCTGCATTGAGCCGCGATTAGCATCAATTAGGCATTGTTTCTTACCTCGTCTAGCCTACGGTGTGTGAAGTAACAAGAATCGGTGTTTTGTGCCCAAGTTTCCAATGTCTTTTATATAATATGTATAAGGAAGTGCTCGGTTGACCTGCAAGAGTTTTGCCAGCGCATTCTCTTGTGTGTATTGTGAGCCTCAATTTTCGTTTAACTGGTTAAAAAGAAAAAAAAAAAGACGTGTGCGCGAGATATAATGTCCCGGGTTACTTCAACTGTAGTGTGCTGCATATCAATGTTTTTTTTTTTTTTTTTTTTTAACATATCAGTATAGAATTAGTATGTAGTGGTGACAGAAGGAACACATGTAAAGACCAGCTGAGAAACAGGTCACTTCATGTAAACTAATGTGTAAAAGTGTGTTGCAATAGAACTCTGAACTAAACGATAATGGTTTAGTTATATGGCGTGAAAGGGTCAAATGAAAATATATGTAATCTGTTCTAGCATCGACACCTCTTGAAGAAAATAAACCATATTTACTTTTTACGTCATTGCTAAGAAAGTACTCAGTTTATCCCTAATGCTTCTATTTTAACATCTTAAGTTCTTCCCGGTCTGTTCCTATTCTTTGACGTTTGTCATCTCAGACAATCATCACAATTTAAAAGGGAGGGATGAGAGAGAAAATTTGTCTGCAATGAGTGTTTCTTAAAACTCTCCTCAGTTCTTTCCCTTGAATTTCGATCACCGGTGATCGACGGTTTTCTGCCCGGAATGGTATTTAAAACAACATTTTTGTTATCTGAAGCAATATATAACCTAAAAAAAACCCGAAATAGACACATTCATCACAAAAATATTATCATTTTAGAAATAATGCGCAGAATGTTACTAAAAGAAGAACATCCGTCACGCAAAATGCAAAAATCTCAAAAACCGTTGAGATCAAATGCACTGACAAGAGCTATGGGATCCAGCGTGTGGACAGATCTTTGGCGCTGCTTACACATCACTGCTCCAGATCATGCGCTCGACAAAAGCACTTCTTCTTGCCCAGCAGAAAGGAGTCTTTGAAATGACGAGCACAAGCACTTCTTGCAGGGAAGACAAAGACAGTTAAAAGAAATATGACTGAAATAAGCCTTGAAATCAAAAGTAGAAAGATACACAAAACATGGGGTCAGTCATGCGGGATGAAGTATACAAGGCCTCAACGTCCTCGGGCTGCACCTAATAAAACAACAACTAGTCAGTAAATGAATAAAGCAGAAAAGAACTGGGTAGAACCAAACACCATAGCTCTAGCTTTTGGACCAAGCTGACATGGTCTGTAACAGACCATTACTATGTACTGGCACCTCTCTTTGATAAGGTCTGCATATTGAACTTCTTTCTAGTTTGGGCATCTGGTGAATGCTTGGACCAAGTGGTGAATGCTTGGGCCAAAAGTAAAACATCAATAACATTGTGTAAACCACAGACACACAGTTGAACATTCTTGGTTCCTTCCACATATAATTTTTTTAAATCATTCACATTTGAGGTAATGTAATATACACTTACATTGGCGCAAGGATGAAATACGTTTTTGAGCGTCAGACGTATCAAAATAGCTTGGAAACCTGTAGCAAATCAGCCCATCCACAAGGACGTTGACCGCGCGCATCCTTTCCTGGCCCCCTTGGTAATTGGAAAATGCATGGCATGATTATGACCATTTTCAATGTATTCCTATTTCATGAATATCACCACACACACACACACACACACACACACACACACACACACGCACAACACATACACACACATACACACGCGCGCGCGCGTGCGCGCACACACACACACACACACACACTATCTATCCATCTATCATCTATCTATCTATATCTATCTATCTATATGTCTATCTATCTATCTATCTGCCTGCCTGCCTGCCTGCCTGCCTGCCTACCTATCTATCTATGCCTGCCTGCCTGCCTGCCTGCCTGCCTGCCTGCCTGCCTGCCTATCTATCTATCTATCTATCTATCTATCTATCTATCTATCTATCGTGTGCGCGCACGTATGTGCGTGTGTCTGTATGAGACTTTCAGTACTATGATACTAATGAAATTGTTCATGAAAATACCAAAGTGGGATGCAGCTCTGACTGATATTATCTAGAATGGTACGGCAGCTCTGGAGGAAGCAACATGGTATTATGAAACAGACGCTTTCAAAACTTACGCCCGCTGCAGAAGTATGTAAGCCATTAGAACCTTAGAATACAGCCCTTGAAACACCACCCTGACAACAGCACTATTTCCACTGGGCACTTTGGATGCAAGCTGATCGTCTGACTGGGATCTTAATGATGTTATGACAAAAACAAAGAAACAAACAAAGAAACAAACGAACGAATGGACATAAGCATTACATTCCTTGAAGAAACTCAAAATAAATCCAAGAGGCCAGTATCTATTTTCATCCATATTGTTAATAGATATCTTTTTCCTATTACTTCTGCTTCTGACGAGGCAAGACGCAAATACCGTTCAGAGTTATTTGATCTATTTAACACCTAAATCAAAGAACATCCCAAGTTATTGCAACGATAACACATCACAGATAAAGAACACCGCAAGGTGTCAAGTGTAATCAAGTGAAGAGTTGGATTCAATATTTGTCTTGACAATATAGACTATTTCAAATTTTTTTTGTCAGCTTGTTTACATTTATTCACAACTTCTTAACAATATCCCGGCCTTCATTCGCTAAAACAATTGGGTGTTATATGCAACACTGCATTTTTTTCTGTTTCATATACTGTAGTTCCTTTTGTTCTCTCTTTTTTGTGTATCATATTTCTTTTTATCTCTGGAAACACACTAAAAAACAAATAAGATGAGATCAGATTTCTTACCCTTATCCTATTTTCATCTTAAGTCATACTGATATGGTCTCACTCACATTAACTGCTCATTTTACATCCACAATCCCGAGGCACCAATGTCATTAAAGATGAATATATCAGTGACAAAATGGAATGCTTTCTAGGAATCCAACCAAAAGAGCAAGCCCGGTGAATTGTATTTAGTTAGATAATTTGTAATACCATACATTGAATGAGGTATTTAACAAGATCCTACTTGCAATAGATCTTGTCTAGATTTTACTTAGTGTAATAGGGAGCACTTTATTTATATTACAATGCATAATAAATTAATTTACAAGTTATGTGTTAAAATGATACTAGCCTCCAGTTCTTTATCTTTTGATTTTATTGTGACTCTCAGCAGCAAAATTTAAATGCATTTTTTTCGAGTTCTGATGATATTCTGTATTGTGCTAGATGCAGTGGAAGAGATATTATGCCTAGCTGATCCAGCAATCCCCAAAAGAATTCCACGATAAATCCATCCCTCCTCAAACTATTTGTTGTTGTTGTTGTTTTCAAACTTATGCCTTCTTCTTCAAAAGCAAACACTCCTTTCAGCAAGTCTCCTCAAACTATTTGTTGTTGTTGTTGTTTTCAAACTTATGCCTTCTTCTTCAAAAGCAAACACTCCTTTCAGCAAGTCTCCTCAAACTATTTGTTGTTGTTGTTGTTTTCAAACTTATGCCTTCTTCTTCAAAAGCAAACACTCCTTTCAGCAAGTCTCCTCAAACTATTTGTTGTTGTTGTTGTTTTCAAACTTATGCCTTCTTCTTCAAAAGCAAACACTCCTTTCAGCAAGTCTCCTCAAACTATTTGTTGTTGTTGTTGTTTTCAAACTTATGCCTTCTTCTTCAAAAGCAAACACTCCTTTCAGCAAGTCTCCTCAAACTATTTGTTGTTGTTGTTGTTTTCAAACTTATGCCTTCTTCTTCAAAAGCAAACACTCCTTTCAGCAAGTCTCCTCAAACTATTTGTTGTTGTTGTTGTTTTCAAACTTATGCCTTCTTCTTCAAAAGCAAACACTCCTTTCAGCAAGTCTCCTCAAACTATTTGTTGTTGTTGTTGTTTTCAAACTTATGCCTTCTTCTTCAAAAGCAAACACTCCTTTCAGCAAGTCTCCTCAAACTATTTGTTGTTGTTGTTGTTTTCAAACTTATGCCTTCTTCTTCAAAAGCAAACACTCCTTTCAGCAAGTCTCCTCAAACTATTTGTTGTTGTTGTTGTTTTCAAACTTATGCCTTCTTCTTCAAAAGCAAACACTCCTTTCAGCAAGTCTCCTCAAACTATTTGTTGTTGTTGTTGTTTTCAAACTTATGCCTTCTTCTTCAAAAGCAAACACTCCTTTCAGCAAGTCTCCTCAAACTATTTGTTGTTGTTGTTGTTTTCAAACTTATGCCTTCTTCTTCAAAAGCAAACACTCCTTTCAGCAAGTCTCCTCAAACTATTTGTTGTTGTTGTTGTTTTCAAACTTATGCCTTCTTCTTCAAAAGCAAACACTCCTTTCAGCAAGTTTGTTTCGTCTGCAGTCAGATTATTAACCACTTCTGATATTTTACAACAAGTTCTGATATGTTACAGTATTTTTTAAAAGTCATTCACATTTTAATATAAATCATAATTTCATTAACCCTTTTCAGTTCCCCTTATTTCTATTGCAGTAAATAATCTTAGTTTGCTCAAACGCTTATTTATGAACTTTCTTTATTTATACCAAGGAAAAATATCTTTCTGCGTAAACCATCGTGCCCAGGCCCGTAGTTATAACCTTCCAATTGCTCTGCCCTGATAACATAAAAATGACCTTCCTTATTACACCCACGAACGGGGCCACCTTTTTACCCTCGTGGCCTTCTTTGTTCGACTCTCTGTAGGCTAGATTCAGCAAAAATTGCAGATTCTGTTTTGAAGAAATATATTAACAGACGGACAATAACGATATGCCATTGTCTTTTGCCTTGTTGTTGTTGTCGTCGTCGTCGTTATTGTTGCTGCTGTTGCTGGTATCAGCCCGATAGTAGGTATACAAAGTTTACCTGCCTTCAGGCACAGCCTCCCACCAATCACTTCCATCTATTGTTGCTGTTTCGTCAGCAAATGGTCAAAACTCAGACGCTATGTGTTCCACTCTAACTGGCCAATCCCTTCTCACTTTTGTCATACATTATGATGTGGATGCCATTAACAGATTTGTGAAGCAAACTCTCTCGCTGTCCTGATCGCTATTGGTGTTTGCTGATTTATTACACCATCAAAGCAGATGTTTGAAGAAGACTGCTCCTGTCCAGACGTCAACTCGCAGCATCCACCACATTTGGTGCCAAAGAGTTGTGAAGATCCAAAAGACGAATGCAGAGTTGCCCTAGTGTGAGATTACGTACACATTTTAGAACCCGTTGCAATGCATTTAGGTGCAACGACAGACAGACATACTAACTTAACAAAAATCCCACCTTCTACCTGCTGCCTAAAATACACACAACCAATGCACGTTGGAGACTTACCGTCTTTGCGTGTAGCTGCCCGACAGAACACATTTCATAGCACTTAGACTCTCTCCCCCGGCCCATCGTACAAAGCCTCCACACTTACTTCATAGACACAAACTACACACTAAACATGATCAGCTCGTGCAATACAGACCCCACTTTCCAGCCCAGCCTCCTCTTCCCATTTGATGTTGTCTCACTTTACACTTCCATCCCTCACGCTGACAGACTTCAAGCCCTCTGATTCTTTCTCGACAGACGGACCCCTAACCGTCAACACCCTCCCACAGCTACACTGGTAAGACTTGCAGAAGCAGTCCTTACCCTAGACACCTTTGAATTCAACAACTACATTTTCTCACAAATCTGTGGTGTTGCTATGGGAACCAAAATGGGACCATGCTATGCCTGGCTGATCATGGGACATCTGGAATACTGCTTACTAACCTCTTATACAGGGCCGACACCAGATCTGTTTAAACGCTGTATTAACGACAGTATGGGAGGCACATTCATGCCAGAACAAGACCTCCGCACCTTTCTCAATTTTTCTCAGAACTTCCATCCAGACTTCAAATTTACATACACTATTTCCCAGTGAGTCAGCTTCCTGGACATCTCCAATTCCCTCAAAGATGGACTGCTCAAAACCTCATTTTTCTATAAACTGACCAATGTACATTTCTGCCTAGACAACGCATCCACCCACCGAAGACAGCATTCTATACTCTGAATCCTTCAGCCTACACAGACTTTGTTCCGACAAAGATTTCACTCTACCAGCAGCCAAAATGTCTGAGTTTTTCACCATCCATGGATACCCCCGTATTGTCATAAATGATGCTGTCTGCCACACCACAGTTACATCCGGAAAATCCGCGTTTTCGTGTACAGGATCCTGAAGTTCAACCGGTACATAGTAGAAACAATCATCCCCACCTTGAGACCAACCTGATAATTACTCTTAAAAATTAACAAAACAAATCAAAAACAAACAAAACAAACAAAAAACACATTTCACTAAAACCTCAAAGACGTACTTAAGCGCTCCAAACTGAACAAAATTTCCACACCTAAGTCACCAAGTACTTTTCTCTGCTGAAATCTCAATTACAAAATCTGCCCTCTCACCAAACCAGACACCATCCGACATGGCCCCAAAGGCTTATTCACAATGAAATACACATTCACCTGTCAGAACCGCAACATAGTATATGCTAACCACAGCCGACTATGAGGCAAGAGCGATATTGCTGACATATCTCGCACATTTGAGACGTGGATCTCTGAACACCCGATTGACATCCGCCATAACTGGCCCGAACCAGTCGCTGAAGACTTAAACCACCCCTAACACATGGTCAACCATGTCAAAATTCTGGCACGTTTGCAGTAACAGATTGACAACATTGAGCACATTATGCAGGAATGCTATCTTACTGCCAGACCTAGGAACCACTACCCACATGGTATCAACGTCGAAAAGTAGCAAGTACCTATCCACCACCACAACACCAGCCTGCAATACTCTCCACAGACACAGTACCATACTACACTTGATTTTCCTCGCATGTAAGTTACAGATATCTTACATTTACCTCTCCCTTCACTCTCTCCATTTGCTGCATCAGTCTGGTCTTTCCTCACATTTATGTCCACTTCC
This sequence comes from Conus canariensis, assembly GCA_033310375.1. Taxonomy (NCBI): domain Eukaryota; kingdom Metazoa; phylum Mollusca; class Gastropoda; order Neogastropoda; family Conidae; genus Conus; species Conus canariensis. The sequence continues at coordinate 5,099,603 of CM065744.1, read as the reverse complement.
TTTTCTTACTTTTGTTTTCTTTCAATTACCCATATTGCCTGTTTTAAGTAAGTTTCCCTTCCTTCTTTCCTTCGCATGTGCGTGAGCACGCGCACACTCGTGTGTGTGTGGTGTGTGTGTGTGTGTGTGTGTGTGTGTGTGTGTGTGTGTGTGTGTGTGTGTGTGTTGTGTGTGTATGTGTGTGTGTGTGTGCATGTGGTTCCCCCTTTCCCTTCCCCCTTTGTTGCTTTCCTTCCCTCCCAGTTCCAACAGCGCCGTTATCTTTTTACCCAATGATCATTTTCATTCCTGTCTGCTTTTCTTATCATTGATATAACTATATCTATCGCTACTACTGTCATTATTTTTACAGTCATTATCATCATTGTCATATCTTATCATTGATATAACTATATCTATCGCTACTACTGTCGTTATTTTTACAGTCATTATCATCATTGTCATATCTTATCATTGATATAACAATATCTATCGCTACTACTGTCGTTATTTTTACAGTCATTATCATCATTGTCATATCTTATCATTGATATAACTATCTATCGCTACTACTGTCGTTATATTTACAGTCATATCATCATTGTCATATCTTATCATTGATATAACTATATCTATCGCTACTACTGTCGTTATTTTTACAGTCATCATCATCATTGTCATATCTTATCATTGATATAACTATATCTATCGCTACTACTGTCGTTATTTTTACAGTCATTATCATCATTGTCATATCTTATCATTGATATAACTATATCTATCGCTACTACTGTCGTTATTTTTACAGTCATTGTCATCATTGTCATATCTTATCATTGATACAACTATATCTATCGCTACTACTGTCGTTATTTTTACAGTCATTAGTCATCATTGTCATATCTTATCATTGATAAACTATATCTATCGCTACTACTGTCTTATTTTTACAGTCATTATCATCATTGTCATATCTTATCATTGATATAACTATATCTATCGCTACTACTGTCATTATTTTTACAGTCATTATCATCATTGTCATATCTTATCATTGATATAACTATATCTATCGCTACTACTGTCATTATTTTTAGTCATTATCATCATTGTCATATCTTATCATTGATATAACTATATCTATCGCTACTACTGTCGTTATTTTTAAGTCATTATCATCATTGTCATATCTTATCATTGATATAACTATATCTATCGCTACTACTGTCATTATTTTTACAGTCATTATCATCATTGTCATATCTTATCCTTGATATAACTATATCTATCGCTACTACTGTCATTATTTTTACAGTCATTATCATCATTGTCATATCTTATCATTGATATAACTATATCTATCGCTACTACTGTCGTTATTTTTACAGTCATTATCATCATTGTCATATCTTATCATTGATATAACTATATCTATCGCTACTACTGTCGTTATTTTTACAGTCATTATCATCATTGTCATATCTTATCCTTGATATAACTATATCTATCGCTACTACTGTCGTTATTTTTACAGTCATTATCATCATTGTCATATCTTATCCTTGATATAACTATATCTATCGCTACTACTGTCGTTATTTTTACAGTCATTATCATCATTGTCATATCTTATCATTGATATAACTATATCTATCGCTACTACTGTCATTATTTTTACAGTCATTATCATCATTGTCATATCTATCATAATTATCATCTTCTTGCTCCAGTAGTTCGGTTAGCTTTTTACTCATTGATAATTTCTGTCCCATACCACTAGATATTATTGTTCCTAAAAGGACAGTGTTGTGTCAATGCTTGGACCAAACCTTTTGCTTGGTGTAATGAACATTTATCATCACGACTATCTTATTTTTACCGTCACTATCATCATTATCATTGCTACTTTAACCATCATCTCCCTGTTCCAATAGCTTCTTACTCATTGATCATTTCCATTCCTTATCACCAACTGTTAGTGTTAGGATACTGTTATGTCATTGCTTGGCCCAGGTCCTTTGCTGTGTACATTGAATTCTGATTCATTCCTACTACAACGCAGCTTCTAACAGCAACAGTCCTACCTATAAACATGCTTTGTTTTGTTTTTTTTCATTTCCTAGTAGAGTATACTTCATCTGGACACAGGGTACTTTGACACTGAATAATCTGAGTAATTTCCTGGATATCTGATCATCATCACTGCCATCACTGGTCTCCTCCTCTTGTCCTCTTCCTCGTCCTCCACCTCTTCCTCCATCTGCCACTACTACTACTACTACTACTACTACTACTACTACTACTAGTAGTAGTAGTACCACCACCGCCGCCGCCGCCGCTACTACTACTACTACTACAACTACCACCACCACCACCACCGCTGCCGCCGCTACTACTACTACTACTATTACTACTACTACTACAACTACTACTACTACTACTGCTGCCGATGCCATTACTACCATGCAGAGGGTGCTGTTTCACACACAACAATATCAGTAGCGTATTTCTTTATATCAGTCTACATATGAAACAGACAAACTGTTCAACTTACAACGGTTCAACCACCTGAGGACTATTGTGAGCTTCTGAAAAGAGAAAATAGTCCCCAAGTCAATCTGTAGCCAGGGTGTTAGTGGGGCATCTCCAGAGTAGTAGCATACAGTCTTGCCATTTGCGTTTTTCTCGTCAACTAAACCATTGGTAGCTCCACAGGCGTCTAACCTTGAGTGGCTTGGAGGGCTCGCCGTGGCACGTTTGCCAAAGGCCACGTTCTCTGTGAAAACAGGTCGACTCCAAAACGATCATCCCAGAATCGGCAATTTAACTAGGAATCTGACGAAAGTTTACACTGAACGTGTTGCAAATACTATGTGAAGGAAACAGCATGGGTACCTCTCTCTCTCTCTCTCTCTTTCTTAACACGACTGTTTGAATAGAAGTAAGCAGTGTGTGCATGCATCCATGTAGGTATGCACTCATGCATGTCTGTCTGTCTGTATGTATGTATGTATGCACGTATGTATGTATGTATGTATGCATACAATTATGTACGTGTGTGTGTGTGTACGTATGCATGTATGTATATATGTATGTATGTGTGTATGTATGTATGTATTTATGTGTATGCATTTATGTTAGTATGTATGTATGTATGTATGTATGTATGTATGTATGTATGTATGTATGTATTATGTTGTGTGGATGGATGGATGGATGGATGGGTGGATAAAATTAATATGTATGTATGCATTTATCTGTTCATGCGTATGGATAGACTAGTTAATGTATTTGTCGTCTGTGCGTCACAGGAATATGTGCATAAATACTGTTTGCTCTTTTGTGGGAATAAGAAGGAATCATTGATTATGGCACCTCTATAGATCTGCTTCATCGTCAGATCAGCATAAGACCACCTGCCACCGAATTCAAACCTGGTGAACTGGGGGAAATCAGATGAACCTAAGAGTCCACTCTGTCAGGACAGACAAACAGTGGAACGTGTCCTGACTTCATGTAAAGCTGCGCTAACCTGGGAAGGCACGCCAAATCATTCCTTGACAAATGAAGCCAATAATCATTCCGTCATGGCTGCCATTCCGTAGAACCACCACAGTATGATCTCGGTGCACTGCTGCACCCTGGCCTCGAAAATTTCACCACCTGAAATCTTGAACCTTAAAACAGTAAATAGCTTGAAGTCGTTGTATATTTATATGAGAATATAAACAAAAGGTAATTCCAAGGTGGTGACAATTTCAGATTGCTTTCATATATGGCTCCGTACACGCACACTCGGTAAAACCAAGCTTTAACGTTGTTAATGTGGTTGTCCCACGTTTTGAATAAAGGTTCATAAATCAATAAACCCAGTAGCTGCCAAGGTAATACTGGAACACATCAAAGTGTTTAAAAGAATCATTAAATCATCACATGAACCCCCAAATGTCAAATATGGATGTGCTATGATTATTTTGAATGATGTTTTCGTTTGTTTTACATATATGGACACGTAAAAAAAAAAGCAGCCATTTCTAAGTGACCCCCATAGTGGTGCTCATCATTTTTTTAGATGCTGTAGACATGTCTGTAGCAGTTATCAACATTATCAGATATCCAATCGGTAATTTAAAAAAAAAATGTGTTCGTTTTGATTCTATTTAATTCATTTGATTGATCGATCGACAAATTGATTGATCGAGTGATTGATTGATTTACAGATTGATTAATTGATCGATCGTTTGATTGACTAATTGACTGGTGGGTTTTTGTTCAATCATTTTCAGGCCTTTCATACTTCGTAATGTTGACGCCTATTTCGTTTAAATGGGGGCCATTTTGTCCATTCAACAAGGTTCATTCACTCAAGAGTCCTTCACTTATATGTGGACTGTACACGTACTGGATTTGGTGGCATTCTGTGAATACATTGGGAATATTGGTATACTCCACAAGGTACAGTATACAGAGTCCTCTATGGCGGCTTTTTTTTTTTTAGACCGCCACGTTAGATATAATCTCAAAATGGCAAAACATCGATTACCAAGACCATGAGCCATTCACCGGCCTAGTCTGGTTCCACTCTGACGGCTCAATTTGCACCTTTCTTCAGCTGCAGTGTAGAGACGTGTAAATTTTGGCCACCATTTTGAAATGGCGGCCATCCTGGATAAATCATTTGATTTACATTCATAACAATACCTCACCTATTATGTAATCTAGAAGTTAATTTTCAAAACCGAGTGACTGAAGGCGGTAACTAACCCCCTCTCTTTCTAAATTTTGTTCATTTTCTGCCACCAGTCAATCCGTTTTGAAACTTAACGTTTACCGTTACTGACTAATATCCGTTGTCGTGTTGTGTTTCACGTCACGTCTTTGATTCTCTATGTGTGCTTGTGAACGCTGTAAGGCACTTCTCATCCTCATTCTCATTGTGCGCGAATATGAGAAGAAAAGTGATTTTTCGTTCTTTGTTTTCACCGTCCTAAATGTTATTTGTTTTGGCCTGAAGAAGACCCAAGAGGTCGAAATGCATTGTATATTGTCCTGTACTTTGTGTATGTCCTTGGCGGCAACCAGTCCCCTCTCTTTTTAAATTTTGCTTAATTTCCCGGCCATTTTAAAACAGCCGTCGCACTGGCATCGAGGCCACTGAGGGCAATTAGGCCAAAATTGCTTGTGAGGGTTCTAGAAAACATACGCAGCCACTTGCTTGCTGGTAAGGAGGTATTTGACGGGGAAACTTGTGATTTCATGTCCCTATGTACACCCCTCCAATCCTGCCCTTTTCCCCTAGCACCTCTCCACACCCACGCCATTCCCATGCACACGTCCACACGGGTATGCAATCTTCTTGCCAGTCACCTGTCTGTCTGTCTGTCTGCCTGTCTGTCTTGTGTGTGTGTGTGTGTGTGTGTGTGTGTGTGTGTGTGTGTGTGTGTGTGTGTGTGGTGCGTGCGTGCGTGCGTGTGTGCGTGCGTGCAAGCGCGGGTGTGTATGTGTGTGTGTGTGTGCTCATACAAAACCTACCATACTCGCTCTTTCTGTACAGAGCCTCTTTTGTGTCGCAGCTACGGCAGTTGCATGAACTCGTAACTGAAAAATCCAACAGTGCATCTTATGTGAATACAACCAAAAGTTTTTAATACGAGCTCTCAAAATGGAGAAAATAATAAAGTTGAACATAAAAGAATAATTGTAGTAACAATTCAGATAGTTACACTGCAAGTGAAGTGCCAGACATTGAGAAAGCCCAGCACAGAGCCACAAGATGGTTTGCAGGGCCACATCCCTTACACACCATGCCTTACCTCCATCATAGACCCGTCAACTGATCCACGCTGCAAGAGCAATACAGATGTAGAAGACTGAAATCGTGCTCTAAATTCCACCATGGTATGTCCACTGTAAACTCTGCATAACCCGGGAACAGGCTGCTTCCAATTCAGTAGTGGGGCGACCATCCCCAACCCGGCGGGTCCCCGGGTGGTGGACAGGGGAACGGCCCTCAGATATGGGGGTTGACTGCGACAATAAGCAGTCCCGGAACAACTGGCGATGTTCCTACCAGGACGGGGTGGGTCAACAGGTGGCACTGTTGTCCTCACTGAAATACCCCATGTGTCCTCTGACGGGCTCATCATGCAGTCAAGAGGCGCGTTATAACCTCTAGCCCCGGGGTGGGCCCTCGGAGAAACAATCCCCCCTGTGCTCACAGGGCAGGACGCACGGGCCATGAGCTAAGGGTGGGGCACCCCGAAAGAAAACTCCAGCTAAGAAGGAGGTATCGGGCCACTGGCGCAACTTCAACCACGATACCACCCATCTACGCTTTCATGATGATGCCGTCCACAGAATTTCGATGTGGCGCTCGACCTTCGGATACCCGCCGGGGAGGTCGGGAGCCGGGCCCTATGCCTCAAAGGGGCCCACCCCAAGCAGTCGGTGGTCGTACAAGGAAATTCCGCGTGTCCATGCGACGAAGAAGGAGACCTCATCCTCCTGCTGGTGCCAAACAAACAGTATCACCCAGAATGCTCAACATTCTCTAGTGGAATGTATAAGGGCTGCATAAGAAGAAACTTGGCCTGGCAGAAAGGATGCACCAAGAAAATATTGATATCGGATGTGTCCAAGAGACACATTTGACCGTAAACCATCGCTTTCAAGTGAGGGGTTACGAGCCCATCAGGATGGACCGTGAGGAAAGAAACAAAGGAGGGGTGCTTGTCTTGGTGCGGAATTCCATCGCCGCACAAGAACTCAAGATCAACACCAATCAATAGGCAGAGATCCAAGGGGTTGATATAGTCCTTAAAGAACACAACATCAGGATCTACAATGTCAATTGCCCTCAAGATCGTGATCTTTCCCTCATATACATGAACATCCCAGACAACAACTGCGTGGTGGTGGGAGATTTTAACAGTCACTCAGAGAGATGGGGCTATGAGGAGACGGACAAGAGAGGCGAAGAAGTTGAGGATTGGGAGATTGACACATATCTTCATCTCATCAACTAAGAAGACGATGAACCCACCTTCTACTTTAGACGCTGGATGACCACATCAACGCCAGATCTAGCGTTCGCTACCAACGACCTGTTCGTCAGGACCACAAGAACAGTCCTCAACCAGCTTGGAGGAAGTGACCACAAGCCCGTCAAACTCTCTGTCAACCTCAGCTTGCAGGCTCCTCCCCGCTGGATATACAGAAAGGCAGACTGGACTCTCTTCGAGACCCTCACAGATACATACACAAGGCCAATCAACATCAGGCAGAAGGACTCAAACAAGATGGTTCAAGGCCTCACAAAGGCCATCTTGAAGGCTGCTACAGAATCCATCCCAAGAGGAGCACGCAAAGACTACAAGCCCTACTGGACGGAGGAACTCCAGAATCTGGAAGATCATGTTACGGAAGCCAGGGACCGAGCAGAAAAGAAACCATCACTAGAGAACAACATAGCGCTGAAGGAAGTAACTGCCAGATACAAGCTGTCCTGCGCACAAGCTGCAATAAAAAGCTGGCAAGAGAAAACTGAAAGCCTAAATCTCGACAAGGATGGCAGCAAGCTGCGCTGCGGAAACTGGCTAGAACCCTCAGTAACGAAACAAGTCACACCACAATAACAATACAAGAGAACGGAAATTACCTCTCTGGAAAGAAAGCAGCAGACCACCTTACAGACGTCTATGAAAACATCAGCAATCTGGAAGTCCCCCCTGAACATAGAGCTGCAGTGCACATGGCCCATGGTGAACTTCATGAGAAAGAGCCCCAAGAGGAAGTCATGACCACAGCTTTCATGAAGAAAGAGCTGGAGGAAGCGTTGCAGAGCCTCAACCTGAAGAAGTCACCTGGACCAGACGGAATCACAAATGAAATGATTCTGCATCTTGGGACGAAGGGCAAGGCAGTCCTTCTAACAAACTTTAACTCCAGCTGGAAGACAGGATCAGCACCACAGTGTTGGAGGGAAGCAGACTTGATCCACATTCTCAAAAAGGGAAAAGACAAATCGAAGGCTGACAGTAACAGACCCATCAGCCTTACAAGCTGCTTATGAAAGCTGATGGAGAGACTTGTCAACGCAAGGCTTGTCTGGCACCTTGGGGAGCATCAGCTACTGAGCCCTGAACAGGCAGGCTTCCGCCAACACAGATCAACGGAAGACCAGATCACATTCATCACTTAGAGCATAGAGGACGCTTTCCAAGAAAAGAAGAACACGCTTGCTGTCTGGATTGACATGGAGAAGGCGTTCGACAAAGTCTGGAAGGACAGACTCAGGCTCAAACTATGGCGATGTGGTGTGTCTGGGAGGATGTACACCTGGATCAGCCAGTACCTACACAACCGCCAAGAGAACAACCAAGAGGGGTCAGAGGAGCGATCTACGCAGATGACCTGGTACTATGGTGCTCTGAAGAATACACCACTACAGCACAGGTACGCCTCCAGACTGCGCTCAACAAGATCAGCGACTGGACCAAGGAATGGCTTGTCTCTGTCAGCTCAAGCAAAACAACCTACACAGTCTTCAGTCTATCCATCAAGAAGCAAGAGGCGAAGCCGACACTGAACAACCAAAGGCTTGCAGAGGAACCCACACCTACTTACCTGGGAGTGACCTTTGACCGCAGGCTCACTTGGAAACAGCAGATCACCAGATGCTGTAGAAGAGCCAAGCTGAGACTGGCGATCATGAGGAAACTTGCAGGGACGGTCTGGGGGGGGGGGGGGGGGGGGGAGGGCTGATGAACGTATCCTGAAGAGACTATACGGGGAGAGTCCGACCTGTAGTTGAGTACGGGACATCAGCATGGGCATCAGCTGCAAAGTCTAACCTCTACCATCTCAACAAGATACAGAACCAAGCTCAGCGTGTCATAACTGGCGCCATGAGATCAACCCCAATCCTGAAGATGGAGGAGACCACTGGGCTCCAGTCACTGGAGGACAGAAGGGACACAAAGATCCTCATCCAGGCAGCAAAATTCAAACGCCTTAAAAGCCATCCAATGAACAACGGAATGAGCAGACCCATCAAGAGCCAGCTGAAAAGAGGCAGCTTCGTCCACAAGTCAAGACGCCTTGAAAGACAAACCCCAGTCTTGATGGAACACGAAGCAAAGCCTATCCCGGCAAATGTCACCCACCATCTTGGAAGAAGCAGGTGTTCCCCACAGTCGTCACCAGCATTCCCGGAGTGGAGAAGAGAGGAACACGGTCAGACACCCAAAGGAAAGCCCTGGCCATGGAGTACATCTGCAACCAGTACCCCCAGGAAGACTGGACCCATGTCTTTACAGATGGCTCTGCCACAGAAGCAATGAAGGATGGTGGAGCTGGAATCTGCCTCTGATACAAAGACGGAGATGAAGAAAATGCAATCCCAATAGAAAAATACTCCACCAACTTCCGAGCTGAGCGAGAAGCTCTCTGTGAGGCAGCCACAACAGTCTCGCAGAACTCCACAAGCACAACAGGGCAGGTGGTGGTGTTCTCAGACGCTCTCTCCGTACTCCAAGCCCTCAAGAACTCCCGCTGCAAAGAACAGAACCATCTTACCTCAGCCCTTGTTGCCCTGAGTGCCAGAGTGGAGAAAGTGGTGATACAATGGGTACCAGCACACTGTGGCATCAGAGGCAACGAAAAAGCGGACATTCTGCCAAAAGACGGTGCACAGAAGGAGCAGGCCAACAACCTGGTGTCATACGATGAAATCAAGACAGTCATCAAGGCACAGCAAGGAATAAATTGGCGCCTCCAGCACCCCAAATACAACCCAGAAGACAAATACCATTTGCTGGGACGACGGGGACAGGTCAAGATTTTCCGCCTGAGGACTGGACACAATCGCCTGCTCCACCACATGCACACAAATTTTGGCACTGGACAGAGTGGAGAGTGCCCTTTGTGGTGAGGGACCAATGACAACCGACCACATCCTTCAAGACTGTGTGACGCATGCAGCATCCAGAAGGAAGTACTGGCCAACACCGACAGCAGTGGAAGCCAGGTTGTACGGCACCCTGGAGGAGCTGCGGTGGACGGCAGCCTTCATCGAGGACACCGGGCTGCTCATCTAACGGGAGGCGAACGAGGAAGAAGAAGAAGACTGCATTACTGCTTACACCATCAAACTACAGACTCAGGTAAGAGCAATGCTTGTTGAGATGATATCAAAGCCTGCAGAACTCAGTTCAAGAAGGGATCATACTTTCATATGGCAGATAGCCGTGACAGATAGCCCCAAAACAGAAGACTGAGATGGCTGGATCCGTTGGCTATTTGAAGTCCAGGCTGCCCCCCACCCATCCCCGTCCACCCCCTCCTTCTGACAACATATTGAAGAAGTTGTGAGAATGTGTGTGTGTGTGTGTGTGTGTGTGTGTGTGTGTGTGTGTTGTGTGTCTGTGTGTGTATGTACGTGTGTGTGTGTATGTGTGTGTGCGTGCGTGCATGCGTACGCGCGCACGTGCGTGCGTTACGTGTGGGCACATATGTACGCAGCAGTGCATAGAAAAAACGGACCCATATGATACCAAACGCTTCTATAAACAACATTCACAAATCTCCACCTGATTTTAGACCCTCACTGTATCTCTAAGCTCATCAGGTCCACGGGGAAAAGCAAGCAAGCAAGCAAACAAACACACAGCAGCAGCGCTGGTATCACCATGACAGTCAGCTACATTACAAACAGTCTGACTTTAACCTGACCTTTGAAACTTACTTGATTTGCGTGGATTCCCATCCTGTGTGTAGCTGAGGTAGGTACGGCCACTAGCTGGAAAAAGAATCATAACCTTCAACTGGACAGCTCGTTGAGAGGATGGGTCGGTGGGAGAAAGGTGTGTGTGTGGGATGGGGGGGGGGGGGGGGGGGGGGGGGGGGGGGGGGGGCGGTGAAAAAACAGTTCCCTTGTGAAACATAGCTCAATGACTAGTATCTTGGCACAAAAAGGAGGAACAGAGAAAGAAAATGCAGAACAAAACAACAAGAACAAGAAGAAAAAGCAGAAAGAAGTAGGTCGAAAAAAAAAGAAGGAAAATGTGAACAAAAAAGGAAGTAAGAGGAGGAAAACAAAAACGGGTCAAAAGAAGAAGAAGAGAAGAAGAAGAAGAAGAAGAAGAAGAAGAAGAAGAAAGAAGAAGAAAGAAGAAGGAGAAGAAGAAGACGAGAAGGAACGTGCAAAAACGACAGAAAACAAAGAAATGACAAACTAACTAACAAGCAAAAAACACAGGAAGAAGCAGCCAAACAAGAACAACAAGAATCAAAATGAGAAGGAGCTGAGGAAAGAGAAGAAGGAGAAGGGAAAGAGAATGAAGGACGCCAAAAACAAAGTAAGAGAGCAAAAAAAAAAAAATAATACAATAGACGAGGAAGGAGGGGAAGGGGGGGGGGGGGGGGCAGGAATAGGAAAACAAGATGATCAGGGAGAAGAAGAAGAAGAAGGAGGAGGAGGAGGAGAAGGAGGAGGTGGAGGAGGAGGAGGAGGGGGAGGAGGAGGAGGGGGGAGCAGGAGGAGGCCTGTAGGGGGAAATACAAACGATAACAAAAACAACAGCAAAGAGAACAAGAAAAAAAAAGGGGGTGGTGAGGCAGGAGATGAAAGAGAAGATAAATAGGGCAAGGGAAATACACACACACACACACACACACACACACACACACACACACACTGACAGATATAAAGACGCAGAAGCACGCCAAACAACAGGAAGATGGATAAGTAATTTCACACGGGAAAATGGTGGGGATGGGTGGGGTGGGTTGGATATCCACCGATGTTCCACACATTAATGCCGTGAGAACTTGATAGAATAGGAAGCAGGATGTGATGTACGTCCTGCAAGATTTTGTTTCTTTCTCCAATATGCCCGCTTTTTTTTCTCCGTTAGTTCTTCTTCTTCTTTCTCCCCCCCCCCCCCCCCCCCCCCCCCCCCCCCCCCCCCCCCCCCCCCCCCCCTCCAATCCTTAAATAAAGATAACGACATACAATGGAAACTTAACACGCTGTCACATGAAAGTAAGAAAGGAAAAACAAAGAAAGTCTTGTTTCTCAGAGGATTGGGGGGGGGGGGGGGGGGGAATAGTCCAGTTGGCGAGCACTGGGCTTTAAATCCTGTCGAAAATGGGGTTACGGTTTAAATCTCCGGCAAGGGGGGAGGGGGTGGGGGGGGGGGTGCTTTTTTTCACCACAGAGTCAACACTGGTTTTGACTTCATTTTCCAAAAAGAAAAAAAAAATCTTCGAATGAGACAAAACCGATGTTCCGTGTGTGTACGCACGCATAACGTCTTGCTCTCACGCAAAATCCCATCACCAACTTCCACAACAGAAGGCCAGTTCGGCCGTTGGTATGGGTACCATGTTACACAGAATGTAACCTGCGTGAAAAATCTGAATTATGAAGAATGAAGAGCGACTGATTGACACTTACTGAATGACATGGGAAATGGCTGAATGAAGCGCCAGCAGGCAGCTCTTCAGTTTGCAAAGCGCTCAGAGCTTAGTCTCTAACCGTGGCTGGCACTATATAAATACTTATAACAACAACAACTACAACAATAACAACAACAATGATAATAATAATGATAATAATAATAATAACAATAATAATAACAATGATAATGATGATGATGATGATGATGATGATGATGATGATGATGAGAAGGTGGAGGAGGAGGAGGAACAACAACAACAACAATAATAATGATAGTAGTAGTAATAATAATAATAACAATAATAATAATGAGAAGAAGAAGAAGAATTACAATAAAAGTATTATAATAATGAAAATGATGATGATGATGATGATGATGATGGTGATGATGATGATGATGATGATGATGATATTGATAGTGATAGCAGTAATGATGAAGATTATGATAAGAAAAATATCAATAGTGATAACAATGATAGAATTATCAACAAAAACAAGAACAGAAATGACAACAACAAAAACAACAACAACTACAACAACGGTACTGATGTGATGATGATGATGATGATGATGACGACAATAATGATGGTGATAATAATTATAATTATAACAATTATAATGATAATGGTAACAGTGATCAAAAGCGGAGAGATGCAAAGTAGTTTACCTTGTCTTGCCCGTCTCCCGTAGGGTGTATCCTCCCTGTCCTCGCTGCTGATGAGATCCCAATCCATGGAAGCGGCTCCAGCTGAACTGTTCACCTGCAGGTTTCCTTCAGGGAACGCTGAATCGTGTGGCTTTCGTTCATACTGTGAATCATGTGCCAATAGCTTCCTCAGTTCCGTTGTTGTCTCCATGCCAGATGCCTTCACGAGTGAATCTTCCACATGCTCTTGGTTTCTCACAGCTGTTTGCTGGGCTTTGGGCATATTGTCTTTCTTCAGTTCTTTGAGAAGAAATCCGTTTGAAGACATGTTCCCACGATTTCTATTGTTGGTCTTGTCTTGTTTCTCTGTGGCCTCGTCATGTTTCAACACAGCTATCGGAGCTACGTTTCCATCCCGTGACATTTTTTCTGACACATTGCAATGGGTCTGATACCGTTTGTCCGCTTCATTCTCAACATTACCATCGGACTGGACTTTCCGCCCGTCACTCGTCAATACCGGGAACTGAGCTGACGTTTCTTGTGTGTCATTTGTCTGATGGCTTGTCCAGATTTGCCCGTGGTTTTCTTCATCTGGGTGATCTTTGTGAAGGTTCGTAGCCTCCTCGTTGTAGCTTGAAAGTAATGATGTATTCCTTCTTTCAGCCCCTGTATCACCTCTGCCAAACAGGGGTAGATGCATGTCCGGGCCTCTTGCATGGCGCTGATCTTCTCCACCAGCTATTAACCGGAATGATGTCGTGCCCCCTTGCTTTGGGAATCCATTGGGTTGTCCACTGTGACCATAGGATCGTTGAGTTGTCTTTCTGGTCTTCAGCTTAAGGAGACTGTTGTAAACTTCTGATCTAAAGAGCTGTTGTCTGTTGTCCATTTCCTGTTCCGGGTTTTTGGGACTGAGCCCATCTGTGGCTGCTGTTACGTTTCTCCTCTTCTTCTCCGCCTCATCTTCATAGACACGTGATGTTGACGTGTCGGTTCTGTCCACCTGTCTTATTGGCCTTTCCGAGTGGACAGAGAAGTGAAGGGAGTTTTCCTGTGCATCTTCTTTGGTGGAAATAGATGTGCTTTCCGGATTGGTTTGGTCGGGGATGCTGTCATTGGCACTATAATTGTAGCTAACCGCATCCGGCTCTTGAGAGTAGGCTATGTCTGAAATCACATGACCATGTGCACGTTCTTATACGCTTGCCAGCATTGATCAGATTTTTTTCAAAAGCACTACCCCCCCCCCCCCCTCTTCTCATACATACATACATAGATAAACGGACAGGCACGTTTTACAAAAAAAAAACGTCTCACTTATACGGCTTTGACCCCCCCCCCCACCCCCCCCCCCCCCCAAAAAAAAAAAAAAAATAAATAAATACTACTACTACTAATAATAATAATAAGTAAATAAAAAAAACAATAAATAAATAAATAAATAAAATGACATAAAACTAAAAGAAAAATTAAAAAAAATCACTCTACAATTATATCTATATTTTAGTTCTTTATGTCAAACTAATAATATCTAAAGGAAGAAAATGATGTTTGCTTACTGCTGGTTAAAACCGAGCGTTATTACAGAACTATACCCCCACCCCACCCCCACAAAAAAGAATAGTGGATGCTGTTTGTATACTTGAGTTACCCATATTACTTTACACTTTAAGACTTCTTTTTGTTGTTGTTGTTGTTTACCTGGATAACCCATCTTGCCTTAAACCTTAAGACTATCAATTTTTTGGTCACCCGAGCTTCGTGAACTGGCTCATCGTTTCCCCTCAGAACTGCTTTCGTAATATACTCAGATGAGAGATCGTTTGCTTTGGAGGGAATAACACCACTTTGTGGGTTCTAACTTCTTATTCTCGGACTGTCGTCATCAAATCTTGCGACGCTGCTTTAGAACAGCTTCGAAAATATTGACTCAAATAAGCAACACTGTTCTTGTACGGACAAGAGAACATTTATTTTAAAGAGGTCATCATTTTTCCATGAAAAGGTGTCTTTCAGACCAAAACAGTATTTTCCTTTATGGCTAGCTTCAGTGCGTACACATTCCATAAAACTAACACGCAGACACATCAAGCAAAAACGTAAGATGTATTGCCGCTCAAACATGGTGCGTGGATTATATAACATATGCACTGACGATGTTTTGATATTTTCTGCCATTGGAAAGATTGCAATGTTCGAAGCACTGACACTACGTCGACTAAGGAGAGAATCTGAAATGATGTCGGATCGCTTGTAAAGCAATGTGAAAACGATAGATTTGCAGGCATTCTGGCTGTAAAAATCGATTAGCTCAATCAAAGACCAAACAGTTTCCCCCTTCTGTACATACTTTCATGTGATTTGAACAGTCATCTTTAGTATAAGCTAAAACATGGAATGATGTAATGTTTATTCTTCTTTATTCTATTTGCATATCATTATCATTATTACTATTATTATTATTATTATATTATTATTATTAATATTATGTTCGTGCGTGTGTATGTGTGTACGTGTGTGTGTGTGTGTGTGTGTGTGTGTGTGGGGAGTATGGATGTGTGTGTGTGTGTGTGTGTGTGTGTGTGTGTGTGTAGGAGAGAGAGAGAGAGAGAGAGAGAGGAGAGAGAGAGAGAGAGAGAGAGAGAGAGAGAGAGAGATTTTACCTTCTCCTTAAATGTAGATCTATTACCAATGCACCATTAGATCACGTTTTTTGGTGATCGAAAGCATTGTACAGTTAGCCATCAGGTTTATCTAGACCATGTTTTGACTGGTAACGTAATCTCACTTAATATCTTACTGTTTGGGACCACAAGAAGAATTCATCCTTTTTGGCAGAAAGGTTCTTCCCCTTCTTGGTCCATGCAACCATATTGGGACTTGCAAATCTTGAATCGAGTGTGACATAGCAGCGGACGCCGAGAACGGGGTGGCAGCTCTCCTTTGAAGGATACTGATGTGAGAGGCCACTGTCAGGCAGCGCAGCCAACCTTCCAGCCATATGGTTGACGGCGGGTCTAGCCTGTGTCGTCGGGGGACGGCTCCTGAAGATGCGGGGCGATCGGCGATGGAGCGCGGTTTGGGTCCGATAGTCCGACACTTCACGATTCCGACGTTTCGATAGTTCGACAAATCACGATTCCGACGTTTCGACAATCTGACAATTTTGTCGGACCAACGAAACTTGTTTTGTAATGTTTTATTTTGTGCCAATAGTTCGACACATCACGATTTCGACGTTTCGATAGTCCGACATAATGATACACCGACGCATTCTTTTCCGACCAAATGCAATCTTTTTGTACTCAGTTTACAACACGGAGAGAACGGCAGGCACTCTATGTTCCCCCAGGTCTATGTTCCCCGGGGCTATGTTGCCCAGGTCCAATTAGTAAGAGAGGTTTTACTTTCAATATGTCAGACTAACGGGAATTATAAAACTGGGTTGTGTGTCGGATTATCGAAACGGGTTGGAATTGTCGGAATCGTGGGGTGTCGGACTATCGCTACTTTTTCTTACAGTGTCGGATTATCGAAACATCTGAACGTGGGGTGTCGGACTACCGATGTGTCGGACTATCGAAACGTCGGACTACCGGGCCCAGCCCATGGAGCGCAGCCTGACTCTGACTGCGATTACCGTGGTCTGAGGATACCATGTTCTGAGCCAGGCAAACATGCGGGCACTCCTTATGGGGTTGGGCTGAAAAAAAATTGCCCTCTCAGCCGCAGTCTGCATGTACCCGCTGAATATTAGGGTCTCGTGCAGCGCTCCAGCGACTTTCTTCCTGCTCCCTCCTTGAGGCGGCTTCACGCGGCACAGGACCATCGCCACCCGAGCAAGAAAAAGGCCGCCTGGTGGTCCTGAAGACAGCCTTTAGTTTGGGGATAGGAGGCTAAATACGCCGACGCCTATCGTCGGCTGACCAACAACCAACATTGAGCCGTAATGTTTCCTGACCTTGCATATTTGTTTTTCTTCGGGGGAGGGAGGCGGGGGGGGGGGGGGGGGGGGGGGTCTTCAGAGACCACGTTTTGCACAAATAGACCTCGAGTGCATTTAAACTGGTAAAAGAGATGAAATTTTGATTATGAAAAAAGCACATTTTTTTTAGATGCCCGAGTGAGACACCTTTTACATCACTGATTTTTTTCTTTTTTCTTTTTGTCTGATCTTTCTCATTTCTGGAGGTGATTTTTAGATCCACGTTACTATACTATCGGCCCATGAATCTGCCCCATTTCCATCACATTACAATATCAAGCAAACCAGTCAGGTTTTCCATTGATTCTTTCAAGCTTACAATTCTACAAATAGACACTTACCGCGACTTTGTGCGCGACAGCACAGCAGGGCGAAAAATATTAACCACATCAGTTATTTGACATCTGTCTCTGCTGCTTCTCCATGTCGAAGGACACGGTTTGGTCTACGTATCTTGTCTGTACGTTTTTAGTTGACGTCTGTGATTCTTACGTGTCAAATTTGCAGGTGACGTTATTAGCGATTTTTACGTAGCGTGGGCTTTTTTTTTTTTTTTTTTTTAAAGGAAAGACTAGTTGCAAAGCGAGAGGACTGCAGGCGGAAATCTAAACAAATCTTAAATAAATGTTAGCGAACCGCCCAGAGAACGTGGACAAACGAGTCACAAGACGAAACACAACTAGTTTCGACCTCTTAGGTCTTCATCAGGTGAGACATTAACGAATAAAACAATGAAAATTCACTTAGCTTTGATCGCTTCAGATCACTTCGTAGGGTTCAGCGCAAGGAAGAAGGCGTTGAATGAGAACGAGGCTGTTGGAAGGGAAATAGTGAGCGAGTCAAAGTCGTAATGAAGATAATAATATTACTGATAGGAATACTAATAATGGTCAAAATACTGAGAAAAAAAAAAAAAAGGGACAAGATTACTACCAATCTGTGTCAATAAGTATGGGTATGTTTAAGACAGCCTCGTTCTCATTCAACGCCTTCTTCCTTGCGCTGAACCCTACCAAGTGATCTGAAGCGATCAAAGCTAAGTGAATTTTCATTGTTTTATTCGTTAATGTCTCACCTGATGAAGACCTAAGAGGTCGAAACTAGTTGTGTTTCGTCTTGTGACTCGTTTGTCCACGTTCTCTGGGCGGTTCGCTAACATTTATTTAAGATTTGTAAAGGAAAGACGTCAATCTGTACTGGACGTAAAACATGAGGCAAAGAAGACAGTGACGTACGCGCGCGCGCGCGCGCGCGTGTGTGTGTGTGTGTGTGTTCAAGCGTCAATCATACTTTCACCTTGATAGCATGTATACAGAGACAATTAACGAAGATCGTATGTTGCTTTCATACACTATGCCTATGATTAATTACCAAGAAACCTTTTGTGGCCAATGGTTTAGTAAAAGGATGACTGTCTCCGTGTATTAAAAAAATGCATGATGATGTCAATGCAAACATTAGACGGTGAGGTAGATTACGCCATGTAATAAAATGTACGAAATGGATAAAACGATGTGATATTTGCAATCTCTTTTTCTTTTCTTTTCTTTTCTTTGTTTTTCTTCTTCTTTTTTCTTTTTTTTCTTCTTTTTTGTTTGTTTTGTTTTTTGCATATACGAACTAGCAATGGACACAACATAAAATGTTAGGCAAAACACATTTAATTTAATAGCATTATTTATTTCATTATCCACACATGATACCATATTATTGTTAGAGACTCCTATAAGTCTCCTATAAAGTTGCCAACTCAGCTGAACAGTTTGCACTCTGAAGAATGCAGCCTCGAATTGAAAGTGACAATGGATTAATGACATATCATCGTTTTCCAAAAGATGCACACTTTGCAGAAGGCAGCCTTGAATTGAACGTAACATAGGATTAATCGCATATTATCCTTTTCAAAAACAACAACAACAAAAATTAACAATCTGCGAACGACAGCCTTGAATTGAAGTGACTATGGATTAATCACATAATTATCATCATTTTCCAAAAGATGTACACTTTGCAGAAGGCGTCCTTGAATCGAAAATGACTGAATTAATCACATATCGTTTTTCAGAAAGATTTACGCTGTGCAGAAGACAGCCTCGAATTGAACGTGACAATGGATTAATCACTTATCATCGTTTTCCACAGCAGTGGGCACCAGTCAGCATGTGGGAGAAAGTTGTATAGAAGTCCACAAATGTCAATCGTTTATACATAAATGGATCTTGAATCGTCTTTTTTCACCTAAAATAAGTTCTACGTACACTTGCTAAGACATTACTAGTATAGCAAAGAATTGAAGTGGGCATCTTATCATTAATGTTCAAATTTGATAGCTGTTGCAAAGAGCTGTAGTGGGCATCTTATCATTAATGTTCAAGTTCTATAGCTGTTGCAAGGAGTTGTAGTGGGCTTTTTATCGTTAATCTTCAAGTTTGATAGCTGTTACAAAGACTTGTAGTGGGCATCTTATCATTAATAGTCAAGTTTGATAGCTGTTGCAAAGACTTGTAGTGGACATGTTATCATTAATATTCAAGTTTGGTAGCTGTTGCAAAGAGTTGTAGTGGGCATCTAACCATTAATGTTCAAGTTTGATAGCTGTTGCAAAGAGCTGTAGTGGGCATCTTATCATTAATGTTCAAGTTTGATAGCTGTTGCAAAGAGCTGTAGTGGGCGTCTTATCATTAATGTTCAAGTTTGATAGCTGTTGCAAAGAATTGAAGTGGGCATCTTATCATTAAGGTTCAAGTTTGATAGCTGTTGCAAAGAGTTGTAGTGGGCATCTAATCATTGATCGTCAAGTTTGACAACTGTTCAACGTATGTATATTTAAGATGATGTGATTGCAGGTGCAGCCAGGAGCTTAATATGGGGATGAAATGCAGGGAGTAGAAGCTGGATATCAAACAGCGAAAATACAATTATTTGCCACAGAAAACCTTATTCATTTAGACAGTGTACTCCAAATGATCTGATATTACGGTAAACTGGGAAGGTATCCAGTTTACTTTAATTAATATCTGACATGATTTAGATACTGGCTGGAAATGTTTAATCGATGAATACAGGCTGCCTGCTCAAGCGTATTGTTGCTTTGGAGATTTGAGACATGTGGGAAAAAGAAGGGGGGGGGGGGGGGGGGGGGGGGGGGATAGCGCACAGCATGGTTTCCCCTTTGTATGGAAAATCAGATAGCTGGTTGCATAAAGCCATTCTTAGCGTCTTTTTAACAACGCAGCAGTGATTTAAAGTGACAAGGTTGGTATTGTCATATTTAGAAAAGCAAAAGATTTTCATGTATATATTATTTAAAACAGATCATTCTACAGAACCATATCTTTCTGTGACAATGTCTTGTCGTCTTAAATATGGCCTGATAAAATCTAGTCTTGAAGTGCC
>CM065744.1:5069134-5076634 GCA_033310375.1 Conus canariensis | reverse complement strand
TTACCATACTGAAGATAGTAGTGTGTAAATATCGGTTGCAAATTGAGACAAAACACTGAACTGGAGTTCTCTAAGGCTGTCTATTATTCCCTCACTGTTCGCCGCATTCCTGGAAAACGTCATGACTGACATATGTGAAGATCAACTAAGCAATGTCGCTAACGAGGTCGGAACCAATAAGATCCTGTGCTTAGCAAACAAAAGCCATGACTATACTGACGACGAACAGTACCTTACCAAGTTTGTCAGAAAAGACACCTGGATCAAGGAAAAATCAGTCATGGCATGAACCTCAGCGCAAGGAACACCAAGTTACAGGCCGTCTACCAGACTAACAGCAGTGGTGGCCTAACTATCCATGCACAGACGCGGTCAGGTATAGAACAGTTCGCTTTCTGGGATCCATCTTTAGTCATGAGGGTTCCAAACCCGGCATCCTGTCAAGGCCAGCAAGGACCATATCAGCACTACCCAGACTGAATCCTGCATGGGAGGACAATGGTACTTCCACAAAACAAAGAGGTGGTTCCTGCATGCGTCGCTTCACTCTGTTCTCCAAGACATCGACTCAGGATCAGGACAGAAAATGAAGGCGTCCAGGCAATGGACATGAGTTACCGCAAGACCTAAACATCCTACATACTGATCATACTGCTAATGACGAAGTGCGCTAAACCACTGGCCAACACACTGTAGCACAACAACATCTTCTGGCACTAGTTAATAAGAGGAAACTATGTTGGTATTGTGAAGCAACATAAACCGCTGGCCAGCACACTGAATCACAACATGTCCTGGCACTAGTTTAGAGGTGGTGGTTTAATTTTACGTCTTTTCATCCGGCAGATGATATTAGACGAAAAAAAAAAAAAAAAAAAAGGGGGGGGGGGGGGGGGGGACAAAACAAAACAATACAAAACAAAAAAACAAACAAATAAAAAAACCCACTTAAGTCATTTCAACACATACATCTGCATACACTTATGAAAAAGAAAACAGCATATCAGTTAAGGACCCTCATAATAGTCTAGCTACATCAGAACTAGTTTAGAAGAGGAAACTATGTTGGTATTGTAAACCACTGGCCAGCACAATCAATCACAACAACATGTCCTGGCACTAGTTTAGAAGAGGAAGCTATGTTGGTATTGTAAACCACTGGCCAGCACACTGAATCACAACAACATGTCCTGGCACTAGTTTAGAAGAGGAAGCTATGTTGGTATTGTAAACCACTGGCCAGCACACTGAATCACCATAACATCTTCTGTCAACCCTGTTCCTTTCAATCTTCCTCTTTCTCCCAACACTGCCCCATCTTTGTCGTTCTTGTTTTCCAGCTGTGCAGATCCTTTTAATCGTCTCTTTTTAGCAATTTTGTTTCCTTTTATCTACTCTCCAGTAGTGCTGCTCCTGTTGATGATATCTTATGTTTAATGCACACGTGTACGTACTTAAACATACAAGCGTGAACACAGATAAATCATAACAATAACTTTAATAACTATGTCTGCTGAGAAGGGGTGGTGGGCTTCCTTCCTTGCTATATTATCACCATAAATGGGCAAACGGGTGTGTGCACTGCAACCACACTTACCAGTGCTTGTGAAGACAATGACATGAAGAGATAACAAATCACACTTTCATTGAAATGGCCCAGGGAAAAGAACTCCTAATTATTGCCTACCTAACGTTCACGAAAGAAAAACTCACAAACGGCGGTGGAAGTGGGCAAACTACATGCATCGGCTGGTGCATAGTCACTCGAGGACTAGGGAATCAATCAGTGTGTACCGTTCCCTACGTGTAAAGTTTACACATTCACATGACCAAGAGAACACACATGCACACACCCACACACACACACACACACACACACACACACACACACACACACACGCGCGCGCGCACGCGGTCACAAACGTATGCATGCACTCACGCACGCACGCACGCACGCACACACACACACACACACACCACACACACACACACATGCACGCACGCGCGCGCGCGCGCGCGCGCGCCACACACACACACACACACACACACACACACACAAAACGTGTCAACACAACAACCCTCTTCACCACACACGCCGTCAGCAAACAAACCGTCACTTGTGGCGACGTTACACACAGCAGTGTCAGGCCACCTGTTTCACGAGGGCCACGTTCACAGCATGGGATCAGGAGACACCTTCACTCAGAGCCATTTTAACCGGCACGTTTTCACCATGTCTGGGGTCAGAGCTAGGTTCTTTCACAGGTCTTCATACCTCATGCCAGACTAGTGTGGCTGTCACAGTGAACATTACTGTAAATTCTGTTGTTGTTGTTGTTTTCATAGACTTTAAGTGTGAGGTTTCTGTGACTTTACATTCTCAGTAAATCAGCAATGGAGGCTATGACAGTGAACGAGGTTGTACATTCAAATGGAAAAAAAATGACACCTTGCTTCTGCAGGAGAGCAGTATTCCTAAGGTTGGTCATTTTCAATTTAATTATCTTTCACAAATATTTTTTTCTTCGAAATAAGTTACTTACCTTCGTTTTGTCTGATACATTTATTTGATAATCAATGTCAAACTGATTCAATATCCAAATAGTTAATTTCCATGTTGATATGCTTTAAAGTTATTAGATATCCAGCTTCGTAATTAGCATCAAACTGACCATTCTCATAAGTCTTACACAAGTACTTGAACTTGCTGATTATGAAGCTTATGAACCATTAACAAACTGTCGAAATAGCTGGTGTGATGCGCCAAGTGTGTAGGCGAAGTGTCTGTGTGCTTGTTCTTCTCGCTTTCCACCTCCACCGATGACTAGCACCATGTTTGCAGCACTTTGAAAAGGGGGGTAGAATGCGTGAGTTGTTCCCTGTCAGTATATAGCCTCTCCTTCAGCAATCCCAAGATAGTGCCTTCCAGAGGCGACACACTTCAGCTGGGACCTTACGGACTCAGGCTAAACTATAACAGACTCGGAGGAAGTCTGGCCCCCAGACGTGTGGCATGCAGGCCTATGGATACGGCCTGGTGCCCACAGACAGACTCGCACCTATGGGTCAAATAGCTTCACTGCCTTGTGGAACGTGTGGCATGCAGGCCTATGGATACGGCCTGGTGCCCACAGACAGACTCGCACCTATGGGTCAAACAGCTTCACTGCCTTGTGGATGGCAGGCCTATGGATACGGCCTGGTGCCCACAGACAGACTCGCACCTATGGGTCAAACAGCTTCACTGCCTTGTGGATGGCAGGCCTATGGATACGGCCTGGTGTCCACAGACAGACTCGCACCTATGAGTCAAACAGCTTCACTGCCTTGTGGATGGCAGGCCTATGGATACGGCCTGGTGCCCACAGACAGACTCGCACCTATGGGTCAAACAGCTTCACTGCCTTGTGGATGTCATGGGGGAGACAAGGAAGGAAACCCTGAAAGAAAACCCAAGTAGAGTCCCTGGGGCAGTTGGTCGACACACTGTGACATTTAACTGCTACAGCTGCGCTGGCGCCATACTGTACTGGCTTGTCCTTTGCATTGGTTCCTGTCAGCAAAGCCAAGAGCGGGATTCCGGTGATTAGGCACCCCAGGATCACTCCAGTCCTACTGTTTAAGCAACGGAAGTGTATAGACATAAGCTTGTGCTCTAGGGGTTGCCTCCGATGGTAGAAGGGACCAACACATATCGCTGGTCAGCTACCGCCTGCCTCAAGCTGGGCAGTCCCCAGCCACTAAGGTGCTGACCCACTACAGTCTGCCTGCTTCAATGGATGCTTCGAGCTCAGGGATAAAACCAAACAGCAGACTGTAAACCATGCACCAGGCAATAAAAGAAAAAAAAAAAGCAAACTACCAGCCTTGCATCTGGCAACCTAGAAAGTCAGAACTATGTACCCTGGACTTTCTGACGACCTCCAGCAAGTTGACGACGTCAGGAAAACAGCATCATCGACCGCAAGCTGACAAGGCTCAATATTGACATCGCCATGCTGCATAATACAAGACTACCTCCAATGGCAGACTCCGAGAGAATGACTACACGTTCTTTTGACAACGCCTGGAGCCAGAGGAGCGCCGACTGTATAACATCAGAATTGCCGTGCCAAACTTTCTCATATCCTCAGTTGAACCACTGTCCAAAGGGACAGCGTGAATCCTCTCTCTCCGACTCACAGCTTGTCCTGGACCAACAAACATCCTTAGTGTCTACGCCCCTACACTGCTCTACAGCCAGGCTAAGGACCAAGGAAGAGCTGGATGCCAAGATCAGAGAGGTACCTGCAAAGGAACGCCTGTTCTTGCTCGGGGACTTCAACGCTGGATTGGTGCAGGCCACAGTTCCTGGCTCCGCTGCATTGGCCACTTCAGCATCAGGAAGCTCAATGAAAATGAACTGCAGCTACTTGAGCTTTGCTCCTTCCACGACCTATGTATCAAGAAAACGTTATTCCCCACCAAGTAACACAACAGTGTCCTGGAGGCACTCAAGATTCTGTCACTGGCATCAGCTGGACTGTGTGATCACACGAAGACCCTTGCTCAACCATATGCTCATCACCTGCAGTTACTACAGTGCTGACTGCGACACTGACCACTCCCTGGTCGGGAGCAAAGTGCGTCTTTGGCTTAAGCAAATCCACCGCTCAAAGCAAAAGGGATGTCCTCGAATCAACACAGCCAACAACGCTCTGCCAAAGCCATTGACAATCCCAAGAGGACAGCTCGACAGACAGCACTTCATTACGGTGGAACCACATCCACGATCCACCTACCGATCTGCCTAGGACACCTTTGGGAAGAGAGTGAGAAAGAATGAAGACCGGTTCGATGCAGAAATTGTGGAGATGGCGCCTGTCATTTTTGTTAAGCAAGTCACACTCCTCTGTCAGAAGAGAGAGCCCTTAGAGAAAACACTAGCTGCTTCCTGATAAGCTGACAAGAATGCCGAGTGGATCACCCACAAATGCGCCAGTGCGTACTGACTGAACCTGTGCCAGGGCGTCCAGATCTCTGCCGACTGTGGCAGCAACCACACCATGTACATAGACATGAAAAAGCGTTTGACACTAGCGCCATAAAGATTCCACCTTCAAAATCTAAGTCAGGCGATGTCATCACCAACCACAGCAAACAGATGGAAAGATGGGTGGAGCCCTTCCAGGAAGTGTATTCCAGGGAGAACTTAGTCACTCACAAACCCATCGAAAACACTACCCCCCTGCCTGCCATGGAGGAGCTTGACGCCTCACTCACCATAGAGGAACTCAGCATGGCCATCGACTCGCTAGCCTGTGGTAAACTCCCAGTAGTGATGGCTTTCCACCAGAAATCTTCAAGATAAGGTAATGTTGCTTATAACCAAGCCAACTGCAAAGGGCCAAATCAGGTCTGAGAATTCATCAAAGCCAGCAGGGAGGGTTCTCTCCTCAGTCACCTCCATGTGCTTTTCCTGCAGTGTTCGGAGGAACGGACTGTACCCCAGGACATGTGTGAAGCAAACACCATCACGCTGTACAAGAACAAAGGGGACCACAGCGACTGCAATTACTATTGTGAAATATCCCTCATCACCATTGTTGGCAAAGCCTTTATCCGCGTCGTCCTTAACAGGCTGCAACTACTCGCCAAATGAATGTACCCAGAGGCAGAGAGCAGCTTCAGAGCTGAGAGTTGACGATCGACATGATATTCTGCCTGAGGCAGCAACCAGAGAAATGCTGTGACCCTTGTTTATCGCCTTCACCGACCTGACCAAAACGTACGACTTGGTCAGTAGGTCAGGCCCCTTCATCCTGCTTCACCAGACTGGATGTCCCACCAAGCTCCTGAAGATGATCCCGCCCTTCCATGACATGAATGGCACTGTCCAGTACGACAGTTCATCTTTGGACCCCTTCCCATGCAAGAGCGGTGTCAAACGAGGGTGCCTGTTCGCTCTGGCATTCTTCGGTGGCGTCTTCTCCCTGCTACCCTTCTGACAGTGTGGAGACGGAAGCCTCTTCAAACTAGCACACCTCCGAGCAAAGACAGGTGCAGGTTGTCCCCGTCAGATGCTCTTCACAGACGGTGCCGTCCTCACCGCCCACACCGAGGAAGCACTACAACGGCTCATCACCTGCTTCGCTGATGCCTGCACCGAGGCTGGCCTCATCATCAGCATGAAGAAAACAAGCAACTTGGACAAAGGCGTCAGCAGCACTCCCCGCATCTTCATCGGCGATTACATCCTTGAATTAGTTGACGACATCACTTGCCTGGGCTCTATCATCTCTAGCAACCTCTCTCTGGACGCCAAGTTGGACGTGTGGATCAGTAAGGCAGCAACAGCGATGGTCCGTGTAGCAAACTGAGTCTGGTACAACACCATGCTAATGTCAAACACCAAGGTGAGAGTGTACCAAACCTCTGTGTGTGCGTGCATGTGTGTGTGTGTGTGTGTGTGTGTGTGTGTGTGTGTGTGTGTGTGTGTGTGTGTGTGTGTGCGTGTGTGTGTGTGTGTGTGTGTGTGTGCGTGCGTACGTGCGTGCGTGCGTGCGTGCGTGCGTGCATGCGCGCATGTGTTCGTGCGTGCGTGCGCGCGCGCGTGCGCACACTTGTGTGTGTGTGTGTGTGTGTGTGTGTGTGTGTGTGTGTGTGTGTGTGTGTGTGTTAGGATTCTTGGAGTTGCATTTCAGTCATCCGCATTACTTCCTGCACAGTGGCACTGCCCCCAAGCTTCTCACTCTAAGATTCCCCCACCCCCACCCGCCCCAGCCCACAGTCACAGCCATGGTACTGGCAACCCACAGGGAGTAGTCAATATCAAGTCGTCAACAGGCAACCCACCGGAGGAGACACTGCACTGCTGCTGAATCACTGTGATGGTGTTCATTGGTGTCTACTCTGTTCTAACACATGCCGGACACCACCTACCAACCTGCACCAACCACAATAATAGCTCTGTTCTAACACATGCCGGACACCACCTACCAACCTGCACCAACCACAATAATAGCTCT
The DNA here is from genome assembly GCA_033310375.1 of Conus canariensis. Lineage (NCBI taxonomy): Eukaryota > Metazoa > Mollusca > Gastropoda > Neogastropoda > Conidae > Conus > Conus canariensis. Next base: position 5,069,627 of record CM065744.1, on the reverse strand, counting down.
GTTCTAACACATGCCGGACACCACCTACCAACCTGCACCAACCACAATAATAGCTCAAATGCGGACCCGGCGTGAGTAAGCGCTCCATCCAACGACAGCCCCCGATGAATTTTCCAATACTGGTGACCGCAACAGAATCAAACCAAGTCCTTAGACATAAAGAGGACTTCCAAACTGAGGTCACCATGAGAGCAGGGTATGAAGGGCCACAGAGCTTAGGACGTTGTTGTTTTCTTTTTAATGCTAACCGATGAGAATGGGAATGATAAGGATAAATCTGAGACCGCATGACAGGGCTGTGCTCAGCACTTGCTTTCATAACATATCCTGGCATCAGCCAGGCCCGAGAGATACCGACGCCTTCAGTGGTGGTCAAGAAATTTGAGCAACACTCTCAGAGATGCATCCCTACAGTGGATGAAACCCGACTCCATGGTCCCAGTCTGCCCAGCTGAGCCTGTAGGAAACTCACCTCTGGGTGGGAACTGGTCAG
>CM065744.1:5054134-5064134 GCA_033310375.1 Conus canariensis | reverse complement strand
ATCTAGATTTCTATAACCGTCTCTCTCAGTGACCTCATTAGAATATACAACAAAAAAGAAAGAAATAAACAAACAAAAAAGACAACTTTGCTGCTCACATGTCACATTCCATGTTAGTTGGTACTGACACGGATAAAGAGACTGACATACCACCCATGATGTTAGTTGGTACTTATAAAGATGTCGATCCTGACATGTCACCCTTGATGTTAGACTTCACCCACACGATTAATTATATTGATATATCAAGTTTCATGCCAGTTTCAATCGACAGAGACGATGGTACTGACACATAAGCAAACTTTGATTGTTTTAAATGACTGAGCTTACTCTTGCCCGGTGTAAAGCAGTCAAACAACAAAATCAACCACACATCCAACACTACGCGCGCGCACGCACGCACACATAGACACACACACACACACACACACACACACACACACACACACACACACACACACACACACACACCCCCCCACACACACACACACACCTTCACTCCTGACTTCTCTCACTGCCTGGGAAATGTAAGTTTTTTCCCCCAGGAGAGGGATGGTGGGTGGAATGGAGATGAGGTGTGGGATAGCTGGTTCTGTTCTTCGTTTCTGAAATTTGTTCATCATTTTCGTGATCGTGATTTGTTGGGAAATGTGATTTGTTCTTTATCCCTTTGATCTGTTCCTCACTATAGGTGGAGGGGGGAGGGGTACTCATTTGTTCTGTATTCCTTTGATATACACTTCACTGCTTGAGAGAAATACTTCATTTTTCTTCTTGACTTCGATCTGTTCTTCAATGCAGAAACCTTCGGTTATTGTGTTTTCCTTCAACCTGTTCTTGACTGCTGGGAGATATAGTTATATGTAATTTATGTCTCTTGACTCTTCACTGATGAAGTCCGCCCGAGTTCAGGACAGAGAATAGGCACAGAGGAAATGGAACATGTATATGCAAAAATAAATCATCTGTCGTCCCCCCCCCCTCCCCCCTCCCCCCCACACACACCACCACCACCACCACACACACTTCCCAATCTAGATTTCTATAACCGTCTCTCTCAGTGACCTCATTAGAATATACACACAAAAAAGAAAGAAATAAACAAACAAAAAAGACAACTTTGCTGCTCATATGTCACATTCCATGTTAGTTGGTACTGACACGGATAAAGAGACTGACATACCACCCATGATGTTAGTTGGTACTTATAAAGATGTCGATCCTGACATGTCACCCTTGATGTTAGACGTCACCCACACGATTAATTATATTGATATATCAAGTTTCATGCCAGTTTCAATCGACAGAGACGATGGTACTGACACATAAGCAAACTTTTATAGTTTTAAATGACTGAGCTTACTCTGTGCCGGTGTAAAGCAGTCAGACAACAAACATCAACCCACACATGCACACACGCACACACACACACACACACACACACACACACACACACACACACACACACACACACACACACACACACACACACACACACTTCACTCCTGACTTCTCTCACTGCCTGGGAAATGTAAGTTTTTTCCCCCAGGGGAGGGATGGTGGGTGGAATGGAGATGAGGTGTGGGATAGCTGGTTCTGTTCTTCATTTCTGAAATTTGTTCATCATTTTCGTGATCGCGATTTGTTGGGAAATGTGATTTGTTCTTTATCCCTTTGATCTGTTCCTCACTACAGGTGGAGGGGGGAGGGGTACTCATTTGTTCTGTATTCCTTTGATATACACTTCACTGCTTGAGAGAAATACTTCATTTTTCTTCTTGACTTCGACCTGTTCTTCAATGCAGAAACCTTCGGTTATTGTGTTTTCCTTCAACCTGTTCTTGACTGCTGGGGAGATATAGTTGTATGTAATTTTTTTGTTTCCTTCAACCTGTTCTTGACTGCTGGGGAGATATAGTTGTATGTAATTTGTGTTTTCCTTCAACCTGTTCTTGACTGCTGGGGAGATATAGTTGTATGTAATTTGTGTTTTCCTTCAACCTGTTCTTGACTGCTGGGGAGATATAGTTGTATGTAATTTGTGTTTTCCTTCAACCTGTTCTTGACTGCTGGGGAGATATAGTTGTATGTAATTTGTGTTTTCCTTCAACCTGTTCTTGACTGCTGGGGAGATATAGTTGTATATAATTTGTGTTTTCCTTCAACCTGTTGTTGACTGCTGGGGAGATATAGTTGTATGTGATTTGTGTTTTCCTTCAACCTGTTCTTGACTGCTGGGGAGATATAGTTGTATGTCATTTATGTCTTCAACCTGTTGTTGACTGCTGGGGAGATATAGTTGTATGTAATTTATGTCTTCAACCTGTTGTTGACTGCTGGGGAGATATAGTTGTATGTAATTTATGTTTTCCTTCAACCTGTTGTTGACTGCTGGGGTGATATAGTTGTATGTCATTTATGTCTTCAACCTGTTGTTGACTGCTGGGGTGATATAGTTGTATGTCATTTATGTCTTCAACCTGTTGTTGACTGCTGGGGAGATATAGTTGTATGTAATTTATGTTTTCCTTCAATCTGTTCTTGACTGCTGGGGAGATATAGTTGTATGTAATTTGTGTTTTCCTTCAACCTGTTCTTAACTGCTGGGGAGATATAGTTGTATGTAATTTGTGTTTTCCTTCAACCTGTTCTTGACTGCTGGGGAGATATAGTTGTATGTAATTTGTGTTTTCCTTCAATCTGTTCTTGACTGCTGGGGAGATATAGTTGTATGTAATTTGTGTTTTCCTTCAATCTGTTCTTGACTGCTGGGGAGATATAGTTGTATGTCATTTATGTCTTCAATCTGTTCTTCATCAAGGGCAAGAACTAGTCAGTCATTATCTAAAACTGCTAGGCATGTATGTGTTTGATTTCTTCTTGACTAATGAGGAGATCTAATCATCTGTTCATTTTTGCAATTGACTCTTCACAGATGAAGTCGCTCCGAGTTCAGGACAAACAACAGGCACAGAGGAAATGGAACATGTGTATGCCAAAATAAATCATCTGTCGTACCCCCCCCCCCCCACCACCACCCACACCTCCCAATCCAGATTTCTATAACCGTCTCTCTCATTGACCTCATTAGAATATACACACAAAAAAGAAAAATATAATAAAGAAATAAACAAACAAAAAAGACAACTTTGCTGCTCACATGTCACATTCCATGTTAGTTGGTACTGACAGGATGATGACAGTGACATATCACCCGTGATGTTAGTTGGTACTTAAAAAGATGACGACCCTGACATGTCACCCTTGATGTTAGACTTTACCCATAGGATTAATTGGATTGATACATCAAGTTTCATGTCAGTTTCAACCGACAGTGACGATGGTACTGACACATTATCCTGGATGTCAGTGTGCACCATGGATGGCAGTACTGATATGCCACCCTTGATGTCAAGACATTATCCTGGATGTCAGTGTGCACCATGGATGGCAGTACTGATATGTCACCCTTGATGTCAACACATTATCCTGGATGTCAGTGTGCACCATGGATGGCAGTACCGATATGCCACCCTTGATGTCAACTGGTAGCAACAGGCATGACGACACTGACATGTCACCGTCATTGCCACTCTGCAGCAATAAGGATGATGACATTTGCAGATTCACCTTTGACACTGGTCTGTACACACACGATCGAGGGTACTGGAACAATACCCCTCATGTAAGATTTTACAGACAAGTATGATGGTACTGAACATTCATCCGTTATGTTTAACTGGTACTGACAGACATGCTGTTAGAGGAGGAGGAGGAGTACTTGAGATCCAGGAGGAGAAGACATCAGTGCATCAGTTCTGGAATTTGGATAGGAAAAGACATCGAAACAGAAGAAGTTCTAGAGATCCGGGACAAAAAGACGTTAGCATGCTGCAGGAACACTGAAAGTGGGAGAGGAGAAGACAGGAAATCAATAGAAGCAACAGAGGCAGGGGAACTGAAGACATCAGCACGCAGGAGGAGGAATAAAGGCAGGGGAACTGAAGACATCAGCATGCAGGAGGAGGAATAGAGGCAGGGGAACTGAAAACATCACCATGCAGGAGGAGGAACAGAGGCAGGGGAACTGAAGACATCAGCATGCAGGAGGAGGAATAAAGGCAGGGGAACTGAAGACATCAGCATGCAGAGGAGGAATAAAGGCAGGGGAACTGAAAACATCAGCATGCAGGAGGAGGAATAAAGGCAGGGGAACTGAAAACATCAGCATGCAGGAGGAGGAATAAAGGCAGGGGAACTGAAAACATCAGCATGCAGGAGGAGGAATAAAGGCAGGGGAATGAAAACATCAGCATGCAGGAGGAGGAATAAAGGCAGGGGAACTGAAAACATCAGCATGCAGGAGGAGGAATAAAGGCAGGGGAACTGAAGACATCAGCATGCAGGAGGAGGAATAAAGGCAGGGGAACTGAAGACATCAGCATGCAGGAGGAGGAATAAAGGCAAGGGGAACTGAAGACATCAGCATGCAGGAGGAGGAATAAAGGCAGGGGAACTGAAAACATCAGCATGCAGGAGGAGGAATAAAGGCAGGGGAACTGAAACATCAGCATGCAGGAGAGGAATAAAGGCAGGGGAACTGAAAGACATCAGCATGCAGGAGGAGGAATAAAGGCAGGGGAACTGAAAACATCAGCATGCAGGAGGAGGAATAAAGGCAGGGGAACTGAAACATCAGCATGCAGGAGGAGGAATAAAGGCAGGGGAACTGAAAACATCAGCATGCAGGAGGAGGAATAAAGGCAGGGGAACTGAAGACATCAGCATGCAGGAGGAGGAATAAAGGCAGGGGAACTGAAAACATCAGCATGCAGGAGGAGGAATAAAGGCAGGGGAACTGAAACATCAGCATGCAGGAGGAGGAATAAAGGCAGGGGAACTGAAAACATCAGCATGCAGGAGGAGGAATAAAGGCAGGGGAACTGAAAACATCAGCATGCAGGAGGAGGAATAAAGGCAGGGGAACTGAAAACATCAGCATGCAGGAGGAGGAATAAAGGCAGGGGAACTGAAAACATCAGCATGCAGGAGAGGAGGAATAAAGGCAGGGGAACTGAAAACATCAGCATGCAGGAGGAGGAATAAAGGCAGGGGAACTGAAAACATCAGCATGCAGGAGGAGGAAATAAAGGCAGGGGAACTGAAAACATCAGCATGCAGGAGGAGGAATAAAGGCAGGGGAACTGAAAACATCAGCATGCAGGAGGAGGAATAAAGGCAGGGGAATGAAGACATCAGCATGCAGGAGGAGGAATAAAGGCAGGGGAATGAAAACATCAGCATGCAGGAGGAGGAATAAAGGCAGGGGAACTGAAAACATCAGCATGCAGGAGGAGGAATAAAGGCAGGGGAACTTGAAGAACATCGGCATGCAGGAGGAGGAATAAAGGCAGGGGAATTGAAGACATGGCATGCAGGAAGAGGAATAAAGAGGGGAACTGAAGACATCAGCATGCAGGAGGAGGAATAAAGGCAGGGGAACTGAAACATCAGCATGCAGGAGGAGGAATAAAGGCAGGGGAACTGAAACATCGGCATGCAGGAGGAGGAATAAAGGCAGGGGAACTGAAAACATCAGCATGCAGGAGGAGGAAACAAGGCAGGGGAACTGAAGACATGCATGCAGGAGGAGGAAGAAAGGCAGGGGAACTGAAAACATCAGCATGCAGGAGGAGGAATAAAGGCAGGGGAACTGAAAACATCAGCATGCAGGAGAGGAATAAAGGCAGGGAACTGAAAACATCAGCATGCAGGAGGAGGAATAAAGGCAGGGGAACTGAAAACATCAGCATGCAGGAGGAGGAATAAAGGCAGGGGAACTGAAAACATCAGCATGCAGGAGAGGAATAAAGGCAGGGGAACTGAAAACATCAGCATGAGGAGGAGGAATAAAGGCAGGGGAACTGAAAACATCAGCATGCAGGAGGAGGAATAAAGGCAGGGGAACTGAAAACATCAGCATGCAGGAGGAGGAATAAAGGCAGGGGAACTGAAACATCAGCATGCAGGAGGAGGAATAAAGGCAGGGGAACTGAAAACATCAGCATGCAGGAGGAGGAATAAAGGCAGGGGAATTGAAGACATCTAGCATGAGGAGGAGGAATAAAGGCAGGGGAACTGAAAACATCAGCATGCAGGAGGAGGAATAAAGGCAGGGAACTGAAAACATCAGCATGCAGGAGGAGGAATAAAGGCAGGGGAACTGAAAACATCAGCATGCAGGAGGAGGAATAAAGGCAGGGGAACTGAAAACATCAGGCATAGCAGGAGAGGAAGGCAGGGGAACTGGAAACATCAGCATGCAGGAGGAGGAATAAAGGCAGGGGAACTGGAAACATTGGCATGCAGGAATAGGAATAAAGGCAGGGGAACTGAAAACATCAGCATGCAGGAGGAGGAATAAAGTCAGGGGAATTGAAGACATCAGCATGCAGGAGGAGGAATAAAGGCAGGGGAACTGAAAACATCAGCATGCAGGAGGAGGAATAAAGGCAGGGGAACTGAAAACATCAGCATGCAGGAGGAGGAATAAAGGCAAGGGAACTGAAAACATCAGCATGCAGGAGGAGGAATAAAGGCAGGGGAACTGAAAACATCAGCATGCAGGAGGAGGAATAAAGGCAGGGGAACTGAAAACATCAGCATGCAGGACGAGGAATAAAGGCAGAGGAGTTGAAGACATCAGCATGCAGGAGGAGGAATAAAGGCAGAGGAGATGAAGACATCGGCATGCAGGAGGAGGAATAAAGGCAGGGGAACTGAAAACATCAGCATGCAGGAGGAGGAATAAAGGCAGGGGAACTGAAAACATCAGCATGCAGGACGAGGAATAAAGGCAGAGGAGTTGAAGACATCAGCATGCAGGAGGAGGAATAAAGGCAGGGGAACTGAAAACATCAGCATGCAGGAGGAGGAATAAAGGCAGGGGAACTGAAAACATCAGCATGCAGGAGGAGGAATAAAGGCAGGGGAACTGAAAACATCAGCATGCAGGAGGAGGAATAAAGGCAGAGGAGTTGAAGACATCAGCATGCAGGAGGAGGAATAAAGGCAGGGGAACTGAAAACATCAGCATGCAGGAGGAGGAATAAAGGCAGGGGAACTGAAAACATCAGCATGCAGGAGGAGGAATAAAGGCAGAGGAGATGAAGACATTGGCATGCAGGAGGAGGAATAAAGGCAGGGGAACTGAAAACATCAGCATGCAGGAGGAGGAATAAAGGCAGGGGAACTGAAAACATCAGCATGCAGGAGGAGGAATAAAGGCAGGGGAACTGAAAACATCAGCATGCAGGGGGAGGAATAAAGGCAGAGGAATTGAAGACATTAGCATGCAGATGGAGGAATAAAGGCAGGGGAGTTGAAGACATCGGCATGCAGGAGGAGGAATAAAGGCAGGGGAATTGAAGACATTAGCATGCAGATGGAGGAATAAAGGCAGGGGAATTGAAGACATGAGCATGCAGGAGGAGGAATAAAAGCAGGGGAATTGAAGACATTGGCATGCAGGAGGAGGAATAAAGGCAGGGGAACTGAGGATATTGGCATGCAGGAGGAGGAATAAAGGCAGGGGAGTTGAAGACATCGGCATGCAGATGGAGGAATAAAGGCAGGGGAATTGAAGACATGAGCATGCAGGAGGAGGAATAAAAGCAGGGGAATTGAAGACATTGGCATGCAGGAGGAGGAATAAAGGCAGGGGAACTGAGGATATTGGCATGCAGGAGGAGGAATAAAGGCAGGGGAACTGAAAACTTCAGCATGCAGGAGGAGGAATAAAAGCAGGGGAATTGAAGACATTGGCATGCAGGAGGAGGAATAAAAGCAGGGGCATTGAAGACATTGGCATGCAGGAGGAGGAATAAAGGCAGGTGAACTGAAGACATTGGCATGCAGGAGGAGGAATAAAAGCAGGGGAATTGAAGACATTGGCATGCAGGAGGAGGAATAAAGCAGGTGAATTGAAGACATTGGCATGCAGGAGGAGGAATAAAAGCAGGGCATTGAAGACATTGGCATGCAGGAGGAGGAATAAAGGCAGGTGAACTGAAGACATTGGCATGCAGGAGGAGGAATAAAGCAAGGGAATTGAAGACATTGGCATGCAGGAGGAGGAATACAGACCAGGGAATTGAAGACATTAGCATGCAGGAGAAGGAACAGAGGCAAGGGAATTGAAGACATTAGCATGCAGGAAAGGAACAGAGGCAAGGGAATTGAAGACATTAGAATGCAGTAGGAGAAATAGAGGCAAGGGAATTGAAGGCATTAGCATGCAAGAGGAAGAATAGAGGCAGAGGAATTGAAGACAATAGCATGCAGGAGAAGGAAGAGAGGCAAGGGAATTGAAGGCATTAGAATGCAGTAGGAGAAATAGAGGCAAGGGAATTGAAGGCATTAGCATGCAAGAGGAAGAATAGAGGCAGAGGAATTGAAGACATTAGCATGCAGGAGGAGGAATAGAGGCAGGGAATTGAAGAAAATAGCATGCAGGAGGAGGAATGTGTGTGTGTGTGTGTGTGTGTGTTGTGTTGTGTGTGTGTGTGTGTGTGTGTGTGTGTGTGTGGTGTTGTGGTGTGTGGTGTGTGGTGTGTGTGTGTGTGTGTGTGTGCGTGTGTGCGTGGTGTGCGTCGTGCGTGCGTGGTGGTTTGTGTGTGTGTGTGTGTGTGTGTGTTGTGTGTGTGTGTGATGTGTGTGTGTGTATGTGTGTGTTGTTTGTGTGTGTGTGTGTGTGTGTGGTGTGTGTGTGTGTGTTATGTGTGTGTATGTGTGTATGTGTGTGTGTATGTTGTGCGTGTGTGTGTGTGTGTGTGTGTGTGTGTGTGTGTGTGTGTGTGTGTGTATGTGTGTAGTGTGTATGTGTGTTTGTGTGTGTTGTGTGTGTGTGTGTGTGTGTGTGTGTGTGTGTGATGTGTGTGTGTGTGTAGTGTTGTGTGTGTATGTGTGTATGTGTGTGTTGTGTGTAGTGATGTTGTATGTGTGTTGTATGTGCGTTGATGTGTGTATGTGTGTGATGTGTGTGTATGTGTGTGTGTGCATGTGTTGTGTGTGTTGTGTGTGTGTGTGTGTGTGTGTTGTGTGGTGTGTGTGCGTGTTGTGTGTGTGTGTGTGGCGTGTGCGCGTTGTGTGTGTGTGTGTGTGTTGTGTGGTGTGTGTGTATGTGTGTGTGTTGTGTGTGTGTGTGTGTGTTGTGTGGGGGTGGTGTGTGGTGTGTGTGGTGGTGTGTGGTGTGCGTGTGCGCTTGCGCGCTTGCGCGCGTGCGTGTGTGTGTGGTTTATGTGTGAGCGTCCACACGTTTGTTTGTGTGTGTTGGGGGGGGGGGGGGGGGGGCGGTAGGAACACGTTGCAATGTCCCGATTTTTGCTCCTGATATTTTCCCCGATGTTTCTTCGTTTGTTCTTTCTCTGTCTGCTGTCAAATGGTAGAGCATATCATCAAATCCCCACCCCCTACCCCCACATGCTTTCTCCCCATAGCTCAGCTCACATGTGTGCCCCCCTCCCCTTCCTCCCTCCCCTCGCTACACTCCCCCTTTCCCCTCCCCTCCCTACCAGTTCAGCCAGCTCTGTCATTCGCTCAACTCGCTGGGAACCAGACGGACGTGAAATAGCATTGGAGGAAAGTGAGTACCAGTTATCTTTTTTCTTATTTTGCTCTTATATGTAAAGAAAAAAAAAGAAAAAAAAAAACTACCTCAGATTTAAAAAATCGAGTTAGAGGTGTTGAAGACATGACGAACAGTTGTGAACACACTAGGTGTACTGGACACAAATATGCAGAATAAACGCCGAGCAGACTTTGTTTTACTGCTGTAAAGACACAGACCCTGAGGGACATTGTCGTCTACTTCTTTCGGTCTCAGCTCTCTATGACTCTGTCATCCTCTTCTGTCTCTCAAAGTTTGGTGCCACTGACACAAGCACTGAAGAGCATTGCCATCCTTTTCTTCCAGTTACATTGGCAGATTTTTATCAGTGTT
>CM065744.1:5041634-5044134 GCA_033310375.1 Conus canariensis | reverse complement strand
CACAAAAAGCACACATCTTTAAAATACACCTTCCGAAAACGCACCAGAAACTTCGTTTTTTTTCTTTCTTCCGTAAAATCTTAGATCAGATGGGAAATGTTAATCATTTACTCACGTCAGGTGGGGCATCTCTGAACAGGGCTTTCGTGGAGTCTGCTGCAAAGTGTTTATGTCTCACATCGTGTGTCTGTTTGTCTGCATATATATATATATGCATGTATGTATTTATGGTCGGAAGTATGGATGTATGAATGCACGCATGCATGCACATGCATATGTTTGTATAAAAATGCATGTGTGTGAATGTCAATCTGTCTCCGTGTCTGCATGTATGTATGTATGCATATATTCGTGCGTGTATGCATGTAAGTATGTATAAATATATGTATGTGTGTATGCATGCATGTACATACGTATGTACGCAAGTATGTATGTATGTATATATGTGTATATGTATGTATGTAAGTATGTATGTATGTATGTAAGCATACCCATGCGTTTCTGGTAGTGTGAAGCGCTAGTGTGCTGGCGAAGTGTCTGTGTGCTTGTCACCTCTCGCTTTCAGCCTTCACCGCTGGCTGGCACCGCTGTGAACAGCACTGCGAAAACAGAGCCGAGTGCGTCAGTCTCTCCTGCCAGTAAATAGCCAGTATACTACAAGATCTCTATAGTGCCTCCACGTGGCAACGCATGTCCACCGGGGCCTCGCGACCCCAGGCCACACAACAAGGGACTTGGAGAAGGTGTGACCCCTGATTATGCAACGTGCAGGCCCACCAGCGTGTAGACATGCCCAGACGTTTATAAACCAAACTTCCAGCTATGGGCAACTAGCAGGGTAGGGGGATCTTTTCAGCCTTGGTTCGCCATCCCTCTAGGAGACGGATACTTCGAACAACAAAGCTGCACCGTCTGGGGCTGTCCTACACGTGGCAGCTACTGCAGCTGTGAGGCAATGAGCACCAAAAGGCGAGAGGGTGGAGAAGAGACAGCACAACTCTCCTTCACCTTAAAAAGTCCCTGTGCTAGTCAGGCAAGCAGGTACGCCGATAAAACGAAAGGCAACCCTTACCAGCTTCTTCCAAGTCCTGCAGCGATGGAAAAGTAGTGATGGGGACAGGCAAAGAATGTTGCTGGAGATCCCTAGCTACAACTCTGCACGTAGGAGGCTGTAAGCTGACTGTCGTTCATCGTACACCAGGGCAGGTGCTCGTATCCTCCTGCAGCGACAGAGCAGCCCTGTTCAGGGACAGCACTGCTCTCCCCACTTGGGAATGGGGAGATAAAAGGATCCCTAAACAAAGCCTGCCCTTCACTGTACCTGACAGGTGACCATGCCTGCCTGGTCATCCAGCAAGGTGGTCGAAAGTCAGTACACAGGAAAATGCAGGTGCCTCTGACATTTGGGGAATGGAATGTCCGAACCTCACTGGACAGAGACGACAGACCAGAGCGTCGTACCACTTTCTTGCCAAGATGCTAGGCCATTACCAGACTGACATAGCGGCTCTGAGTGAAACAAGACTTGTGGGTGACAAACAGCTTGAAGACGTTGGGGGAGGTTACACCTTTTACTGAATTGGGAAGCCTGAAGAAAACCTAAGAACCTTTGGTGTTGGATTTAATTCGCACAAAGCTTGTCTAGATGCTGAATAGCATGCCACATGTCAAAAATGATCGCCTAATGATCTTGCGGCTTAGGCTTACAAAGGACCGCTTTGCCACCATTATCAGCGCCTCCGCTCCAACAATGACGAACCTAGATGACATCAATGAAGGTTTTTATGAGGCGCTGAACCGGGTCATCATGAGGTCAACCACAAGGACGAGCCCATTATCCTCGGGGACTTTATTGCTCGCGTGGGAAGGGACTAATCCACTTGGCCCAACGTTCTTGGACGCCACGGCACTGGACACTGCAACTCCAATGGTCTCCTGATGTTATCACTGTGTTCACAACACTAACATTCCATCACCAACACCATCTTCCAGCAGGCAAAGTTCAAGAACACATGGATGCGCCTTCGCTCCAAACAATGGCACATGCTTGACTATGTTATTGTTCGCCAGAGGGACATTCGTGTTGCTCTAATTACACGCTGCATGAGGGGAGCTGATTGCTGGTCAGATCACCGCCTGGATCAGGAGCAAGATGAACATCCAGCTTGCCCTGAAGCATAAATCAGGCAGAGAAGGCTGAACATTGCCCGCCTGTGTAGCTGCAGAGACATTCTGCAAGAAAGAATCTTGGAACGTCTGTCAAAAATCAACCTCACTGGAGAAGACAGTGGCAAGAAATGGAAAGCCTTCAAAGAATCCCTGTACAACGCTGCAGCTGAAACCCTGGGCTTTGTTGAACACAGACATAGAGACGCGTTGAAATGAAAACGATCAAGAGATCAACAAGCTCATAGACATGCTCCACAAGACCCACAGAGATCACCTCACCGACAAGACCTGCGAGAAGAAAGAGCAGAAGTACCCGCAAGCCAAAGCAGCT
>CM065744.1:5031634-5036634 GCA_033310375.1 Conus canariensis | reverse complement strand
GTCTTGGGAGAGACGCTTTGAGGCTTTGACGCTTTGATTTGTATCATTAAAGTATAAGGAAACTAAATGATTAAATAAACAAAACCATCAGAACGTAAAGGATTTAAGGATCGCTCACATTGTCAGGATGGTACATATATTTATATCAAACTACTCACACGTAAACGATCAAATCTGATTAGAAGACTTCCGTACAGAACGTCCTTCCTATGCTACCGTTCCCGTCCCTTTAGTTCCAAAACACAGTTCCCAATCCCTTCTCTCACCTTGCACGAACAAACATAAACAGTAAACGCAAGCTCACATTCTTCCATTCCTCCTCCCAACCTCACCATCTAATCCGACAGATCCCCGACCGCCCGATCGCCCCCCCCCCCCCCCCACCCCACCTTACCCTTCTCCACTCCCGACCTCGCTGTTCCAAAGGCACGCAAGCTCATGTGCGCAAGCGCGTGCGCAAGCGCGCGCGCGCGCGCACACACGCAGACACACACACACACACACACACACACACACACACACACACACACACCACACTGAGACTACATGGCCATCCACTAATTACAAAAGAATATACTAAGACAAAACAAGGAACATTAGATTGCAATACTATTGTCATTAAGTTCTAACTTCTTTTTTCTCGTCTTGGTAGCTTCAGTTAAATACTTAGCAAGGGCAATGATAGTTGTGTCATTATCTGTTGCCAAAAGATTAATTAAACCACTTACTGTAGGCTCGACATGAGTCATATTGAAAAAAGAATATTTTCGGCGAATATCTGACAAGAAGCAACAATAAAAAAGAAAGTGCACTTCATCTTCCTTATTGTGACCGCACATTGGGCAGTCAACACTTCGTTCACTGGTCATAAACCAGTGTTTTGCAACGCCTAGACCATGCACTCTTAACCTAAACTTTACAAGATCTTCCCTCATCTTTTTATTCGTTATCAAAGTTAGATACCTCTCAGCTTCAAACGTAATTTTAAAAGAACGGTACTACTCATATTTATCGTTATCTTCAATTTCAGAATGCCAATTTTGTTTGTAACATGAAACAATTCTTTCCTTAAATTCTAATATAAACCTCTTCTCAGAGCCAACTCCTTGACACAACCATACTACCCCAAAACCATTTTCTGTTAGAGTGTTCCTAACTTTTGATGCCCAATTGTATTTGCCTGCTTCTAATTGTAATAACAACATATCATAGGCTTGCCTACATATTCTATTAGTTGGTAGTTTTACCGGTCGCAGCCAGTATTTAATACATTTTACAGCAGTTCGAACGAACAAAGGATACCTTCCTGTTTCTCCGTAACTCATTTTATTTGAAGAGTGTAGTGGTCCACCCAGGAATCGTTTAATGGCAAAAGTATGTACTTTTTCTATTAACCCTGTGTCTTCTAACCCCCATACTTCTGCTGCGTAAGTCAATATAGGCTCAATCTGAGTATCAAAAAGCTTCCAGAATAGGGAAGGATCAATTGCATGTAGTTTCTTTAGTGATTTTAGAATTTCAATAACGCTCATTTGACCTTTTCTGCTCATGTCTAGAAGGGCAGCATTCATACTTAATTTGTTGTAAATATCAAGCCTAAATATTTGTATGTGTTTGTTACTCTTATATCTTCGTTTCCATTTGTCCATTTTTCTCTTATTCCAAGATAACCACCTTTACGGAAAACCATAATATTAGTCTTATCTAGATTTACTTCTAGACGTAATCTGTCAGCCTTTTTTTCCAGATTGTTCAGCTGGTTCTGTAGACCTATAACAGTATTGTTCAGCTGGTTCTGTAGACCTATAACAGTATATGAGAGCAAAATCACATCGTCTGCAAAAAGCAATAAAAAATAAAATCTGAAGTTCCTGGTACCATCTGGATTCCGTGCTTTCCTTCCCTGATTAATTCTACGGCTAATTCATTGACAAAAAAGGAGAACATTATTGGGCTGAGTACACATCCTTGTTTTACTCCTCTCGGACAATAAAAAAAAATCAGAGTATGAATGCTTATCTCTTACACATGCAATGACTGAGTCATAAACTCCCCGAAGTGCTTTATACATTTTTCCATCAACGCCACTTCTCCTTAACACATGCCATAAGACATTTCTGTCAACAGAATCAAATGCTTTCCTAAAGTCGACGAAAGCTACATAGAGCTTAGAATGTTTTGCTAAATATTTTTCAACGACAGAGTGTAAAGTAAAAATGTGATCAGCTGTACTATATCCTGCTCTAAACCCACCTTGTTCCTCAGCTAATTTTCCTTCAACTTCTGCCCATTGTGAAAGTCGCTTATTCAGAATAAATGTGTACACTTTGCTCACGATACTTGTTAATGCCACACCACGGTAATTATCAGGTAGATTAGCATCCCCTTTCTTGTAAATTGGAATAATAATGGATTTACACCAGTCTTTTGGAAAAAATGCCCTGTTCAAATATCTTATTGAAAAGCACTACGAGAAATGTAATTACCGTTTCATTGGCATGTTTAAGCATTTCACCAAGTATCATATCAGTACCAGAACTTTTACCAGCTTTAAGTTTATTTATACTAGATACAACTTCTTCTTGAGAAATAGGGTCGTTAAAAAGTGGCTCGTCTGAATTGTCCATTAGTTCTGCTGCTAAGATTTCCTCTTGATCCAGCCCAGGTGTCATCATATTAAATATCCTGTGGAAATGTTCGTACCACTGGTCCATAGAAATATCATTGCGCACTACATTTTTTCTGTTCACAGATCTGATTATTTTCCAGAATACCTTGGGGTCGTTGGTTGACTGTTTCAATTTAATTATCCTTTCATTGTCAAATTCTTTTTTCTTGCAAAATAAAAGTTCTTTGTATTGTCTCCTTTCATCCACATACTTATCTCTGTGCTGCTCATTACTCTTTTTTGACCTTTGGAATAGTTTTAGGTAACGTCGGACCGTTCTTTTCTTTGGGGCGCATTGTTTGTCATACCATTCATTTACGCTTTTCTTCTTATTGTCTACAGTTCGAATCATGGAGGCAGCAGCTCCATACAATGTTTTAACAAATATATCTAGAGAAGTGTTGACATCGATTGAAAGAGCTTGAACAGCTTCTTTGATATGGCTATGAAACACATGTGAATTTAACTCATGTGTGTACTCTAATCTTCAGACCACACAATACAATTTTCCTCATTCTCTACAGTTCTAAATTTGTCTATACAATCAAGACCACATTTCCAAGTAAACTCGACTGGCAAATGCCAAGAATCAACACGGTCTCCAATATGTAAATGACAATTACTTGAAAACAGCCCTTTAGTGATTATAAGATAATCAATAACACTATTACCATGTGGTGAAACATATGTAAACTGACCATCGAAATCACCAACACAAGCACCGTTCACAATAATACAGTCCAACATAAAACACAAATTCAGCAAAGACTCACCAAAGTTATTGATTAACAGATCTTTTGACTGTCGGTTATAAATATCAACATCATTATCATCGACGTCATCAATAGGAGAATAGGTAAGTGCTTCATTCCAGTTAGGTTGCTTCCACCCTGTCCTCGCATTTAGATCCCCACAGATCACAAGATATAACTCTTCCTCATTCGTAATGTTCAGGATAGCTTCTTCTAGTAAAACAATTCCATCTTTTTGCATTTTGTTACTGTATAAAGGACTGTTCTCCGGAGCAACGTATGTTGCAATAATAAGCACATCTTTATCAACCTTAAAAACACACATCTAATTTCACAACCACAGTATTTTCACAATCAATCTTTATATGTGTTATATAGTGTTGGTAGCATCTGCGTACTAAAAACAGTAACCCACCAGAATTTCTTCCTTGTTTTGATAACTTTTTTGCAGGTACATAATATTTCAAAAAGTTAATAAAGATTCCAGAATAGTCTAAAGTGTTATCCACAAAAGTTTCTGTCAAGCAAACGAAATCAAATAGTTCAATGTATTTTATGAAAGAGATGTCGGTCAGTTTCGTGTACAAGTTTTCAATATTGAAAGTCAGGAATTTCAAATCACATGGATGGCCAAGCCTGTCCTCTTGTTTTTTAACGTTCCTGTCTGAACAACGAGGAAGGGGGTACCTGCCTGGGGTCTTGTTCACAGGCGTGCTGTCCGAGGTGTTTCCTGGCCTTGATTGCGTGCATTGAAAACTCTCCCGCACGCCCGACTGCCGTGACCCGCTGCCATCACGACTTGCACGTGATGACCTTGGGCTGCCGGCCTGCCGAGATGGCGACGGACGATTAGGGGAATCCCCGGCGTTGGCTGTGCCGCACGGTACACTGTCACCCCTGACCTGTTTGTTTACGGTGTCACGCAGGGGGGTAGCCGCAATTGTTGATGACCGCGTAGAGTCAGAATCCACCACCTCCGCATACGTTCTTGGGTCAGGTCGTCTGGGCTGCACTACTAACTGCCCCTTTCTGAAGAAAGCCACCTTACCCTCTTTCTTGGCCTCAGCGACAATACTGGCTTGCTGGTGGGTGAGGTCATTGGCTACAGTTACTCCCTTGTCCTTCAGTCTGGCACGGAATTCCTTGTTTGTCATAACTGACATTTTGTCCTTCCACCTGCTGAATTTGACAATCACAGGCCGGGGTCCACAATTTCTGCTCTGGCCTACACGATGGGCCCGAGCAATATCGTTCGTTGTCCACGTCTTGTCCGTCTCCACGCTGTTCAGGACGTCTGTCACCACTTTGGCACAGGAGTCGAAGGTCTCCCTCCCCTCTGCTGCAGGCACCCCAAACATACGGAGGTTGTCTCGTCTGGAGAACCCCTCCAGTCTGTCCACCTCCTCCCTCAGTCGTGTCAGTTGCTGGTGGTCTCACTGGTTGTTTTTGTGAGTAGTTGCATTTCTTTTTTGCTGCTTTCTCTCTCCGCATACAGCTCATTGATATCAGCCGTAATATCTTGAAGTAAAGAGAAGCACTTGTTACTGTCACTTTCCAGTTTACCACAGCGTTTATCGATT
>CM065744.1:5014134-5021634 GCA_033310375.1 Conus canariensis | reverse complement strand
AAATAATCTGAATACTCACTCTTGACACGTACACACGCAAGTACCGAGTTGTAAATGCTCCTAATGACTTTATACAATTTACCATTGACACCACTTTTACGAAGTATATTCCACAAAACATTGTGATTTATAGAATCAAATGTGCTTTCTTAAAATCTACAAATGCAGCATAAAGCTTCGTATTACAGAGTATGTATTTCTGTACCAGTGAGTATGGTGTAGATATATGGTCTGCGGTGGTATAATTGGTTCTAAAACCTGCTTGTTCCTCAACTATCTTTTCTTCATTTTCAGCCCATTTTGTTAATCTTTTATTTAGTATATGAGTGTAGATTTTTAAAAATTATAATGCTGGTAAGTGCTACTCCACGATAGTTAACCGGATTGTTAGCATCTCCTTTCTTATGTATTGGTATGATAATCGATTTAGCCCATTCTAGAGGGAAAGTGCCTTTTTCAAAAACTTGGGTGAATAAATGGACAAGGAAATCGATTAAAGCTGAGTTTGCATGCTTTAGCATTACCGCTATAATTTTGTCTGGTCTGCGCTCTTTCCTACTTTTAAATGATTAACAGCAGCAACAACGTCTTCTCTAGATATCAGATTGTTAAATAATGGCTCAATTTCATCATCTTCTTCCACCAAATTTGCATCTTCTTCTGTAACACTGCTATCAAAATTATAGAAAATGCCCCAGAAATGATCATACCAATTTTGTACTGAGATCTCGTTATAAACAAAGCGTTTTTTTTTTCATTAACAGATCTTATTAATGCCCAAAATGTCTTCGAATCATCAACAGGATCTCTTAGTTTCTTTAATCTATTTCTTCAAACTCATGTTCCTTTATTTTCCTTAATGTAATGTAATCTTTTCGAGCTAAAGCGTATTCTTCTCTTTTCTTATTTTTGTCCTTAATTATTTTGCATCTCTGAAATCTTTTCAGTAATCTTTTAACTTCCTGTTTCTTTCGTTTGCAGTCATTATCAAACCAATCGTTACATTTTCTGCCACCTCTACCAATAACTCTAACCATACAAGCAGCAGCTCCACACAAAGCACTGACAAATTTATCAAGACTCTCATTCACATCAATGTCTAATAGTTGACAGGTTTTCTGCAAAGTCTCTTGAAATTCATCACATTCAAGTTCCTTTTTGTACATATTTGCATTTTCATCTGACCATATAATTTTTTCTTCACCTTGCTGTCGTAAATGCTTATCTTCCGAATGACAACAGTCACCTCTCCATATTACCTCAACTGGTAAGTGGCATGAGTACATACAGTCACCAACTCGTAAATCAAAATTTGATAACAAATCAGTGTGAATCAGAAAATAATCAATTACACTGCAACCAATGGAAGACTCAAAAGTATATTCACCCTCACTATCACCATTACAAAAACCATCTAAGATACTCAAACCAAACATGAAACAAAAGTTCAACAATGTTTTACCAAAATTATTAACGGTTGAATCTTCAGAACGACGTGTACAACTGTTGTCATCTATGTCAACATCCTCTACACTGCTAACATAGTTTGCCATTATTTCATTTTCAACTTGTCTGTTTCCTGTTCTGGCATTTAAATCACCTGTTACCACAAAATAGAGTTCATCCATTTCTTTCTTAAAATGCTGCAATAGGGCTTCTTCCATTAACAGAACACCATCCTTAATCAATTTGTAATTGTGTGAGGGGGCTCCCTCCAGGACACTATAGAAGCGACTAATATAACATTTTTGTCGATGCCAAACACATGTTTATCTACTTTTACAACAATAACGTTGTCGCAGTCAAGTTTTATTTCTTTCATTTTTTTTTTTCCTGTAAAGTCTTTCTTATCAATAGCAACACACCTTCTGAATTCCTCCCATGATGCGACTTTTTTTTCGCTGGTACATGAAACTTCAAGTAATCAGAAAAAAACATTACTACAATCAAATGATGAATCAAGAAAAGTTTCGGTAAGGGGTACAAAATCAAATTTATTCACCTAATTCATGAAAGAGAGGTCACTCAGTTTACTGAATAAGTTTTCAACATTATAGTTTTAAAATGTCCACTGAGGTGAATGGTCGGGCCTGTCCTATGGTTTCCTCGCGGCGCCTGAGCGCAGGCTCCTGTCATTCAGTCCATCGCCTGTCCCCCTGCCACGACCCGAAGCTGCAGTCCTGCTTGGCCGGTTACCCAGGTACGTCTGAATTCCTGCCTGCCTGCTCGATGCGTGCCCTCCACGTGGTGCACGAGCGTCAGGGCCACGGCGTCCTTCAGTGACACAGCTCGGGGAATCCCCGCTGATTGACACTGCCCCGTTCCGTCTGTTCTTCGTGTAGCTGCGAGGGACGTGTCCACCACTCCCGTCGCCATCGTCACGCCGCGGTTGACTCTGGGTGGGCCGACTGTCATGCACAGAAGCAGGGGAAGAACCCATACTGTCAACACTTTTCTCGCCCTGGATCGGGGTGTTGTCATGGTGACTGGTTTCAGTGCGTCGGTCGTTCTCATTCAGAACTGTAGTGTTCTGAACATTTGTCCTGCCAGCATTATGTTTTGCACTTCTGTCAGTACTGCAGTCCTCCCCACTTCCCACCACCTGGGCATATGTTCGGGGATCTGGCAATCGAGGGCCTATGACTAGCTGACCTTTCTTAAAGAACGCCCTCTTTCCTTCCCGCCTAGCTTGTGCAACTATTTGGGCTTGTGCTCTGGTGTAGTCATTAGCCACTCTCACTCCCTGCTCCTGTAGTTGTTGTCGCGTGTTTCTGCTCGTTAACAGCGACATTTTATCTCTCCAACTTCTAAATGTGACAATCCTAGGCCTTGTGTGACCCTCACGTGCATATCCTATCCGGTGGGCTCGCTCTGTGTCGTCATCTGTCCATCGTCTGTCATCATTGGTACTGTCGAGAACATCGACAACTGCTCTGGCACATGTGTCGAACGTCTCGCTGGCTTGTTTCTAGTAAATCCCGAAGAAGCGTAAATTGTCTCTGCGTGAAAAGTCCTCGAGCCTGTCCGTGTCTATTCTTAGTTTCTTAACCTCTTTAATTTCCTCGAGTGTTTCAGTCAGTTCGTGCGTCTCTTCTTTTCTGTCATCTGACACAGCAAACAAGTGTTGTATGTCTGTCGTCGTGTCAGTCACTGTCTCTGTCAAGTGTCTATGGTCAGCTTCAAGTCTGTCACACCTGTTTATTTCTTCGCATTGTTGTTTCACTTGACTTAATTCATCTTTTATTTCACCCAGATCATTCCTGATTACTGTTGTCTGATGCTGAAACTGTTGTTGTATGGTTTGTATAATTCTCTCCATCAAGTCGTCTTGTCCTGTCGTAGTATTCGCCACCGCATTTTCTTCTTCCGAGTGCACCTGTCCGTCAGGGTTGGGGCCAGGGTTCGTCTCCACTTCACCGCAAAGCAGCAGCTTACGCAGTGAGAACACAGCATCCACGACCCAAAAAGCAAGGACAGGCACTTTGCACGTGCGTGTCCCACTGACACATACCGGTGTTGACACACATGAAATATTCAGCACATGGCAAAGTCCCTTTCATGTTTACACTTTCTCTAAACAGTCCATTGTCTGTTGGCAGCATTTTGGACACATTGTAGCACAAAGTGTTAATAAGAGCTA
The DNA here is from genome assembly GCA_033310375.1 of Conus canariensis. Classification (NCBI taxonomy): domain Eukaryota; kingdom Metazoa; phylum Mollusca; class Gastropoda; order Neogastropoda; family Conidae; genus Conus; species Conus canariensis. Next base: position 5,017,994 of record CM065744.1, on the reverse strand, counting down.
TGATCGCCCAGCACTGCAAAAATATTGCTATAACATCAGTAGAAGTTATCATCGTTTCACTATTCGTGTCACTGCTCTCCTCTTCGAAACCCAAATCCTTCTTTCAGGTGAACTTTGACCTGGCATTCAGTCTGCCAGAAAATATGCCGATAGCGGCCCTCCACATCACCAAGTCCACCATTGTCACTAGTTTTGATAACTCGGTTTACTTACTGTATCATTATAAAGAATACCAACTTGAAACAGTTCAAAACAACACCATATAAAGCAACATTCCTTGCATCAGTATACAAACGCTGCTATCCGGACGCCATTACCCGTCATGCCCCCGCAGAGAGAGAGAGAGAGAGAGAGAGAGAGAGAGAGAGAGAGAGAAAGAGAGATGCAGGCGACCACGCGCGTATACAGATGGTTGATCATCTTGGAATTTGCTGACTTTGTTCAAATAACACTTTCCTAATCTTCATTGTTTCTGCTAAGAATCTAGCCGGGGATTTCGCTACATTTTCATTACTATTTGAAAGAATATATGATACCGATCTCTGATCAGGATTTCCTGTAAAGGAATTCAGAATATTACAGCTTTTGCGTTTTTCATTATAAGCACAGCAATTGAAAAGTAAATGAATTTCATCTTCTGTTCTATTTCCACACGATGGGCAAACGTTGTTTTTATCTTGTTCACTTTGAAACCATTGTTTGAAATTTTATAGGCCTCTAACTCTTAGTCTAACCCTATGCCATTTATCCAGTACAAATGAAAGGTATGTTTCTGCTAGAAAAAAAAAAAACATTTTGAAAGAATAAAACCATTTATATTTATCATTAACTTCCAATTCTGAATGCCAATGCTGCTTATAAACAGGAGATAAGTCTATCTCTGAATTCACCAATAAAGCCATACTCACAACCAGCACCTTGGCTTAGCCACACAACACCAAATCCGTTCTCGCATGAAATTCTCATAACATTTGATGCCCAGTTTAAGTGACCAGATTCATGTTGCATAATGAGCATTTTATAGGACTATCTGCAAATTCTCGACATTGGTAGGTTAATGAGTTTAAGCCAATATTTAATACACTTTACAGGCATTTGAATACAGAGGAGGTATCTTCCGGTTTCGCCATAAAATATTAGAAGTGTGGAGGGGAACACCTAAACATATTTTTATTGCAAAGGTGCGCACTTTTTCAACTTGTTTACTGTCCTCCTCCAGTCCCCACACTTCAGCTGCGTAGGTTAATATGGGCTCTATTTGTGTGTCAAATAGTTTTCCAGAACAGATCTACATCCCCAGTGTTCAATTTCCTCATGGATCTCAATATGTCCATTACCCCTGTCTTCCCTCTTCTACAGACGTCTTAGAAACTGCTACCAATTATTAATTTTGTGGTAAAAACCATTTCCAAATATTTGTAAGAATTTGTAGCCATCATTTCTTTACCTCCAGAAAACCTTCTCTCCCTGGCAACCAAATGACCTCCCTTTCTAAACCCCATTACGTTTGTCTTTTAAGATTAATACTCAGAAATAATCGATCTGTTTTTCTTTTTAGGCCGTCAAGCTGGTTCTGAAGACCTATTATGATATCCGACAACGGTATGACAACATCTGCAAACAAAAGAAGAAATATTTCGGCTGCCCCAGGAATTAATTGTATACCATGCCTTTCAGTCACAGACAATTCTACGGCTAATTCATCAAAAAAAAAAAAAAAAAAAAGGAAATCAATATGGGGCTCAGTAGGCACCCTTGTCTGACTCCTCTTGGACAATTGAACTAATCAGGATAACAACATTTGTCACGAACACATGCCAACACAGAATCATAACTACTCTTTAAGGCCCTATACTTTTTACCACTCACACCATTCATCATCAAAACTGCCCACAGTGAATTCCTGTTCGCTTTTTTACAATCAATGAATGCAACACACAGTTTGGAATTCTTTTGTAAAGACTTTTGTATGATAGCATAGAGGGTGGAAGCATGGTCAATTGTACTATACCCTGCTCGGAAACCTGCCTGCTCTTCAAGATTTTTTTTTCTTCTTTCGCCCACATGGATAGCCTTTTCGTAAAAATGTGTGTATAAACTTTACTTACAACACTTGTTAAGGCTATGCCTTGATGATTATCTGGCTCATTGACGTCTCCTTTCTTATATATTGGTACGATAATGGATTGCTTCCATTGTTTATGGAAAATTCCATGATCAAACAATTTGTTGAAAAAGACAATCAGAAAATCGATAACAACAACATTTGCGCGTTTCAATAATTCACCTATTATTTTGTCAGGGCCTGCGCTTTTCCCAGACTTGAGATAACCAATACTGGCAAGGACCTCCTGTCTGGAAATCGCTTCATTAAATGATACATCCGAAACACCCAATGTTTGTTCATCACTATTGACTTCGCATTTCTCAGGATGTGGCGTTATATCCAATTTATTAACAAGTGAGAAGAAATGTTCGTACCACTGATCTATAGGTATGGAATTGTAGATCACTGATTTTTTGTTTATGGACCTCGCTGTCTGCCAGAATAGTTTAGAATCATGTACTGACTGCTTTAATTCATTCAACTTGATTGTACTCTGTTTTCTTTTAGTTTAACATGTACTTAAATTCCTTTCAATCCTTAACGTACGCCTATCTTTTCTGCTGACGTGCATTCTTTGCTCCCTTAAATGTCCTTAGTAACCCCCTAATTGCTTTTTTTTTTTTTACGGTGGCATTCAGCATCAAACCAGTCACTCTTTCTCTTCTTATTTCCTTAGTAACCTCCTGACTGCTTTATTTTCGTGGTGACATTCAGCATCAAACCAGTCACTTTTTCTCTTATTATTTCCTTAGTAACCTCCTGACTGCTTTCTTTTTGTGTGACATTCAGCATCAAACCAGTCACTCTTTCTCTTCTTATTTCCTTAGTAACCCCCTAATTGCATTCTTTTTGCGGTGACATTCAGCATCAAACCAGTCACTTTTTCTCTTCTTATTTCCTTAGTAACCTCCTGACTGCTTTCTTTTTGCGGTGACATTCAGCATCAAACCAGTCACTCTTTCTCTTCTTATTTCCTTAGTAACCCCTAATTGCATTCTTTCTGCGGTGACATTCAGCATCAAACCAGTCACTCTTTCTCTTCTTATTTCCTTAGTAACCTCCTGACTGCTTTCTTTTTGCGGTGACATTCAGCATCAAACCAGTCACATTTTCTCTTCTTATTTCCTTAGTAACCCCTAATTGCATTCTTTCTGCGGTGACATTCAGCATCAAACCAGTCACTCTTTCTCTTCTTATTTCCTTAGTAACCTCCTGACTGCTTTCTTTTTGTGGTGACATTCAGCATCAAACCAGTCACTCTTTCTCTTCTTATTTCCTTAGTAACCCCCTAATTGCATTCTTTTTGCGGTGACATTCAGCATCAAACCAGTCACTTTTTCTCTTCTTATTTCCTTAGTAACCTCCTGACTGCTTTCTTTTTGCGGTGACATTCAGCATCAAACCAGTCACTCTTTCTCTTCTTATTTCCTTAGTAACCCCTAATTGCATTCTTTCTGCGGTGACATTCAGCATCAAACCAGTCACTCTTTCTCTTCTTATTTCCTTAGTAACCTCCTGACTGCTTTCTTTTTGCGGTGACATTCAGCATCAAACCAGTCACATTTTCTCTTCTTATTTCCTTAGTAACCCCTAATTGCATTCTTTTTGCGGTGACATTCAGCATCAACCAGTCACTCTTTCTCTTCTTATTTCCTTAGTAACCTCCTGACTGCTTTCTTTTTGCGGTGACATTCAGCATCAAACCAGTCACATTTTCTCTTCTTATTTCCTGTTGTTCTCATCACACATGCAG
>CM065744.1:4994134-5004134 GCA_033310375.1 Conus canariensis | reverse complement strand
TTATTCATGATGATAATAATAATAATAATAACGATTATTTATGGCGTTAATCTTACATCATAAGCCTTAAGCGTTTGCAAACACAGAAAACGTTAAAGAAAACATATATAAAACCAATAAGAGGTAAATACTGTAATAAGTACCATGCATCTACAAACAAGGGTGCATATTGACACGCACCCACAGAAACACACACACACAACACACATATGCATATACACACACACACACACTCTCTCTCTCTCTCCCTCTCACACACACACACACACACACACACACAGAATACGTGATCCCAAACACATTGTCGCACAATAACAGACACAACAGCATGCGCGCATACACACACACACACATACACACACACGCACGCACACACATACACACACATGCGCACGCACACACACACACACACACCACACACATGTGCGCACGACCACACACACACACACACACACACACACACACACACACACACACACACACACACACACACACACGAAGGGAATGCAGGGGACTTTACAGTTTCAAGTGAAGAAAAATGAAAATTTGAGAAGAGAGAGAGAGATGAAGAAGAAGAAGAAGTAGAAGAGGGGGAGGAAAAATGAGAAAATAAGGGCAGCTTCAAACAAGTTCATGATGAAAGTCAGTGATTGAACATTTCCATTTATTTCGTAGCAATATGTCACACACAGCTCAACATTGTTACGGCTCCTCGCACATATTTCATATAGTTTATATATCCTTTCATTTCAAAGAGAAAGAGAGGGGAGGCAAGAGAAAAACAATTTACACATAACTTTCAACGAGTTGCACATGAATTTAGTCAACTTGCAGCAATTAACGCTTCGAATTTCACGCAGGGGGTCACACGATAGTCAAAACTACCCAGGCGTAATGTGGAGTCTTCATCCACTGAGAGACATCCTGCAGCGAGTCTGGACAGCTTGGACAAGTGTAGGCCTACAACTATTGTTCACTGTTGTTTGGGGCACGCCTTTTTAACAGCACTTTGACAAGTGTAGGCCTACAACTATTGTTCCCTGTTGTTTGGGGCACGCCTTTTAACAGCACTTTGACAAGTGTAGGCCTACAACTATTGTTCACTGTTGTTTGGGGCACGCCTTTTGAACAGCACTTTGACAAGTGTAGGCCTACAACTATTGTTCCCTGTTGTTTGGGGCACGCCTTTTGAACAGCACTTTGACAAGTGTAGGCCTACAACTATTGTTCCCTGTTGTTTGGGGCACGCCTTTTTAACAGCACTTTGACAAGTGTAGGCCTATAACTATTGTTCCCTGTTGTTTGGGGCACGCCTTTTTAACAGCACTTTGACAAGTGTAGGCCTACAACTATTGTTCCCTGTTGTTTGGGGCACGCCTTTTGAACAGCACTTTGACAAGTGTAGGCCTACAACTATTGTTCCCTGTTGTTTGGGGCACGCCTTTTGAACAGCACTTTGACAAGTGTAGGCCTACAACTATTGTTCACTGTTGTTTGGGGCACGCCTTTTGAACAGCACTTTGACAAGTGTAGGCCTACAACTATTGTTCACTGTTGTTTGGGGCACGCCTTTTGAACAGCACTTTGACAAGTGTAGGCCTACAACTATTGTTCACTGTTGTTTGGGGCACGCCTTTTGAACAGCACTTTGACAAGTGTAGGCCTACAACTATTGTTCACTGTTGTTTGGGGCACGCCTTTTGAACAGCACTTGGACAAGTGTAGGCCTACAACTATTGTTCACTGTTGTTTGGGGCACGCCTTTTGAACAGCACTTGGACAAGTGTAGGCCTACAACTATTGTTCACTGTTGTTTGGGGCACGCCTTTTTAACAGCACTTTGACAAGTGTAGGCCTACAACTATTGTTCCCTGTTGTTTGGGGCACGCCTTTTGAACAGCACTTTGACAAGTGTAGGCCTACAACTATTGTTCACTGTTGTTTGGGGCACGCCTTTTGAACAGCACTTTGACAAGTGTAGGCCTACAACTATTGTTCACTGTTGTTTGGGGCACGCCTTTTGAACAGCACTTTGACAAGTGTAGGCCTACAACTATTGTTCCCTGTTGTTTGGGGCACGCCTTTTGAACAGCACTTTGACAAGTGTAGGCCTACAACTATTGTTCACTGTTGTTTGGGGCACGCCTTTTGAACAGCACTTTGACAAGTGTAGGCCTACAACTATTGTTCACTGTTGTTTGGGGCACGCCTTTTGAACAGCACTTGGACAAGTGTAGGCCTACAACTATTGTTCACTGTTGTTTGGGGCACGCCTTTTGAACAGCACTTTGACAAGTGTAGGCCTACAACTATTGTTCACTGTTGTTTGGGGCACGCCTTTTGAACAGCACTTGGACAAGTGTAGGCCTACAACTATTGTTCACTGTTGTTTGGGGCACGCCTTTTTAACAGCACTTTGACAAGTGTAGGCCTACAACTATTGTTCACTGTTGTTTGGGGCACGCCTTTTGAACAGCACTTTTCTGACAAGCCTAAATCCAGTGGTTACGTTAATGGGTGGAATGATACAGAGACCAACACTTGCTGTTACGTTAATGGGTGGAATGATACAGAGACCAACACTTGCTGTTACGTTAATGGGTGGAATGATACAGAGACCAACACTTGCTGTTACGTTAATGGGTGGAATGATACAGAGACCAACACTTGCTGTTACGTTAATGGGTGGAATGATACAGAGACCAACACTTGCTGTTACGTTAATGGGTGGAATGATACAGAGACCAACACTTGCTGTTACGTTAATGGGTGGAATGATACAGAGACCAACACTTGCTGTTACGTTAATGGGTGGAATGATACAGAGACCAACACTTGCTGTTACGTTAATGGGTGGAATGATACAGAGACCAACACTTGCTGTTACGTTAATGGGTGGAATGATACAGAGACCAACACTTGCTGTTACGTCAATGGGTGGAATGATACAGAGACCAACACTTGCTGTTACGTCAATGGGTGGAATGATACAGAGACCAACACTTGCTGTTACGTTAATGGGTGGAATGATACAGAGACCAACACTTGCTGTTACGTTAATGGGTGGAATGATACAGAGACCAACACTTGCTGTTACGTCAATGGGTGGAATGATACAGAGACCAACACTTGCTGTTACGTTAATGGGTGGAATGATACAGAGACCAACACTTGCTGTTACGTTAATGGGTGGAATGATACAGAGACCAACACTTGCTGTTACGTTAATGGGTGGAATGATACAGAGACCAACACTTGCTGTTACGTTAATGGGTGGAATGATACAGAGACCAACACTTGCTGCTGTCCCCAGAGAGTCCCACTGACCCTGGCCTACTGGGGCTCCTGGATACTGGCTGCTCTTCCCTGCTGATCACTTCAGCCTGAATGTCTTGGGGAAGCGGAGGAAGGAGACAGACGTGGCCATGAAGGTCAGCGCTATTGACGGGGCAGGCCCAGAGGAGGCAGCAGATGACTGTCCCAGCCTCAGGTGCACCTCTGTCAGTCAGGAGAAACACACAACAAGAAGCTGTGAAAACTGACCTGGTTGAATCGTGACACACATCACACTTCTGAGAGAGAGAGAGAGAGAGAGAGAGAGAGAGAGAGAGAGAGAGAGAGAGAGAGAGAGAGTGATTGACTGATTTACTGATTAAGCTTTAATACGCAAGGGTGAAGATTTTAGGCCCAAGTCTAGTCTTAAAATCTGTCCTTGTCATTCAGACTTTATTTCAACACATATCATTCATACTGACAATTCAACATAGCAACACTGTATTGTAATTGTACAATGACAAGCAGACTAATAATACATGTGATGATGGCATGGTGGGTAGTGAAAAAGAAGAAGCCAAAAGAACAAGCAAACAAAAACAGAGAGAGAGAGGAGGGTGTGTGTGTGTGTGTGTGTGGGTGGGTGGGGGGGGGGGGGGGGGGGGGCTGGTAAGGGGAGGGAAAGAGGGATGGCTAAGAGAGTGGGAGTAGAGATGAGGATTTAATGGAATAGGTCGTATGTTTAGTTAGTCTGATCGATGTACGGTTTACAGACAACTTTGCAAATGGATGTTAATAATTTCAATCGACTTAACAAATCATTGAGCCATCAAATGTTTATGTAAACGTTTCTTGAAAAGCTGTGACGTATTCGTATTTTGTGGACGCAATGCAAGCGATTTCTAGACATATGGTCCTGAGTAAGTTAGACTTTTTTTTTTACATCAATGCGTGGGTAGGAGAGAGTGAATTTCTTCGTACCAGAAGAGCTGTTAAATCTTGCGAAAGCGGCATTGATATAACATGGTATGGTATCTGTCGAGATTGTAAACATAAATGATGCATTGTTGAATTCCAGTTGCTTACTCAGAGGAAACATGTTCAGTGCTTTCAGTTTTGTTTTTCATCTGTTAGGAGTACGGCTATAAGTAGCTTTCCTGACGTCTATGGAGAGAATTTAGCCTTTATCGTGTACATCACGACTCCCGTACTGTTGAAGCATAATTGATACGTTATGTGTGCGTTAAAGAAGAATCTAAGCGCAATACTGTTAACACAATGCTTTAAATGAGGTAACAGGGAAAGGGTTTTCTGAGATTGTATTACATACATTATTGAGATGAGATTGCCATTTCTTTATCTATCGTTACCCTAAAACACGATGCTCATCCACCTATTCGATACAAGCATCGTTCAGCTGAAGGTTTAAGCAAAGAGACGTCAACTGGCGGTCTTGGCGGGGAGCTAGAATCATAGACTTGGTTTGGGCTGGGTGTATGACCATTTAGTTTGAATTCCACCAGTCTGGCCCTTCATTCAGACTTTCCCGGAGAAACGTTTCTGTTGTTTGTAAATCAATACCATTTGTTTGGACTGACGAGTCATCAGCAAATAAATCTGTAGTGACATTTTCCTCTGATATGGACAATCTTTGATGCAGATGCAGAATACGAGGGGACCTAGTACTAAGCCTCGTGAGATTCCATGTCTGACAAAGTCTGAAGAGGAGGTTTTACCATTAAGCACTATCATTAAAGTCTGACTGGAATAATAAGACTGTCGAGGAATGGTTCAAGTAAATAGTTTCTTTAAAATAATGGAATGATCAACAAGATCAAACGCCTTTTTGAAGTCAAGAAAAACAACTCCTGTCATCTGTGATTGGATTCATATTGAAAGTATGAGTCACACATTCGTGATAATGCTATGTGGCAGCTCCCTGTCATCTGTGATTGAGTTATAATTGAAAGCCATGATCATCATGTGATAATGCTATGTGGCAGAAATGATTAGACGAATCCAGATGGAGTAGGTGAAACATCTGGTGTTTTTGGGTTTTTGCCCCCCCCCCCCCCCCCCCTCCTTAACTGAGATATGTGTCTGCAGTGTCTTCAGGCTTGCAATAGAATGATAGTAGGAAATCGATATTATCGAATCGACTAAGAGAGAGAGAGAGAGAGAGAGAGAGAGAGAGAGAGAGAGAGAGAGAGAGAGAGAGATACAGACAGAGACAGAGGCAGAGAGACACAGAGAGAGATCGTCCTTACTGCAGTAGTCTTTGTCACACTTGGACCCGGGGGCACAGACAGCTGTTTCATTGTTTTTGTCACAACGTGATCCAACACTCATCCCTGGAGGGGACACACACACACACACACACACACACACACACACACACACACACACACACACACGCAGCTGTTTCATTGTTATTGTCACAGTGTGATCCAATACCCATCCCTGAGAGGACACACACACACACACACAAAATACACACGCGTGCGTGCGCGCGCGCTCACACACACGCGTACGCACATACACACACAGACATACACACACGCACGCACGCACATCACACGCACGCACACACGCAAACACACACACATACACGCGCACACGGCACACATACACACATGCGTACACACGCGTACACACACGCACGCACACACACACACACACACATACAAACACGCGCGCACACATACATACACACACAGACGTAGACATACACACACGCACGCACGCACGTCGCACGCACGCACACACACACACACACAAATACACACGCGTGCGTGCGCGCGCGCGCGCGCACACACACACACACACACACACACAAACACGCGCGCACGCACATACACAAACGCGCGCGCCGCGCACGCGCGAGCGCACACACACACACATACGTACACACACGCACGCACGCACACACACACATACGCGCGCACACGGCACACACATGCGTACACACCCACACCCACCACACACACCCACACACACACACACACACACACATGACACAATTTGTTGGGTGGGGTCAAAATACTCTTTTTTGCACACTTTTATGCGTATTTCTGTCAGGCTTTTTGCAGGGTCCAGACTTTGCAGAAATTCCTTTTTGATCAAAATGATCCCAGTTAGCTTTTAGATAACTGAGCAGTTAAGGTAAAGAGCAGGTTTCTGTAGTTTTGTACAAGGCAATTGAAAAATTGTCACTTCCGTGCAGATCTGTGTGATCTCCCACTCAAATTCCATGATTATGTCTGAAATCTGAACACAAAACTGTATTTGTAGAGGAATGGATGTATGTTGGAGACCCTTCATTCACATAACACAGTCCCCAGCTCTGAAAAAGACATATTCAAGACACAGACCGCTGAGTGAAGTATTCATGATATCCAAAGAGCAAGGTCAACATCTTGAAGGGAAGAAAACGGGGGACAGTTGATAAGTAAGTGATTAAAGTAAAGGAAGTAGGAGAAAAAAAGAAAGAAAGAAGTGTGATGAAGTCAATAATGTGTAATAGGCCTATAGTGTGTGACGTCCATTGGAAGTTTTGTGGGTTGGTTCTGTGGGGGATGAATAGCTGTATGCTTTTTCATGGTGATGTCCAGAGAGCACTGTATTCCCAGTCTAGCAATGGAATAGGATTCCTTAGCTGGTCGCTCACACCTGTCACTCTACGATTGCCAATGCGCCAGGGCTTGCATAGGGTTCATGCGGAATTGGGGATGACTGAAATGAAGAACGACTGGTTCGGGTCGGTAAATGACGTATGTCAACCAACTGTTCATAGATATTCATGGATTCTTCATATCAACCATTCTCAACACAGCATTAACCATCTCATTGCCAGATTTGGGACGATATATCCACTTGGCATCAATGCCCATTTGTAACGCTCAACTCTGTGGTCTATAATCTGAATCAGTGCTTAATGCTTAGAGACAGTGTCAGAGAAGGGTATATTGTTGAAATTAACAGGAAAAAGTGAAGGAGAGGGTGGCGGGATGGATAAAGAAGGTGTACTGACTGTACACTTGATGACCGAAGGCATCCAGTTCACACAGTGACAAGGCAGTGGAGTCCTTTTTCACGAGGTGGACGTATTGTCCAATTAGCGGACTGTTGCATTCTATTGTCCGCGTGCGGTTCGTTGCTACAGAGCCTGGGACGTGGAAACAGGTGCTGGCTTCCGATGGTGGGCATTTGGCTTGCTCTGTGTCCGCCACTTCCACATAGAATCCTTTGAGTTCAGTTTCAGCTGTCACACACACACACACACACACACACACACACACACACCACGCACGCACGCACGCACACGCACACGCGCGCACGCACGCACGCACACGCACACACACACACACACACGCACGCACGCACGCACACACGCACATACACACTGACTTAATGTTTGTAAAGATAGATCAGGTCATATCTATATACCAACATTCTATACCAACATTCTATATATAGGAAATAAATGAAGAGGATAAATCTGTAATCATGCAATGTGTGTTACCGCCTGTAAACACTTAAAACGACCTCCGCTTCGTTACAGGAAACAATACAAAACTCGTTTTCCTTTACACCCCGCCCCCCCCCCCCCCCCCCCCCACCTCCTCCCTTTCCCGGACAAAACAGTATTAGTGGATATAGTTAAAACATGTACATTACGTCAATTTAAACCCATAACTCATAAAATATATAGTTTTAAAACCCCCAAAGAAATACACCCGGATCCTAGGCCATGGCACGTATCATATTCTTCTATTATCAACAAAGAACGTAGTTATGCACGATTTACACCGTATACAAAAGAGGTATCTCCTATAAAGAAAAATTTTTAAAGAAGAGAAGAAAAAAAAAAACCTGACCGCCTGCAAATACTGTTCTCTACATAATCACCGAAGAGATACCAGATATTTATTCTACACATACACCTACCTGCTTTTATCAAAGTAGAGCCGGTGTAACAGCCCGTTCTTACCCCCCTCTGGAACTTACCCCGGGGTAAGTCTGGGCTAGCTTGCTTTTACCCCCGGGGGTCATTCTAGGACTAGTTAGAACTTACCCCCCCCCCCCCCCCCCGGTAAGTTTGGGCCAGCCTGGATTTACCCCCCCCCCCTCCCCCTCCCCAAAGCGTCAATCTAGGACTATTTGGAATCTTCCTCCACCCCACGCCACCCTTTAAAAAAGAGAGGGTTATTTAGGGTTTTCCTCTGCCTTTTCCCACCACGCACACCCGCCTTTAAAACAAAATTAGGGTTAGCCTTCATATTTACAACCCCCTCTCCCATTTCCTATATAGTCAGTTGGGTTTAGACAAAGTGTAGTACTGGACTCTTCTCAATAGGTGGACCTCCTACTTCCCCCACCCCCTCCCCCCACACACACCCTGGTTCACTAACAGATACGTATTAGCATTTCTCGCGCTAGCATACACGCGTGGGTCAATATTCGGGTGTGTGAGTACGCCCATGCATGCGTGGGAAAGAAAGACGGCTACATGCCAATGTGACCAAGTGCCAATGTGACCAAGCGTAATTGTGACAAAATGTCGTTGTGACCACGTGTCGTTGTGACCAAGTACCGTTGTTGCTTCATCCCGTTTTGCCTCCTTTGACTATTTTACAGCTAATTAGAGTCTCTTGAGTACCTGTGTACCTTAGCTTGTACAATGCAGATGACTAGTGGTCAGTGCCACTCGGAGATTTTAACCATTTTGCAGCTAATTAGTGTCTCCCAAGTGCTTTAGAAGTGGTCAGTGCCACTGATCACTGGTCATTATGACGTAAATCGGAGATTTTAACTATTTCACAGCTAATTATAGTCTCCTGAGTACCTGTGTACCTTGCACAATGCAGAAGACTGGTGGTCAGTGCCACTGACCAGTGGTCACTATGGTGTAAATAAGATATTTCGACTATATTACAGTTGATTAGTGCCTCATGAGTGTTTGTATACCTTGTGCAATGCAGACAACAGTGTTCGGTGTCACTGACCATTAGTCATGTTCATGTAAATAAGAGATTTTAACTATTTTACAGCTAATTAGTGTCTCCTGAGTACCTGTGCACCTTGTACAATGTAGATGACCGGTGGTCAGTGGCACTTACCACTGGTCACTATGGCGTACATAGGATATTTTGATTATTTTACAGTTAAATCTTTGTCTCCCGAGTGCTTGTGAACCTTGTACAATGCAGTCGACCAGTGGTCAGTGCCAGTGGTCACTAACGACACTTGGTTACAACGACACTTGGTCACAATGACACTTGGTCACTGTCATGTGATGTAGCCTCACATGGCGACATGTGACGTTCCATCGCGTACGCCCTTATTTGTTATAAAGCATTTCCCTAGGTAGGGAAGAGAAAAGGTAAAAGAAACAATAATTTGTATGGCCTGACCAGTGTGATCGGTGTCGCTGGTGGCTATAGACGTAGGGCGATCATTGGTTGAATGGACGGACGTTGTCCATTGGTCAGCAACCATGGGCTGGTAATGCGTAGAGTTAGACGAGTACTCACTGAACGTGTACTCAAAAAGAGTTCAGGAGGGAAAAATAAGGAATAGGAAGGAGATGGCTTGGGGACACTGACCGGACAGGTTGTTTGAAGAACGAGTTCCACCTTCAATTCACCATTACCAGCCCTTCCCAGTGCTGTGGCAGCACCAGTTAGGCGACTGAGGCAGTTGCACAAATATTTGGGCTACAGTGCTG
>CM065744.1:4974134-4989134 GCA_033310375.1 Conus canariensis | reverse complement strand
ATGATATTTCCTCGCCTGAAGAACATGGGATCAGCACGATGAGGTAAACTTGTGCCACACTTCCACCATTTCTGGACATTGAACTTACCTCTTCACTGATAGCCGTAGTAATGTCACAGGTGTACTGACATTGAACTTACCCCTTCTGTCACAGCCGTAGTAATTGTCACAGGTGCACAGGCACTGAACTGACCTTTTCTGTCACAGCCGTAGTAATTGTCACATGTGTATTGGCATTGATCTGGACATGGGTGGCATGCGTTGGGATAAGCGCCATAGGTTCCCATCTTGCAGACTGAAACATGCACATGGACAAGCAGCACATAGATAAGAAATTCACAAAGTCATACCACTCCCTCTTCCACACACATATAGGTACGAACGGGTGTATGTGTGTGTGTGTGTGTGTGTGTGTGTGTGTGTGTGTGTGTGTGTGTGTGTGTGTGTGTGTGCATGCAAACGCTCGAGTAAGTCTGTGTATATGTGGAGAGAGAGAGAGAGAGAGGGGGGGGCGGGGGCGGGGAGGGGGGGGGGGGCCGAGAGATTCAGATTTAGATTCAGATGATTTAATCAGATAAAAGGGCAAAGGCCTCTAATGAAGAGGTATGTGGACATGCATTGGGCAATAGATAAAGGCAATGGATCGAAACTACAGAGCGAAACACGAAAAATTCGAAAGCAATTTCAGTAAGTGAAAATTTCCCAACACCTTAAATCTTTTGACAAAACCAATGATTTTTTTTTTTTAAAGAACTTTATTAGAAATAACTGGACAGAGCAGCCTCAGTTTCAACAAAGATGGCTGTCCGTAGTATCAGGTCTCAATAAACTTTTCTTTAATGCTCATGAGAGCTGGACAGGACAAGAGGAAGTGTAATTCAGTTTCCTTCGACTCTTTACATAAACGACAAAGCAAATCACAGTTCTTACGTGATATACATCTAAAATGATGGATGGCTAATGCAGATGTTTTTAATCTGAATTTTGCAGCTACATGTTTTAGGTGCCTATCTATATCTGATGTTAAGAACGTTTCTGGATTATGAACATGGCAAAAGGTTTCGCAGAAATTAAACTTGCCACTGCTATGAATACGATTAGAACATTTCTGCCATCCGGAATCAGCCAGACGTTGCCCACCCCCCCCCAAAAAAAAAATAAAAATTATCTGATATCACCGATACTTGATTCATCAAAACAAATCCAAATCCATATTCAAGCAGACAGAAGTGCACTTCAGTCACCCAGTTAATCTTGCCTGTAGTATCTCAATCATATGATATATTGTGACAGCAGAAACAATATAAATGGGCAACCGATCAGTTTCACCTTAAAAAAAAAGAGATCTGTGGAGTCTCCATATCTAACCCTAGAAACCTTTTCAGGCCAAAACTAAGAACAGATTCACAATAGACAGCCACTTTTTTCAGTCCCCACAGCTCAGAACCATACTGCACAGTTGGCTGAACGTAAGTTTGGAATAGTTTTATAAGTAGTGTAAATGAGCAATCATGTAACTTTCTTTTTGATGCAGAGAAAATTATTCTTATTTTGTTGTTGTTTTATTTGAAAAGTCGTCGCACGCACCAACAAACTCAAGCATGTTGAGAATAGCATAGCTAAATATTCATAAGCACTGACAACTGGTATAAGAATACCATTGTACACCCACCTTTCTCTTAGTTACACTTAAATATCCATTTTTACCAAATACTATGGTACTGCCTTTTCCCCGTATCATTTTTTCAACTGCGGTGATTTAGCGGCTCAGTGCAAGCCATTCAACTGTGTTTGCAACATAATAACACTTTTAGACATCAAAATAACATCATCGGCTAACAGTGGGGAAACAATAACAACCGTCGAACGACAATAAAGAATCACTTTAATCATTGTTGATCTCTATACGAGCTAACTCACTGATAAAAAAAAAAGAAAAAAGAAAATAAGATATGGTTGCATGCATCTCCCTGCCAGACACCTCTGGAACAAATAAAGTTGTCTTTTAACATCGCTCAACAAAGAACTCTAGTTCTTACCCTATCATACATACTTCTAATAGATTTACTGAGTTTACCTTAGATATCGTTTTATATCGAGACAGGCTAGAGAAGATTTCTATTAACTAAGTCAAACGTATTCTTGAAATCTCTAAAAGCTACGTATAACTTACTATTAAAAAAAAAGATCTGCTTCTGTTTGAACGCAAGAAAAGTAAGCATGTGGTCAGTAATTTAGTAACACTTTTGAAGCCTGCCTGGTGATCACCTGTGATATTACTTTCCTCCACCCATTCTTGCAATCTGTTATTGATAACCATCCCAAAGTTAACCACTTTTATAACTAAGAGAGATCCTTCCGCAACTGTTGGGAATATTAACATCACTCTTTTAAAAACTGGCAAAATAACTAATTCTGTCCCGTGTTCTGGAAACGTACCATTATCAAATAATATATTAAACAATTTCAGAAAGGATTACACTACCTGATCAAAAGACTGTTCAAATAATTTACCAACAATGCCGTCAGAGCCAGCTGCCTTACGATTTCTTTCCGTTTTCTACACGCTAATCATATTTATTCTTGTGTAACTGGTCAATTCCAATAACTGACATTATTCGTATCAAGTGTTTGTCAACAAACACGCATTACTGACATTTGTCTAGTAGAACCTGGAAATGCATCAACGAAATATCAATCGTGATGTTATTTCGACAGGGGAAGCCTGTGATCATGCAAACTGACACAGGAGCTGGCCTCGCTGTTGTTCGTTGGAACAATAACGACATCGTGAAGTGGTCAAGAACTGAGTCAAAACAAGCCATCATTCTTCACTCCTCCATGACAGCAAGCTTTGGGTGGTTTGTAACACAAAGATTAGAATGTGGCGAAGTACAGAACTGGCATTCACAGCCAGAAGTGATGTTGGCCGATGTTTGTTTGTTTGTTTTCTAGACCTTAACGACGAACAAGCCTGGTATCTCTACACCAGCACAGATGCAACCGAAGACAATCCTCTGGACCTTCTTGCCATACTCAGGGTCGTTGTCAGCGTGTACTTTGCCTGAGCTGGTCATGCTGGGCCTGATCGTCCAAGAGGATTTGTCTCTTGAAAATCAAGTTCCGCCAGAGGTCAGGTTTGACCGTGTTGACCTTCTGGTGCAAAGCTGTCCCACACAACTGAAACGTGCATCACGTGGAAAGAAAACCATGCGCTGCTGTGTCATGTGTAAAGCTGGTCTCCATGACCATTGCTTCCAGCAGTACCACACTCAGCAAAACACTTGACATTTCTGTCGTGCTATAATTACCCACGACGATGACAGCTGGGCGTAATAAAAAAAAAAAAACAAGGAAAGTTTCAATCGAAAATAGACCAACGTATGTTATATGTAGACAAATATCTATAGTAGTATTGCCGTACGGGAAACCTACGATTTCGGGTCTGTACGGCCATATACAAGTTTCAATACGGGTAAAACTGATTTATACGGGCAAATATTACATCACTGAGGCAAACTGCAAGGTGAACAAATTTTCATAGCAGACGACACGGACTCTAAACACTGAAACGGGAACGAACTAAGTAGATGATCGGTCATGTTTTGAGATCAATCCTTCAGCCCCCTTGTTGCAGGCAGCAAAGTCTGCCACTAAGCAGTACAACGATGAACATCAGTAACTCACTTGCAAGTAACAGTGTTGAACAGAACAATGGCTGAGTGTTCTTGGGAAATTGGTATGATTGGGAATAGAAACTTTAGGGATCACAGTAAGTAAAGAAGTGCTCCTGGCTTCAGTGGACTAATGATGTCGGTAAAGTGGAAGAGTGTGTAAACAATGGGTTTATAAACAGTTTTAATTCTGCATCATTGTCAGTGTTTTACTATAGGGTGTGTGATTTGATCTACTCTCAAGTGACGCATTCTGCTGGAATGGAAGAGAAGGTTCTGTTGGATGGGTAAGCGTTATTGTTATTCATAAACTGTCTTAAACTGCCATTTGTTTCAAGAAGTTCTGCCTGATACTGAGTATGACATTGTATTCACAGCAATTTTTGTTTATGTTTTTGCGTTTTCCGTAATGTATAAGGTTTTGGGGCTCGGAATAAGGGAAACAGTACTTTTCAATATGGGAAGTTGTAAAATGAGGAAAATTGGGTTGACACCTGTGTTTCCATAACAATGCAATATACCGTCTTCAGATTGTCGATTGATACTTAGAGGACAGCTGTGAGACTGCTCATCAAAGGTATCGTTTACATACATCTCTCTTAACATATCAGAGGTTCTGATACTTAAATAACAATTTCACAGAACTTAAACAACTTTAAGCAGCAATACATGAACAAGATATTCTTCACGTAAATTAATTACCATTATCAATATCAAAATGGCCATAAGAAAGTAGACCTGGATTTTCGTAGAAACAAAAGTATATGACATCCTTATCTGTTCCAAATAGGTTTTTGTCCATCACAATTAAAAAAAAAAGAACATAAATGGTTTTACAATGGGAGACAGTTCTCTTGAAAAAAAAAACAAAACAAACCCATCCTGATCGCCTTCCTTGTTCGGAACATTTAGATGTGGATTTACATAGAACTTCATTACCAACAAATATATCAGCACGACATTCGTCCATGAATGTATCGGTTCACTTTATTTGATCGTGTTCTGAACTGATTGTCCGAGCTCGCTATTCTGACCCACAGAACACAGTTATCCACTGACAGCCTCACAACTGACAGGCGATTCTGCCGGTGTAATGCCGTTGTGCATATCTCCTCTTGTCACACGGTGTCGGCATTTTTTTTTTTTTTGTTTAAGCGGCCGGCCATCCCCCCTCCCCATCTCCTCCCACCCCCGATCTGGATTCTGCAAATTTGCTCTGGCCATCAAGAAAATGCTGTTTCCATCAATGATTAGATGATCAAAGATCATCGTCAGTCTTTTCCTCCTCACCTTTTGTTGTTGCTTTTTTTCCCCCCGTTACGAAATGGGGGCCACGTCTTATTTCTTTAACGCGAGAGGAGAAATCATCTCCCTCAATAGAGTTACTCCCTTTTAACTTACTCTTTGCTCGTAAGATCTTTACTTTGTCTTTGTAAAATTAATGCCGGGCTATGATGGGTGAATCTGGGCATTTAGTCTGTGTACCCGGTCAATCTCAATGTCCTGTGTCAATTCTAACTCATCAATTAGCGTGTCCAGAGTCACAGAGAGAGAGAGAGAGAGAGAGAGAGAGAGAGAGAGAGAGAGAGAAGAGAGAGAGAGAATGAGAGGGAGAGAAGGGGGAGACAGAGACACAGAGAGAGATTGAGAGAGAGACAGAGACAGAGATAGAGAGACAGACAGGGAGAGAGAGTTCTCACCCCATATCTCCAGCTCACAAAACATGAGGGGGTTGTGTTTTTCATCTCTTTTCGCCAAACGGACATAACGCCCAGTCATGACCTCGCTGCATTCTACAGTGTATTCTGAAACAGAACACGCAGTCATGACCTCACTGCATTCTACAGTGTGTTCTGAAACAGAACACACAGTCATGACCTCGCTGCATTCTACAGTGTGTTCTGAAACAGAACACACAGTCATGACCTCGCTGCATTCTACAGTGTGTTCTGAAACAGAACACACAGTCATGACCTCGCTGCATTCTACAGTGTGTTCTGAAACAGAACACACAGTCATGACCTCGCTGCATTCTACAGTGTGTTCTGAAACAGAACACACAGTCATGACCTCGCTGCATTCTACAGTGTATTCTGAAACAGAACACACAGTTATGACCTCACTGCATTCTACAGTGTATTCTGAAACAGAACACACAGTCATGACCTCACTGCATTCTACAGCGTATCTCTGAAACAGAATATCCATTCATGGTATTACTGCATTCTTTAGTATAGTCTGAGGGAGAGCAACTGATCATGGCAGCACAGCACTCTGTAGTGTATTTTGTAACATGATACCCGATCATAGCATCAATGCATTGTAGGTTACATTCTGAAAGGTGATATCAGGTCATGGCATCAATACAGGTTATGATGTAGTATACAACAGTATATTCAGGCATGGTATCACAACATGATCACATAATCAGGAAACCACTGTTTGTTGTGGTGTGTTTTGAAACAGGATACACTACCTGGAAATCACAGTATGTTATGGTGTACTCTGAAACGGGACACATAATCAGGAAACCACTGCATGTTATGGTGTGCTCTGAAACAGGATACACAATCAGGAAACAACTGCATGTTATGGTGTGCTCTGAAACAGGATACACAATCAGGAAACAACTGCATGTTATGGTATGCTCTGAAACAGAATACACAATCAGGAAACCACTGCATGTTATGGTGTGCTCTGAAATAGGATACACAATCAGGAAACCACTGTATGTTATGGTGTGCTCTGAAACAGGATACACAATCAGGAAACCACTGTATGTTATGGTATACTCTGAAACAGGATACACAATCAGGAAACCACTGTATGTTATGGTATACTCTGAAACAGGATACACAATCAGGCAATCAAAGAATGCCTGATCACGGAATCATTGCATTCTATAATCTATTTCAGTAAAATGATTGTAAGTACAGAAAATCTCTCTCTCTCTCTCTCTCTCTCTCTCTCTCTCTCTCTCTCTCTCTCTCTCTCTCTCTCTCTCCTCAACAACAACAATTTGCAGTTTCTTGAGGGTCATGCTAATAGACAACTTTCAGCAGATACACGGTTTCCTTTGGCTTGAACTGGAAAGCCTCAGCTCCAGAAGCAAACGCCAAGCCATTCGTCAATCAACCTCCAACACCCACTAACGCTCCCTTCCTCTCAAACTTCTGCCACCCTCTCTCTTTCTCTTTCTGAACGCACAACCGCACACACACACATGCGCACGTATGCCTGCACACAGGCGTACAAACACATGCACGCGCGCGCACACACACACACACACAATCACACAGAATCCCACACACACAGAGATTCATAAACTAAGATGGTTATCATGGTTATAAATATTGTATGAACATAAGATCAAATGACTGGATTACCATAATATACCCAACAGCAGCAGAACCACATTGAATATGTATGCAAACATTTGTTAGTGCTATTTGTGCCTGTGTGTGGGCATGTGCGCTCATGTCTGATTGTGTGAGTGTGCGCGTATGTGTGAGCAAGTGTGTACATGCGCGTCTGCAAGTGTGCCTGCATGTGTATGTACACATACACGTGTGCACGTGTCTGCGCTTAAGCGTGTGAGCGTCTCTCTGTGTATGTGTGTGCGTGTATGCAAGAATGCATGTATGGGTGTATATATATGGGTGCCTATGCTTACCAGTATATCTGCATGTGCTCGGATGTCTGTAATGAGTCTGTGTAAGTGTGCGTGGGTTCCAAAATTCTGTTATTATCATTATCATTATCACTGCAATCAGTATCATCATTGCACCAACATTATAATCCTGGGATCAGTACATCTGTGGTTGGAAGGAGGTGGGTGGAGCGGGGAGAGGGGTGGGGGGAGGGAGGAAGGGGACAGGGGGAGGGGGGAGGGGAGAGATGGGGATGGACACACACACACACACACACACACACACACACACACACACACACACACACACTATCATTGTGACTTACTCTCTGGCAAATCAAGGGCACTGGCTGGAAATTGATAGCAGATCCGTCCGTCAACGAGCACGTCCACTCCAGACAGCCCAGTACGTGTTGCAGTCATCAATTTGGCGCGATCCAGTGCGCCTTTTTGGATGTCTTATACGAAAAAGGATTATGGGGAATACACACACACACACACACACACACACAGAGGCACGCACGCAAGCACACACGTACACACACATACGCACGCATGCACGCACGCACGCACGCGCACTCACACACACATATACATGCACGCACGCACGCACGGAAGCACGTGCGCGCGCACACACACACACACACACACACGCACACACACACAAACGCACGCACGCACGCACACACACACACACACACACACACACACACACACACACACACACAGACACTATCCATCACTACATTTCTGTATCAGCAACCTGATAGTTGGTCACAACTACTTTTTACAAATCACCAGGTCATATGGAACAATCACCAGACAATTGGTCACCATTACTATCTACATTTTTTTTTTCTTTTATCACATCATTGACGGACCGCTTTTCTGGCAGATTGTTTCAATCCGTACTCGTTGCGAGCTGTTTCCCACTCAGGTTCCCTGTGACTGGTCGTCCTATCCCGGGTGCTCGTCCAGAACTATTTTGTGATGATTTAACTATGTTTAGTGACTGGGTAGTTGGTCCACTTCTCGGAAGGACAGCATCAGCATATGTGTGTGTGTGTGTGTGTGTGTGTGTGTGTGTGTGTGTGTGTGTGAGTGAGTGAGTGAGTGAGTGAGTGAGTGTGTGTGTGTGTGTGTGTGTGTGTGTGTGTGTGTGTTGTGTGTGTGTAAATGTGTGTGTGTGTGTGTGTGTGTGTGTGTGTGTGAGTGAATGCGTGTGTGTGTGTGTGTGTGTGTGCGTGTGTGTGTGTGTTTGTGTGTGTGTCTGTGAGTGTGTGAGTGAGTGTGTGTGTGTGTGTGTGTGTGTGTGTGTGTGTGTGTGTGTGCGCGCGCGCACGCGCGCGCGCGTGTGCGTTTGTGTGTATGTGAGTGTGTGTGTGTGTGTGTGTGTGTGTGTGTGTGTGTGGTCTTTGGGTCCTTATGTCTTATCGGCAGCATCGACCACTGGTCAGTACCATGGATGACCTGGAGGCTGTCTGGCGTGTTCTTGTTACCCGGCATTCCGATGGACGCCATCTCTCACTTTCAGGAATCAGGGTGGACACCTTTTGGATCTGCGTGACTGAGTCGTTTCAGTGTGCTGGCAATGATTCCTAGACAGATTCTTCAGGCGAGCTGTACACGTTGAGATCAGCTGTCTTTGAGTTGGCAACTGTGCGATGTTGTCTCATGACGGATGTGATGGTCAGTGCGTTGGTCCAGAGCTCGGAAAGAAACGTGTCAGCAACTTTCACTCGCCTCCTAACAGATCACTCGCCTTTGATCCTTTTTTTTTGGCGTAGAAAGGCCGCCATGGACACAGCACATGTTGTATCCGACTCTGTTTTACCTCTGCTTGGCAACTTGAATCACCAAACAGAGGTCCAAGAAAGGCGTTGTGCTGCTTGCAACATGTAGGTCTTGTAATAGGTTGAACACAGTTGATACAATGAATCAGTTACCATTACCAAAAAAAAAGGCTTATGCAAAGTAAAGGCTCACCTTATATTCTTTATCAAGTCCTGTGACATTGTTTCTGTGTATAGATTTAAAATGAAACAAGAACCAGTAGGGTGCTTATGGTACGTGTCATTAACATTTTTAAAGCTCATTAGCCTGGACTTCACAGTTTTTCTTTATCCACATGAAGTAGATTGTTGTTGCGTTTGTTGACAGGGGCTTACTGGTGGCTGTGCGCCATCCACTCACCCGACACTGAGCATCTGTCACTTCTCACTGCATCACCTATCCCACATCCAGCACCTCCCCTCCTTGCCACTCTCTCCTAGTACCATTCCACAGCTGTCTTTGATCGGATATCCTGGGAAGTGTGGAATGCATAGTTGTGCTGACAATCTACGGCTTGCCAGTGTGGTCAATGGTAGGGAAAGGCTTGGTTATAAACGCCTTAATTGTAGTTTTCCTTGTCCACCCCTCGCGCATCAGCCATGTTCCTACTTCCCACTCCCACCTCTCCGATATTCCTTACCTCGTGTCTTGCAAACAGACATCTTCTTGAACGTGTATGGGAATTGCAGGTCCACACTCCAGTAACTGGAATAAGATCCTCTGCCCTGACCAGTGGTGATACAGTTCTGATATGGGGAAGATACAGGGTACAGTCGATCTCCACACATGCCATTCACCGCAGTACAAGAGTTTGGAGTCTCGGAGTTAAACTTGCTGCTTTGATGTGTAGGTTTGTTCAAGGCAACGTTTTCTGAAAGAGACACATACATAACGCAAAAATAGATAAAAAAAAAAATTATAGACAAATGGATAGTTAGGTAAATGAAGAGAGAGAGAGAGAGAGAGAGAGAGAGAGAGAGAGAGAGAGAGAGAGAGAGAGAGAGAGAGAGAGAGAGAACGAACGAACGAACGAACGAATTTTATTTTCAGAGGGTAGTGGAGTAAGCATAACTGCTTTTTTACATCCAGCCCTCCGGGGCCAAAAAAAAAAAAAAAGAAAGAAAGAAAGAAAAAGATACAAATTATGAAATATACTAATACCAAATGCAACAAAACTAATGTACAAGAGTGAACACAGAAGAAGGGGTGGGATATGGTGGGGTGGGGGGCGGGGGGTGGGGGCATTAGAGGAGGGAGAGAGAGAAAGAGACAGAGAGAGACAGAGACAGAGAGACAGAGAGAGAGAGAGAGAGAGAGAGAGAGAGAGAGAGAGAGAGAGAGAGAGAAAACGTCATCAGTGGTCACGCCATGTCGCATGAGAGCTTTGCTGACAATACTCAGCTTCATCAGTCGCCACCCACTGCTGAAATTGACTCACTGATTTCTCGGACGCGGGGCTGCATTGCAGACCTGAAGGACTGGATGACAACCAACAAACTACAACTAAACGACGACAAGACGGAACTCATGTTCGTGACAAAACAGCCTAACCATCCTTCTCTGCCTTCAACTGTCACTATCAATGACTGTACTGTCTCTGTCTCCACCTCTGTGCGCAGTCTAGGGGCCATTCTTGACCAGTCCCTCTCCTTTGAGAAACAGGTTTCAAATGTTTGCAAGATTGCTTATTTAGAACTAAGAAGAATCAGCTCCGTACCTTACCTTCTCTCTACAGATGCTACAAAAACTCTCATTTGTGCCTTTGTCTTATCTAGAATAGATTACTGCAACTCACTTTTGGCCGGTGTCGTATATAATACTGTCGCCGTGGAATTGTATCGCAGCGATAGCATTTCACGTGAAATATTGTTGCAGCGACAATATTTTCTGGAAAAAATTGTCGCGCGACAACTTTTCACGAAAAATGTCCTATAAAATATTGTAGCTGTCCATAAAATAATGTCGCTCGAAATTTTGCGACAGTTTTTTGCGATAGGACACTGTGAAATATTGTAGTCAGTGAATGCTGTCGCTTGCGACACATTTTCACGTGAAATCTTACTGCTAGAGTTAACATTTCCTGTGAAATATGGTCGCAGCGTTAATATTTCACAGCGACGATTTTTCCTGCAAAGTGAAAAAACGTCGCCGCGGTTGAGCGTCAAAATATCACAGAAGGTAATGCAGCCTGGCACGGAATAAAAAATTGTCGCAAGTGATTTTTTATCATAAATGTTTTTGACGAAAGTCAAATTTCCATTCGTGTGTTTGTGTGTGTGTGTGTGTGTGTGTGTGTGTGTGTGTGTGTGTGTGTGTGTGTGTGTGTGTGTGCTGTGAAATGTGAAGTTTTTATCAATATCGTAGGCCTAGGACATTCAGCACAACGAAAGTAGGGAAGATTGGGTAAGTTAGAACCCTTAAGAAATGCAGCCCTACCTCCTTAACTAATTTTACTTCACTCAAGGTTAATTATTTGTAAAGCTTACCACAAGAGCTTCATATAGTACAGCCATCAAATGGCTATCTTTATTTCAAAAAGTTCTACATAAGAAATCATAAAATTGTTAAAGAAAAGGAAGCCCACTTTAGACATCATTTCGGGTTAAATGGACCAGAAAGCGGTAAATATTGGGCCACGGGCCTATATTAACCGACACGCATTATTCATAAACCCAAACCAATATTGTCTGTCTGTTGGCCATATAAGATGTGTGAGCTTGTTCGATAATCCATTTAAAAGCACTGAGGTCTCAACACATTCTTAAACTAAACTTAAAGAGTAAATGATTACCTTTAATTGTCAGAACAGAAACACAAACATAATAGAGTCTAAAAGCTAATACAAGACCAAATCGCAGAACAGACAGTTGTCTTGCTTTAATTGCAGTGCTTCTAGGGCACTTAAAATCATGAATTTACAAACGAGTCAAAGTAACCCATTTTAGTCACAAGTAACCCAAACGCAGAGCTTCAGGCATCATTTGGCTTAGCTTTACTGCAGTCCTTTTAAGGCATTCAAAGCTCCAAGGAAGCCGTGATTTGAAATTAATTAACATAGTATTTGGTTGAAAGAATCATCCATTTCTTTTCTAAAGCTTTTATCTAGTTTAATGAAATAAACAATGCAGAAAAAATGCAGAACGTGACGTTCAAAATGGGTTTTCTTTCAGTACGCTCGTTTTAAGGCACCTAAAGCCTACTTATAATCATGTTCAAAATGTGAAACATAACACATTTATATCAATTATCTTTTGTTTTGGATGGCTTCTTTTAAAAAAGACAAACGAATTAATGTTCGAAAACAAAAAGAAACATTCAAAGCACCGTCAATACTTGGATATGTTTCTTCTAAACAAGTGGGTGCCACATACACGCACGCGCGCCGCGCGCGCGCCGCACACACACACACACACACACACACACGCACACACACATCAGGCTCTATCAATAATTAATGATCATTGAAAAAAACAAAACAAAAAAAAACCGCTATCAACTTCTAATGAAGTGGGTATAAACTGATCACGGTAGGCTTAATTGAGCTACTGACCCAACTTAGCCCATCAGAGGGAGTTCATCTTATCTATTTTGACCATGCTCACTAAAAATCCTCTTCCATGACAGCACATCAAAATATTACTCTGATTTTTGTTTATAATACATTTAGAATTCGTTGAAACAGAAATCAAACAATTTCTGTTATTTTAGCCATGTCTTTGATTTAAGAGAACCATAGAGGTAAAGAATTAGTACAAAATGTTTCTAATGCTTACTGTTGGTATCCTTCCCCGCGACCAGCCATGGTTTTCTAGCAGAGGAAGTTATGTATGCTGACAGTGTAGCACACAAAAGATCTGAACTTATCTCCTCATAGTTTTATCAAATTAGCATCAGCCCAATTTATCTACCGGCACGCATTAACAAATCTTCCCTTACAGGGTAACAAACGAAAGTAACTAACCTTTCAAGTAGGTCCCACATTTCTGGACAAGACACATTAATTCTAACTGAAGGCTAAAACATCTTTCATTGGAGAACTGTTTATTGCAGCCTAGTTCGTTGCACTTTTTTACAAGTGGTCCATTTCTGCTTACTTTTAAAAGAGTGAGTAGAGCTCTCTGCATTAATCATTTTTACTTACTCTTTCACAGAAAGGAAAACTGTGTAGGGCCCTTTTAAATGAGTCACAATTAGCCCTTTGTGAATCATCATCATCATCACATATAACAAGATGCTTTGCCATCTGTGATTTTATGATTCAGCCAGCACACACACACACACACACACACACACACACACACACACACACACACACACACACACCGTCGCGCTCTCTCCACATACAAGCAACATGCTTGCACGTCCAGAGAGAGAGAGAGAGAGAGAGAGAGAGAGAGAGGGGGGGGGGGGGGGGGCCGGGGGGCGGGTAAGGCAGAGACCAACTGACAGACAGTTTGATGGACAGAGTGAAACTACAGAGAGTCAAACAGATAGAGGAGGGCGATACACAGAGAGAATGAGCGAGAAAAACAAATAGAGACAGAAAGAGAGACCGACAGAAAGAGAGACCGACAGTCAAGCAGACACAAATAAAATCATAGAGAGAAAGACAATGGGGCAACTGATACGTAAAACCATGAGAGAGGGAGGTGGGGGGTAGAGTTGCGGCACAGACCGAACATGTCTTCGACGTCGTTTTTTTTTTTTTTTTTTTTTTACGGGAAATGCTGTCTCAGAGCGACAACTTTTCTACGGCAGCAATTTTTTTTACATGAAATGCTGTCGCTGCGACATGATTTTTTTTTAGGCAACGACACGATTTTATGGACATTTCTCGTGATATCCTGTCGCGCTACCAATTTTTATGAAATAAAATCGCTCAGCGATAATTCTTCGTGAACCAGCTGCAGTATTTCCCGGGAAATACTGTCGCTGCGACACGATTTTATGAGCGACAATATTATATACGACACCGGCCTTCCAAAATACCTGATAGAAAGATTACAGCGAATCCAAAATCATGCAGCCCGAGTCGTCTGTAGAGCAGGAAAATATGATCACATTTCGCCTCTACTTCACTCTCTTCACTGGCTATCTGTCTCAAACCGTATCTCGTACAAAATCTCAACTCACTTTCTCTGCTCTCTTTGAAAATGGACCTTATTATCTCTCAGATCTCCTTAAAATCTACACCCCCTCTCGACAACTACGCTCCTGTGCTGAAAACCGCCTTCTACGAATGACTCGCTTCAGGACTACTACTGGTGAAAGATATTTCTCTTTTCAAGCTCCAGCGACGTGGAACAGACTGCCAGACTCTCTCAGACATTCAGATTCTATCTCTTCTTTCAAGTCTAAACTTAAAAACCCATCTATTTTCTCATAATTAGTCAATGCTGTGTGTGTGTGTGTGGTGTGTGGGGGGGGGGGGGGGGGGGGGGGGGTGTACAACCTGACTCATAGCCGTCTGGGCCTTTCAAATGTAGTGTATGTGTATGTTCTCTATTATATGTATTTGTTGTATGATTGAACGTTATAGGATTTAGTTTTTGTAGTGATACTTGAAATATAAGTGAATGTCATACTCGTAGAATTAGGATTTGTTAGTTATTGAAATAATAGTATGTGTAGTTGGGTGTAAGGTGTACTATTCTATATGATAAGGGTGAATGTAGTATGATTTTGTAAAGCGCTTAGAGAAATTCGTTTGATTAAGCGCTATATAAGAAACCATTATTATTATTATTAAGGGTGAGATCGATCAATCGATACATAGATAGACAGAGAGATAGATAGACATTCATATAGACAGATAGATGGACAGAGGTACAGAGAGAGAGAGAG
>CM065744.1:4969134-4971634 GCA_033310375.1 Conus canariensis | reverse complement strand
AGACAAGTACACCCCTTCAAGAGCGCTATCCTGTGCTCAGCACATTTTGTGGCACACCTATTTTACAAAGGGTATGGGAGGAGGCTTTTACCTGATGCAGTGCCAACAATTTTTGATTCCCCCAAGCATTTGCAGAAGGTAAAGAAACAAGTTTTGATTAGACTTCCTTGAGCAAAAATACCGGAGTAGGTAGATGTACAACCGTTCATTTTTAGATGGAAAAAAAAAAAGGGGGGGGGGGGGGGGGGGGGGGGGGGGCTGGTAGGGATGGTGGGGTGTTAAAATTCAGTGCTATTGTTGCATTTTCTTTCTTTTCTTTTTTTTTTTTTAATAAAAATACCCCCCCCCCCCCCCCCCCCCCCCCCAGTTCAAATAGGCTATAAGGAGCATGGGATACTGGCCTACGGAGACTGTAGACTTTTTTCCCCATCCAGTTCTCCCCTACCCTTTCCACCCCGGCCCTTCAAAACTGAACAACAGTACTAGATTTGCAGAGAAACACAAAAGCTTGGTCAGGGAAGTATTTTTGTTTTTAAAATTACCTAAATGCTATTTGCAGTTAATTTTGTTTGTTTGTTTCTTGTTTTTCTGTTACTTAATAAAACCTAGCATTTTTTTTTTTACTGAATAGGAGCCTTCCATATCTCTCTCTTTCTCTCTCTCTCCTCTCCCCCCCCCCCCTCTCTCTCTCTCTCTCTCTTTCCTTTTCTCTCTCTGTATCTCTCCTCCCCCTCTCTCTCGCTCTTTCTTTTCTCTCTATCTCTACCCCCCTCTCTCTCCTCTCTCTCCTCCCCCCTCTCTCTCTTCTCTCTCTCTCACTAGCTCTCTGTGTACCTGTCTCTCTCTCTTTGTGTGCGTGCGTGTGTTTGCGTGTGTGTGTGTGTGTGTGTGTGTGTGTGTGTGTGTGTGTGTGTGTGTGTGTGAGAGAGAGAGAGAGAAAGAGAGAGAGAGAGAGAGAGAGAGAGAGAGAGAAAATCGAGAGAGAGAGAGAGAGATTGATCAAGATGGTATTGAGCACAGAGTCATGCAAAGGAACTCTACCTCTGTTTTTCTTAGAATTCAAAGCCAACCAGGAAACCTCCAAAGCCAAGGACAGTGACGCCCATGCCCATGGATTCTGCTGAAGAAGGAAACTTGTCAACAGACCATTTTGAGGAAACAGGACCTTCCGGAGAAAACCTTGCTGGATTGTCGACAGCTACAGACCACACATATCATGCGTTATCCATGTCATCTGCCCAGAAGCTGAAAAGGGGCTTAGAAGAGTCGATTGACAGGAACTCTACCTTGCAGAAAAAAAAAACAACCTCAAAATCAGTCATCAAAAAGTACATCGTCTCCAAAGCAAGATAACGACAATCCATGATATATAATACAATGTTTGAAAGAGCGAGGTCTTCTTTCAAGAGGCTGTGAGGACGTCTTAGAAAGATTTTCTGGGGCACCAAGACAGCTTTTGGAAAGGGCTTTGAATGAGAAGCCTGGAAAGAATGCCACATACCCTGATGAGCTGAAATTTTTGCCATAACGCTTCAGTTTTATTCAACAAAAGCATACCACTTCATGCGTGAAACATTCAAACTGGCGCTACCACATCCATCAGTGATACGACGTTGGTACAGCTCTATTCCAGGCTCACCAGGGTTCACGCAGTCTGCATTTTCAGCACTAAAGCACAGAGTGGATGAGGCAGAGAGCAAGGGCAGAAAGGTGATGATTGCCCTTATGTTGGATGAGATGTCGATCAGAAAACACGTACAGTGGGATGGCAAACAGTTCCATGGACATGTAGAAAACACACAGCAACCTAAGTAGCAGAGTGGGATGGCAAACAGTTCCATGGACATGTAGAAAACACGTACAGTGGGATGGCAAACAGTTCCATGGACATGTAGAAAACACGTACAGTGGGATGGCAAACAGTTCCATGGATATGTTGCCTGTATGGCAACAAACAGTTCCATGGACATGTTGCTGTTGGCAACAAACAGTTCCATGGACATGTTGCTGTTGGCAACAAACAGTTCCATGGACATGTTGCTGTTGGCAACGACGACTTTGATGACTCGGCACCCTTGGCGAAAGATGCTCTTGTCATAATGGCGGTTGCCTTGAATGACAGTTGGAAAATCCCTTGTGGATCAATGGCTTAACAGGGGATGAAGGGGCCAACTTAATTCAGTCATGCATTGAACGCCTCTACGACACTGGTGTCATAGTTGTATCTCTCACATGTGATGGACCTTCTTGCCATTTTTCCATGCTGCGGCACCTAGGTGCTTGCCTTGATCTGGAAAACATGGATCCATCCTTTGAACACCCATGTGATCCCAGCCAACGTGTATATGTCATGCTGGACTCATGTCAGATGCTGAAGCTGGCCAGAAACACCTTAGGAGACATGAAAGTACTTGCCGACAAAGACGGTGAATTGATTCGCTGGGATCAGATAGTTGCACTGAATGAAATGCAACAGAAACAAGGCCTTCACCTGGCCAAT
>CM065744.1:4944134-4961634 GCA_033310375.1 Conus canariensis | reverse complement strand
CTGCTGCCCCTTTTTTTCCCATCTTGGGACGAGCCATGGCTGGGATTCGAACCCATGACCATCTGGACATGCTCATTTTCCACTTAATGACTCGCGCTTTAACCACTGAGCCACAGGGACACCTGATATTTGTAGGGAAATTAAGCCTTATGAAGTTCACTTTTGTTCCTCCTTGACCAGATCCAGCTTGAACACCTCTCTGCCGCTTCTGCCATTGCTTTCAGGGCTCTGGTTTTTTCCTTCCCTGCAACTGAGAGCTGTTTCATGAGGCTGTATGCAGACGTTCCTACAAACCCCCTAGCTCCAATTTCTGCAGTGAGGACTTTGACCTGATAGCCTTCTCTCCTCAGGCTGTTTGCCAGATCAGCATACTTTTCAGTCTTGTAGATTTGAGCTGCCTCCATTCTGTTCTCATATGGCACCGTGAGCTCGATCATGATCAGCTGCTTGGTTGACTTAGAGTGGACTACTATGTCTGGTCTCATGCCACTCTTGCTGATGATCTCTGGGTGACTCTTCCATTCTGGGAGGTCTGCAGTGCACTCCCAGTCATCTGCCCCGTCCAGCAGACTCTGCCTGCATGTTTCGAGTGGCACTGTTGTTCTTGGCCATGATTTGCTGCCTCCTGCCGTGAAGAATGTTGCGGGTGCTTTTGGAGTCCTGATTTTCCCTTTTGTGGTGTTGGTACTAGCCCAGACTACTTGTACAATTTCTTTGAGCACTTGGTTGTGCCTCCATGTGTACCTTCCTTGAGCCAGGGCTACTTTACATGAGCTTAGGACATGCTCCACTGTTTGTTTTTCATGGCAGAGAGGGCATGCAGGATCGTCTGTTTTCCCCCACTTCACCAGGTTTGCATTTGAGGGCAGAAGGTCATATGCAGATCTGAGAATGAAACTGATCCTGAGAGGGGCCATGTGCCAAATGTCATTCCAAGTGAGACTTCTTTGGAGTGCATTCTCCCACGTTGTCCATTGCCCTTGCTGGCTCTGCTGGACTGCTTTTTGGAGTCTTTTTTGGTCTTCTTCTTTTCTCATCTCCTGAATCATCATGTCTCTTTTGGCTTTTCCTTTGGCCTTTGACCACCATTCAGTTTTGGTCACCCCCAGTCCCAGTCTGTTGGTCTGTGTGTGTCCTGTTATTTCTCTGATCTTGAGACTTTCTTTTGCAGAATCCATCGCCTCTTGAACTTTCCATTTTCTGCCTGTCTTCAGCTGGGGCTTAATTGCTTCTACCACCTTGTCTCCTGAGTCCTCCAGCATGCTTTGAAGTCTGATCTTCCCTGCTTTGTATTCCTCCAGGATGGATTTCAGGGGTAGTTTCAGCTTTGCTTGGCGACAGTACAGCGCTATGTCAGTCAGACAGGGTGGGACACCAAGCCATTTCCTTGTGAACTTGTTGATTTTGGCTTCCATTGCCTCCACTATGCTGGTGCAGATGTCGTATATCATCAGAGGCCATAGCAGCTTTGGTATCAGCATGAACTGCAGACACCAGACCTTGTATTTGCCAGGGAGCCCACACTGGTCAATGGTCTCCAAGCCTTCCTCCGCCATCTGCTTGGTTTCTTTTGCTCTTTGTGTGTCTTTCAGCGTATCATCATACCATCTTCCAAGGCTCTTGACTGGTTCTTCTGTGACTGTTGGAATGGCCTGGTTGGCAACACTGAAGACCACAGATCCGGCCACTTTTCCTTTCCTCAGTGAGAGACTCCGTGATTTCTTTGGCTTGAACTTCATTCTGGATGAGGCAACTATGTCGTCCAGCCTCTCCAGCACATGACGTGTCTCGTCTTCTCTGGATGAAATCACTGTAGTGTCATCCATGAAGGCCTTGAGAGGAGGCATCTTGTATCCATCGCCAAGGTCTGTTTGTCTCGCGTTGTTTGTTGCTGCTTTCAAGATGAGTTCCATTGCCAGCACGAACAGTATTGGGGAAATTGCACAGCCCATTGCAATACCCACTTCCAAGTTGATCCAGTCTGTTGTGTACTCCTTGGTAGAGAACCGCATTGAGAAGCCATTGAAGTACTTCTTGAGCATGTCGCGGATGTTCTTTGGCACATGGTACATCTCAAGAGCCAACTGTATCATCTCATGGGGCACAGATCCATATGCGTTTGCCAGATCAAGCCACACTACGTCCAGGTCTCTCTTTTCTGTTTTTGCTTTTTGGATTGCGTCCCAGATCATTGTGGCATGTTCTACACAGCCCGCCACGCCTGGGATGCCACCTTTCTGGACTGACACATCCAAGTACTTGTTTTCCATCATGTACTTGGTCAGCCTTGCTGCCATGACAGAGAAGAAGATTTTCCCTTCGACGTTCAGTAGTGATATTGGCCTGAACTGGCTAATGTCACTTGAGTTTTGCTCTTTGGGGATGTACACACCATCTGCCGTCATCCACTGGCCGCTGATCTTCTGGTTTCTCCAAGCCGATCGCAGCAGCCTGTGGAGCCACTCCAGCACCTTGGGACATTTCTTGTAAAGCTGGTAAGGTATTCCGTTTGGCCCTGGTGATGATTTGGCTCTGGCTTTGTCGACCACCTTCTTGATTTCCGCCAACGTTGGAGGCTTGCCATTGAACTGTTCCTCAGGGTTGGTTGGCCACACCAGACCTTGAATGTCGAGTGGTGCTTTGCTCTGTGGGTCAGAGTATGTTTTCCTCAGATGCTGCTCAAGAACTCCTTTGTCCACACTTAGGGTCCCAGATTTTGGCTGCTCAAACAGTGTTCTGGCAAACTGGAAGGGGTCTCTGAAGAAGCGCTCTTGTGTCTTCTTCTTTTTGCTCTTCCTCTTCCTCGCAGATTCCGCTTTGCTGAGGGCACTGTGTTTTTCTTTCAGGTCTTTCCACAGTTTTTCCAAGCCTTGTTTTTCAGCTGGCAGTGCGGTCTTCATTTGCATCTTGAGGTTTTTCTTTTGGACCCTGATTTTGTCCATCTTTTCTTGGCGTCTGGATTTCTTTGGAGGTGTTTTCTCTTTGGGTAGTTTTGCTCCATAGGCGTCTCTACATGTGGCATACACAATGTCCCCATATGTGGCTAGTTTGTGTTCCAGGGTGCTTTTCCCTATCAGTGCATCGAGTCTTTGGACGATTTTTGCATCCAGTTTCTCCCAATCTTCAGTTTCGTTTGCTCGTGGCAGGTTGAGTTTCAGGCGCCTGGCATCGAGGGCCTGTGCAAATTCCTCATCCGAACCAACAGCGTGGATGTCCTTGGCACTGTGGTTTAAATCCTGGCCTTGGTCTTCCGACGTCTTATCTGCTGATGCAGTGCGCTGCTGCTCATTCAGATGAGTCTTCACACATCCCATCTTTGTTCTGTGGATCTTCATGCCACGGGTGGTAGCGAAACGCTTTCCACAGACACATGGATATTCCATTTGGTCCATGTTCATAGTCCGTTTGGGATTTGCAGTCATGATTGGTTGAGCACCGATGGATTCATCTTACCCGCTTACCCGTCCATACAGAGCAACTCATTTCTTTGTTGGTACAGAACACTTCATTTCCTTTTTGGCATAGAGCATTCCAATTCCTGCTCGTTAAAGATCATTCAAATTACTTGTAGGTAAAGATTGACTTCCTTTATAGTACAAAGCATTCAACTTCCTTGTTGCTACAGAGCACTCCACTTCCTTGTCTTTTCAGATCATTCAACTTCCTTATTGGTACAAAGCACTCTATCTCCTTGTTAGTACAGGGCAGTCCACTTCCTTGTAGACACTGAGCATTCCACTTCCTTGTCCTTACAGAGCACTCAACTTCACTGTTGGTACAGAGCATTCCACTTCCTTTTTGGTTGAGAGCACTCCACTTTCTTGTTGACAAAGAGCATTTAACTTCCTTGTTCGTAAAGAGCATTCAACTTCCTGGTCCATACAGAGCACTCCACATCCTTGCTAATACAGAGCACTCCAATTCCTTCATGGTAGAGAAAATTATGATTTCTTGCAGTTTAAAATTTTTATGGTACAGATGTTTTCTCTTCCTTGGTGTTACAAAGCACTCCCGTTCCTTGTCTGTTCAGATCAGCTCATTCCAGGGCCTTGTCAGTGCATAGCCCTCCACTTCCTTGTCAGTGCAGACAAGTCCATTTCCTTGTTAGTACAGAGCAGTCTTCTTCCTTGATGGTGCGGAGCATTTAACTTCCTTGACCGTACTGAGACCTCCACTCCCTTGTCAGTACAGAGCACACCACATCCATGTCAACACACTTCATTCTCAACACAGAGCCAACACTTCATTCTCAACACAGAGCCAGCACTTCGTTCTCAGCACAGAGCATTCTACTTCCTTGACCGTACAGAGTCCTCCACTTCCTTGTCAGTAGAGAACATTCCACTTCCTTGTTGGCTGAGAGCACTTTACTTTCTTGTTGGAATAGAACATTCAAATTCCTGCTCGTTTCAGAGCACTCTACTTCCTTTATCGGTACAGAGCACCCCAATTCCTTCTCGGTACAGATCATTTAAATGCCTTGTAGGTAAAGATTGATTTCCTTTATGGTACAGAGCATTCCACTTCCTTGTCAGTATGGAGCACCAAATGTCCTTGTTGGTACAGAGCACTCCACTTCCTTGTTGGTGCAGAGCATTCCACTTCCTTGTTGGTACAGAACATTCCACTTCAATGTTGGTGCAGAGCATTCCACTTCTTTGTTGGTACAGAGCACTTCACTTCCATGTTGGTGCAGAGCATTCCACTTCCTTGTTGGTACAGATATTTCCACTTTCTTCTCGGTACAGAACACTCCATTTCCTTGTTGGTACAAAACATTCCACTTCCTTGTTGGTACAGGGCATCTCACTTTCTTGTTGGTACAAAGCATTGCACTTCCTTGCTGGTACAGAGCATTCCAATTCCTTGTTTTAGAGAGCATTTCACTTCCTTGTCAGTATGGAGAACTCCACTTCCTTGTTGGTACAGAGCATTCAACTTCCTTGTTGGTGCAGAGCATTCTACTTCCTTGATGGCACAGTGCATTCCACTTCCTTGTTGGTACAGAATATACCACTTCCTTGTTGGTACAGAGCATTCTACTTCCTTGATGGCACAGTGCATTCCACTTCCTTGTTGGTACAGAATATTCCACTTCCTTGTTGGTACAGAGCATTCTACTTCCTTGATGGCACAGTGCATTCCACTTCCTTGTTGGTACAGAATATTCCACTTCCTTGTTGGTACAGAGCATTCTACTTCCTTGATGGCACAGTGCATTCCACTTCCTTGTTGGTACAGAATATACCACTTCCTTGTTGATACAGAGCATTCTACTTCCTTGATGGCACAGTGCATTCCACTTCCGTGTTGGAACAGAATATTCCACTTCTTTGTTGGTACAGAGCATTCCACTTCCTTGTTGGTGCAGAACATTCCACTTCCTTGTTGGTACAGAGCACTTCACGTTCTTGTTGGTGCAGAGCACTCCATTTCCTTGTGGTGCAGAGCATTCCACTTCCTTAATGATACAGAACATTCCACTTCCTTGTTGGTACAGAGCACTTCACTTCCTTCTTGGTGCAGAACATTCCACTTCCTTGTTGGTATAGAAACTTCTTATTCCTTGTTGGTGCAGAGCATTCCACTTGCTTGTTCGTACAGAACATTCCACTTCCTTGTTGGTGCAGAGTATTTCACTTTCTTGTTGGTACAAAGCATTCCACTTCCTTGCTGGTACACAGCATTCCAATTCCTTGTTTTAGAGAGCATTTCACTTCCTAGTCAGGACGGAGCACTCCACTTCCTTGTTGGTACAGAGCATTCCAATTCCTTGTTGGTGCAGAGCATTCCACTTCCTTGTTGGTACAGGGCATTACACTTCCTTGTTGGTGCAGAACATTCCACTTCCTTGTTGGTACAGAGCACTTCACTTCCTTGTTGGTGCAGAGCATTCTACTTTCTTGTTGGTTGAAAGAATTCCATTTTTTGTCGGTACTGAGCACTCCACTTCCTTGTTGGTGCAGAGCATTCCACTTCCTTGTTGGTACAGAACATTCCACTTCCATGTTGGTGCAGAGCATTCAACTTCTTTGTTGGTACAGAGAACTTCACTTCCTTGTTGGTGCGGAGCATTCCACTTCCTTGTTGGTGCAGAGCACTCCACTTCCTTGTTGGTACAGAGCCTTCAACTTACTTGTTGGTGCACAGCATTCCACTTCCTTGTTGGTACAGTGCATTCCACTTCCTTGTTGGCACAGACCGTTCAACTTCCTTGTTGGTACAGAGCATTCCACTTCCTTGTTGGTGCAGATTATTCCAATTCCTCATTGGTACAGAGCACTTCACTTCCTTGTTGGTGCAGAGCACTCCACTTCCTTGTCGGTACAGAACATTCCACTTCCTTGTTGGTACAGAGCACTTCACTTCCTTGTCGGTGCAGAGCATTCTACTGCTTTGTTGGTAACACAACATTCTAATTCCTTGTTGGTGCAGAGCATTCCACTTCCTTGTTGGGACAGATCATTCCACTTCCTAGTTGGTGCAGAGCATTTTACTTTCTTGTTGGTACAAAGCATTCCACTTCCTTGCTGGTACAGAGCTTTTAATTCCTTGTTTTAGAGAGCATTTTACTTCCTTGTCAGTACAGAGCACTCCATTTCCTTGTTGGTGCAGAACATTCCACTTCCTTGTTGGTGCAGAGCATTCCAGTTCCTTGTTGGTACAGTGCATTCAACTTCCTTGTTGGTATAGAACATTCCAGTTCCTTCTTTGGTACAGAGCATTCCACTTCCTTGTTGGTATAGAACATTCCACTTCCTTGTTGGTGCAGAGCGTTCTACTTCCTTGTTGGTGCAGTGCATTCCACTTCCTTGTTGGTAAAGAGCACTTCACTTCCTTGTGGTGCAGAGCATTCTACTTCCTTGTGGTACAGTGCATTCCACTTCCTTGTTGATACAAAACATTCCACTTCCTTGTCTGTTGTTGGTACAGAACATTCCACTTCCTTGTTGGTTACAGGACATATCCACTTCTTGTTGGTATACAAGCATTCCACTTCCTTGGGGTACAGCATTCCATTCCTTGTTTAGAGAGCATTTCACTTCCTTGTCGGGTACGAGCACTCCACTTCCTTGTTGGTACAGAGCATTCCACTTCCTTGTAGGTAAGAGCACTTCACTTCCTTGTTGGTGCAGAGCATTCCACTTCCTTGTTGGACAGTGCATTCCATCTTCCTTGTTTGGTACAAACACTTTCCACACTTCCTTGTTGGTTTGTTGGTGCAGAGCATTCCACTTCCTGTGTTGGTACAGAACATTCAACTTCCTTGTTGGTGCAGAGCATTTCACTTTTTTGTTGGTACAAAGCATTCCACTTCCTTGCTGGTACACAGCATTCCAATTCCTTGTTTTAGAGAGCATTTCACTTCCATGTCAGTACGGAGCACTCCACTTCCTTGTTG
The DNA here is from genome assembly GCA_033310375.1 of Conus canariensis. Classification (NCBI taxonomy): domain Eukaryota; kingdom Metazoa; phylum Mollusca; class Gastropoda; order Neogastropoda; family Conidae; genus Conus; species Conus canariensis. The sequence goes on along the minus strand of CM065744.1, from coordinate 4,954,232 downwards.
GTACAGAGCATTCCACTTCCTTGTTGGTGCAGAACATTCCACTTCCTTGTTGGTGCAGAGCATTTCACTTCCTTGTTGGTACAGTGCATTCCACTTCCTTGTTGGTACAGAACATTCCATTTCCTTGTTGGTACAGAGCACTTCACGTTCTTGTTGGTTGCAGAGCACTCCATTTCCTTGTGGTGCGAGCATTCCACTTCCTTGTTGATACAGACAATTCCACTTCCTTGTTGGTACAGAGCACTTCACTTCCTTTTGGTGCAGAGCATTCACTTCTTGTTGGTATAGAAACTTCTAATTCCTTGTTGGTGCAGAGCATTCCACTTGCTTGTTCGTACAGAACATTCCACTTCTTGTTGGTGCAGAGTATTTCACTTCTTGTTGCTACAAAGCATTCCACTTCCTTGCTGGTACAACGCATTCCAATTCCTTGTTTTAGAGAGCATTCACTTCCTAGTCAGGGACGAGCACTCCATTCCTTGTTGGTACAGAGCATTCCACTTCCTTGTTGGTGCAGAGCATTCCACTTCCTTGTTGGTACAGAGACATTACACTTCCTTGTTGGTGCAGAACATTCCACTTCCTTGTTGGTACAGAGCAACTTCACTTCTTGTTGGTGCAGAGCATTCTACTTCTTGTTGGTACAGAACATTCCACTTCCATGTTGGTGCAGAGCATTTCACTTCTTTGTTGGTACAGAGAACTTCACTTCCTTGTTGGTGCGGAGCATTTATTCCTTGTTGTAGCAGAGCACTCCACTTCCTTGTTGTACAGACCTTCCAACTTACTTGTTGGTGCACGCATTCCACTTCCTTGTTGGTACAGTGCATTCCACTTCCTTGTTGGTATAGAACATTCCAGTTCCTTCTTGGTACAGAGCATTCCACTTCCTTGTTGGTATAGAACATTCCACTTCCTTGTTGGTGCAGAGCGTTCTACTTCCTTGTTGGTGCAGAGCATTCCACTTCCTTGTTGGTAAAGAGCACTTCACTTCCTTGTGGTGCAGAGCATTCTACTTCCTTGTTGGTACAGTGCATTCCACTTCCTTGTTGATACAAAACATTCCACTTCCTTGCTGGTTGTTGGTACAGAACATTCCACTTCCTTGGTGGTTCAGAGCATTTCACTTTCTTGTTGGTACAAAGCATTCCACTTCCTTGCGGGTACACAGCATTCCAATTCCTTGTTTTAGAGAGCATTTTACTTCCTTGTCAGTACGGAGCACTCCACTTCTTTGTTGGTACAGAGCATTCCACTTCCTTGTAGGTAAAGAGCACTTCACTTCCTTGTTGGTGCAGAGCATTCCACTTCCTTGTTGGTACAGTGCATTCCACTTCCTTGTTGGTACAAAACATTCCACTTCCTTGTTGGTTGTTGGTGCAGAGCATTCCACTTCCTTGTTGGTACAGAACATTCAACTTCCTTGTTGGTGCAGAGCATTTCACTTTTTTGTTGGTACAAAGCATTCCACTTCCTTGCTGGTACACAGCATTCCAATTCCTTGTTTTAGAGAGCATTTCACTTCCATGTCAGTACGGAGCACTCCACTTCCTTGTTGGTACAGAGCATTCCACTTCCTTGTTGGTGCAGAACATTCCACTTCCTTGTTGGTGCAGAGCATTTCACTTCCTTGTTGGTACAGTGCATTCCACTTCCTTGTTGGTATAGAACATTCCATTTCCTTGTTGGTACAGAGCACTTCACGTTCTTGTTGGTGCAGAGCACTCCATTTCCTTGTGGTGCAGAGCATTCCACTTCCTTGTTGATACAGAACATTCCACTTCCTTGTTGGTACAGAGCACTTCACTTCCTTCTTGGTGCAGAGCATTCCACTTCCTTGTTGGTATAGAAACTTCTACTTCCTTGTTGGTGCAGAGCATTCCACTTGCTTGTTCGTACAGAACATTCCACTTCCTTGTTGGTGCAGAGTATTTCACTTTCTTGTTGCTACAAAGCATTCCACTTCCTTGCTGGTACACAGCATTCCAATTCCTTGTTTTAGAGAGCATTTCACTTCCTAGTCAGGACGGAGCACTCCACTTCCTTGTTGGTACAGAGCATTCCAATTCCTTGTTGGTGCAGAGCATTCCACTTCCTTGTTGGTACAGAGCATTACACTTCCTTGTTGGTGCAGAACATTCCACTTCCTTGTTGGTACAGAGCACTTCACTTCCTTGTTGGTGCAGAGCATTCTACTTTCTTGTTGGTACAGAACATTCCACTTCCATGTTGGTGCAGAGCATTCAACTTCTTTGTTGGTACAGAGAACTTCACTTCCTTGTTGGTGCGGAGCATTCCACTTCCTTGTTGGTGCAGAGCACTCCACTTCCTTCCTGGTACAGAGCCTTCAACTTACTTGTTGGTGCACAGCATTCCACTTCCTTCTTGGTACAGTGCATTCCACTTCCTTGTTGGTACAGACCATTCAACTTCCTTGTTGGTACAGAGCATTCCACTTCCTTGTTGGTGCAGATTATTCCAATTCCTCATTGGTACAGAGCACTTCACTTCCTTGTTGGTGCAGAGCACTCCACTTCCTTGTAGGTGCAGAGCATTCCAATTCCTTGTTGGTACAGAACATTCCACTTCCTTGTTGGTACAGAGCACTTCACTTCCTTGTCGGTGCAGAGCATTCTACTGCTTTGTTGGTACACAACATTCTAATTCCTTGTTGGTGCAGAGCATTCCACTTCCTTGTTGGGACAGATCATTCCACTTCCTAGTTGGTGCAGAGCATTTTACTTTCTTGTTGGTACAAAGCATTCCACTTCCTTGCTGGTACAGAGCTTTTTAATTCCTTGTTTTAGAGAGCATTTTACTTCCTTGTCAGTACAGAGCACTCCATTTCCTTGTTGGTGCAGAACATTCCACTTCCTTGTTGGTGCAGAGCATTCCAGTTCCTTGTTAGTACAGTGCATTCCACTTCCTTGTTGGTATAGAACATTCCAGTTCCTTCTTGGTACAGAGCATTTCACTTCCTTGTTGGTATAGAACATTCCACTTCCTTGTTGGTGCAGAGCGTTCTACTTCCTTGTTGGTGCAGATCATTCCACTTCCTTGTTGGTAAAGAGCACTTCACTTCCCTGTGGTGCAGAGCATTCTACTTCCTTGTTGGTACAGTGCATTCCACTTCCTTGTTGATACAAAACATTCCACTTCCTTGCTGGTTGTTGGTACAGAACATTCCACTTCCTTGGTGGTTCAGAGCATTTCACTTTCTTGTTGGTACAAAGCATTCCACTTCCTTGCGGGTACACAGCATTCCAATTCCTTGTTTTAGAGAGCATTTTACTTCCTTGTCAGTACGGAGCACTCCACTTCTTTGTTGGTACAGAGCATTCCACTTCCTTGTAGGTAAAGAGCACTTCACTTCCTTGTTGGTGCAGAGCATTCCACTTCCTTGTTGGTACAGTGCATTCCACTTCCTTGTTGGTACAAAACATTCCACTTCCTTGTTGGTTGTTGGTGCAGAGCATTCCACTTCCTTGTTGGTACAGAACATTCAACTTCCTTGTTGGTGCAGAGCATTTCACTTTTTTGTTGGTACAAAGCATTCCACTTCCTTGCTGGTACACAGCATTCCAATTCCTTGTTTTAGAGAGAATTTCACTTCCATGTCAGTACGGAGCACTCCACTTCCTTGTTGGTACAGAGCATTCCACTTCCTTGTTGGTGCAGAACATTCCACTTCCTTGTTGGTGCAGAGCATTTCACTTCCTTGTTGGTACAGTGCATTCCACTTCCTTGTTGGTATAGAACATTCCATTTCCTTGTTGGTACAGAGCACTTCACTTCCTTGTTGATACAGAGCACTCCACTTTCTTGGTGGTGCAGAGCATTCCACTTCCTTGTTGGTACAGAACATTCCACTTCCATGTTGGTGCAGAGCGTTCCACTTCCTTGTTGGTACAGAGAACATCACTTCCTTGTTGGTGCAGAGCATTCTACTTCCTTGTTGGTGCAGAGCATCCCACTTCCTTGTTGGTATAGATATTTCCACTTCCTTGTCAGTACAGAGCACTCCATTTCTTTGTTGGTACAGAGCATTCCACTTCCTTGTTGGTACAGGGCACTTCAATTTCTTGTTGGTACAAAGCATTTCACTTCCGTGCTGGTACAGAGCATTCCAATTCCTTGTTTTAGAGAGCATTTTATTTCCTTGTCAGTATGGAGCACTCCACTTCCTTGTTGTACAGAGCATTCAACTTCCTTGTTAGTGCAATGCATTCCATTTCCTTGTTGGTACAGAGCACTTCACTTCCTTGTTGGTACAGAGCATTCCAATTCCTTGTTGGTACAGAGCACTTCACTTCCTTGTTGGTGCAGAGCATTCTACTGCTTTGTTGGTACACAACATTCTTATTCCTTGTTGGTGCACAGCATTCCACTTCCTTGTTGGTACAGAACATTCCACTTCCTTGGTGGTGCAGAGAATTTCACTTTCTTGTTGATACAAAGCATTCCACATCCTTGCTGGTACAGAGCTTTTTAATTCCTTGTTTTAGAGAGCATTTTACTTCCTTGTCAGTACAGAGCACTCCATTTCCTTGTTGGTGCAGAGCATTCCACTTCAATGTTGGTGCAGAGCATTCCAATTCCTTGTTGGTGCAGTGCATTCCACTTCCTTTTTGGTATAGAACATTCCACTTCCTTCTTGGTACAGAGCATTCCACTTCCTTGTTGGTGCAGAACATTCCATTTCCTTGTTGGTACAGAGCACTTCACTTCCTTGTTGGTGCAGAGCGTTCTACTTCCTTGCTGGTGCAGAGCATTCCACTTCCTTATTGGTACAGTGCATTCCACTTCCTTGTTGGTACAGAACATTCCACTTCCTTGTTGGTTGTTGGTACAGACCATTCCACTTCCTTGTTGGTGCAGAGCATTCTACTTCCTTCTTGGTACAGTGCATTCCACTTCCTTGTTGGTACAAAACATTTCACTTCCTTGTTGGTTGTTGGTACAGAACATTCCACTTCCTTGTTGGTGCAGAGCATTCCACTTCCTTGTTGGTGAAGCGCACTTCACTTCCTTGTTGGTGCAGAGGATTCTACTTCCTTCATGGTACAGTGCATTCCACTTCCTTGTTGGTACAAAACATTTCACTTCCTTGTTGGTTGTTGGTACAGAACATTCCACTTCCTTGTTGGTGCAGAGCATTTCACTTTCTTGTTGGTACAAAGCATTCCACTTCCTTGTTTTAGAGAGCATTTCACTTCCTTGTCAGTACTCCACTTCTTTGTTGGTACAGAGCATTCCACTTCCTTGATGGTGCAGAACATTCCACTTCCTTGTTGGTGCAGAACATTCCACTTCCTTGTTGGTACAGCGCATTCCACTTCCTTGTTGGTATAGAACATTCCATTTCCTTGTTGGTACAGAGCATTCCACTTACCTGTTGGTGAAGAACATTCCACATCCTTCTTGGTACAGAGCACTTCACTTCCTTGTTGGTGCTGAGTATTCTACTTCCTTGCTGGTTTTAGAGCATTCCACTTCCTTGTTGGTTCAGAACATTCCACTTCCTTGTTGGTACAGAGCATTCCACTTCCTTCTTGGTACAGAACATTCTAATTTCTTGTTGGTTCAGAGCATTCCACTTCCTTGTTGGTACAGGGCACTTCACTTCCTTGTTGGTGCAGAGCATTTCACTTTTTTGTTGGTACAAAGCATTCCACTTCCTTGTTGGTACAGAACATTCGACTTCCTTGTTGGTGCAAAACATTCCACTTCCTTGTTGGTTCAGAGCATTCCACTTCCTTGTTGGTGCAGTGCATTCCACTTCCTTGTTGGTACAGAACATTCCACTTCCTTGTTGGTACAGAACATTCCACTTCCTTCTTGGTACAGAGCATTCCACTTCCTTGTTGGTACAGTGCTTTCCACTTCCTTGTTGGTACAGTGCACTTCACTTCCTTTTGTTGGTGCAGAGCATTGTACTTCCTTGTTGGTGCAGAGCATTCCACTTCCTCGTTGGTACAGAACATTCCACTTCCTTGTTGGTGCAGAGCATTCTACTTCCTTGTTGGTACAGAACATTCCACTTTCTTGTTGGTACAGAGCACTTCACTTCCTTGTTGGTTCAGAGCATTCCACTTCCTTGTTGGTACAGAGCATTCCACTTCCTTGTTGGTGCAGAGAATTCCACTTCCTTGTTGGTACAGAACATTCCACTTCCTTTTTGGTACAGAGCATTCCGCTTCCTTGTTGGTTGAGAGAATTCTCCTTCTTGTGGGTAGAGAGCACTCCACGTCCTTGTTGGTACAGAACATTCCATTTCCTTGCTGGTACAGAGCATTTGTTTTCCTTGTCAGTACAGAGCACTCCACTTCCTTGTTGGTGCAGAGCATTCCACTTCCTTGTTGGTGCAGAGAATTCCACTTCCTTGTTGGTACAGAACATTCCACTTCCTTTTTGGTACAGAGCATTCCGCTTCCTTGTTGATTGAGAGAATTCTCCTTCTTGTGGGTAGAGAGCACACCACGTCCTTGTTGGTACAGAACATTCCATTTCCTTGCTGGTACAGAGCATTTGTTTTCCTTGTCAGTACAGAGCACTCCACTTCCTTGTTGGTGCAGAGCATTCCACTTCCTTGTTGGTACAGAACATTTCACTTCCTTGTTGGTTCTGAGCATTTGTTTTCCTTGTCAGTACAGAACACTCCACTTCCTTCTTGGTACAGAACATTCCACTTCCTTGTGCGTGCAGAGCATTCCACTTCCTTGTTGGTTCAGAGCATTCCACTTCCTTGTTGGTGCAGTGCATTCCACTTCCTTGTTGGTTTAGATCATTACAATTCCTTCTTAGCACAGAGCACTCCACTTCCTTGTCCATACTGAGCACTCCACTTCATTGTCCGTACAGAGCAGTCCAATCCCTTGTCAGTAGAGAACAGTCCACTTCCTTGTCTGTAAAGAACACTACACTTCCTTGTTGTTAGGTTGCATTTCATTTCTTGTCAGTACAGAACACTCCATGTCCTTGTTGGTACAGAGATCTCCACTCCTTGTTTTAGAGAGCATTCTACTTCCTTGTCAGTACGGAGCACTCCATGTCCTTGTTGGTACAGAGATCTTCACCTCCTTATTGGTACAGAGCACTCCATTTCCTTGTTGGTACAGTGCATTCAACTTCCTTGTTGGTATAGAGCATTCCACTTCCTTGGCATTACAGAGCACCCCACTTCACTGCTGGTACAGAGCGTTCGTTTCCTGGTTGGTACAGAGCACTGCACTTTCCTTTTGGTACAGAGCACGCCAATTCTTTCTCCGTACACATAATTTAGATTCCTTGTAGGTAAAGATCGACTTCCTTAATGGTACGAGGGCCACCCCATAAGTTCTCGGATGCGCAGAAACCACTGATGTCATAATTTCAATTTTTATATCATCATCACAAGCGATGTCATAATAGCTATGACACAAAACATGATAAAAATCGTCAGAGCCAAATTTTTTCTAGACAGCAAAATGGATGGCAAGGGGGACGGTTTTCAAAGTGTTGCAGAGAGCCTGTCTTGGAGAGATTTTCGTGCTATGATTTATTATGACTATCTTCAAAGGAAGTCTTTCAAGGAAAGTTTTATAAGTTTGACAAACTGATTTGGCGACAAGGCTCCATCATTATCCACAGTCCATAGGTGGTTCAAAGAATTTCAGTTTGGTACAATGTCGTTGGAAGATCGTGACCGTTGTGGACGTCCAGTTCAGTTACTACTGATGGGAACGTGAGCACAGTGAAGGCCATGATTACAGAAAATCCTCGAATCACGGAGGATGAACTCAAGGATACTCTAAACCTTTCATCAGGAGGCTTAGACCGCATTCTTCGGCACAATCTCTCTGTACGGAAGCGTTGCGCCCGTTGGGTGCCCCATCAGCTGACTGGGGAGCAGATGAGGGCTAGGGTTGAATGGTGCCAGTTTATGCTGCAAAAATTTGACGGAGGAAGATCAGATAGGGTCTCCAATATCATCACAGGTGACGAAACCTATGTTTACCAGTATGACCCCAAAACAAAGCAGCAGTCGTCAGTTTGGCTGTTTCCAGGGGAAACCCCACCTGTGAAATTTAAGAGATCAAGATGCTGCACAAAGCAAATGATTGCAGTTTTCTTCGCAAGATCCGGCCATGTGACTACTGTACCGCTTCTGGAAAGAAAGACAGTGAACGCTGAATGGTACATCAACACCTGCCTGCCAAAAGTGTTCGAGGCTTGGAGTGCACGGCGACCACGGACCGGTATCCGCCACCTACTCCTCCACCACGACAACGCCAGTGCCCACACGGCAGCTGCAGCTTTAGACTTCTTGCAAGAGAACAGCGTGCAGCTCGTCACTCATCCTCCGTATTCTCCTGACCTAGCCCCTTGTGGCTTCTTTTTGTTGCCTCGTTTGAAAAAACAACTGAAAGGAAAGCCGTTTGAGAGCCCTGAAGATGCCCGAGCGTTTGCCGAGGGCTTGATTTCTGGTATACCTAAGTCGGAGTGGGCTGGGGTGATGGATTCGTGGTTTAGAAGGATGGAAAAGGTCTTAGACGCTGATGGAGGATACTTTGAAAAGATGGGCTACGTAAGAAATGCCAGTGTACTTCCATCTTTTCCCATCCGAGAACTTATGGGGTGGCCCTCGTACAAATCACTGCACTTGCTTGTTCGTTAATGGTACAAATCACTCCACTTGCTTGTTGGCACAGAGTATTCCCATTTCTTGTTGGTACAGAGCATTCCACTTCCTGGTCTGTACAGAACACTTCACTTCCTTTTCCATATAGAGCTGTCTACGTCCTAGTCAACAGTGACCACTCCTTTTTCTTGTCAGCAGGGAGCACTCCACTTTCTTGTTGGTTTGGAGTACTTTTCAAGCCACCGGTTTCTCATTGTTAACTGTACTGCCACACACTGACTTAATGGTTTAGATCAAAGTTTTGAAATGCCTCCTAATGTGAATCTGCTGTTTAGGTCCATGCATCACTTAACATTGCGTTCAAGAACAATGTTTCTCATCTGTCACTTGGACATGCTCTTAGTCACAACGTTTCAATTACTAGATTACTTAACATTAATGACCCTTAAATTATACTAATACTAACAAAAGACACTGTTGTGAACATAATGTAATGACAGTTATGTAAGAAGCTACAGCCTGCCCCTATCCTCCTCACCCTCATCATCTCTCTTCACCTTTTCAAAGAAAGGGACGATAACCATTTTTTTCAATTTGAAATGCACTTTTAATGTCTTTCTACTCTGTATGCTTATTTCCTGTATTTAAGTCTATAATTACAGTACTGTTCCCTGCCGCCGCCCTGTCCCACTTTTGTGAGTGCTTGCGTGTATGTGTGTGTGTGTGTGTGTGTGTGTGTATGTGTGTGCGTGTGTGTGTGTGCGTGCATACACACACACACACACACACACACACACACACACACACACACACACACACACACGCACACAAACATGCACATACACAACCATGTACAGACAGTTTCAGACGAGTCTTAGTCAACTTGCACTCTCTCGCTATCGAACAGTTTCAATTTTAGTGTGACGCTAGGGGTCAGACGCAATTATGACTTCCCACACACAGTGCAGAGGTTATGTTCCTCTGCACCGAGTTCGGCCTTTACAGGCTTAGTCTGGACTCCTTTGAGCATAAAGCTATCATTATTTAATGCCGCTGAGGCATGTGTTTAAGAAAAAACAACAACAACAAAACAATCTTGCTATGTCTAAGTTTGTGATAGAGTTAGCCGGTGACATAAGTCATTTGGACTAAAAGTTTCAGCGAGCAAAACATGTCTCTAGAGAGTGATCTGCACGTGACACCAGGCTTCTGGCAATGTCAGTCTTTAAAGGGATAGGCTACTTGCCGCCTTCTCCATTGATCACTTCAACCTAAGTGTTATGAGCATAGGAAAGAAAGAGACACAGGTTGCCGAGACTGGATGGGAGTCTTCAAGCCGAGGCTGCAGAATAAAGCTTAACTTCCAAGCGCAAACTGAAGAAATAAATCAATCAATAAATAAATACATTAATAAATGAATAAATAAACAAACAAACAAATACATAAAAAAGAGAAAGAAAGAAGAAAAAGAAACTAAG
>CM065744.1:4921634-4939134 GCA_033310375.1 Conus canariensis | reverse complement strand
AAATCCACGAAGAGTACTCCGGAAAAGTGTTTGTTGTTTATGTTTGAAAGCCATTGATCGACTACCTTGGTAAGAGCTGTTTGACAAGAATGATTCTCTCTAAATCCGGATTGATTAGGGTGTAGTAGATCGAATTTTTTCACATGAGAAAGAAGACACTTTTTTATGTGTTGTTCTAATGGTTTTGAAAGAACTGATAGAATAGAGATAGGTCGATAGAAGGATCAGCCATATTTCCTGATTTGTACAATGGTATGACTTTAGCTTGTTTAAAAGCATCAGGAAAGCAATACTTATTAATGCAGAGATTATAAATATATGTGAGTTTCTGCTATAACAGATGCTGATAGCTTAAGAATTTTCCCGTCAATTCCATCAATTCCACGAGTTGCTGTCTGTTTTAACTGTCTAAGAGAAGAAAAAACTTCGTGGACATCCATGGCACTAATATCCAAAGCTGAATGGATGTTCTTCAGGTGGCAGTATTTCAGTAATTCTTGTAGATCGTTACTTTTTGATTCATCGTTTCGTATGATTTAATTTGCTATACTTGCAAAATGGGCGTTCAGTTCACTTGCAGATATGTCTTTTGTTAAGTTTAATACAGGGTCAGAATTTTTCTTGGTTAAGCCATGTATAGCTTTCCAAATAGATTTACTGTCTTTCTTTCTATTAATTAGGTCCAAGAAATGTTTCCTTTTCTCTGATCGTATTACGGAGGTCACCTTATTTCTGTACTTTTTGAATTCTTCGCGAGAACCATTTTTTAACAGATAATCCCTTTGATATATAGTGTCCTGTATTTCTTTTGTAAGCCAAGGTGGTTTTATCCGATGTTTTACTCTTTTAGTTTGAAAAGGGGCATGCTTATTGTATACGTCATGGAAGATGTTATATCATACTTGCAGAGCTTGATTGGGGTCAGTATGCTGATACACGTCATTTAAAGGGGAATTTAAAAGATCTGAGAGAAATTTTTCACGATCAAATTTAGAAAAGTTCCTGAATGTAATCGTTTTATGATTTAACTTGGGTATTTTAAGACCCTTTTTGGTCCACGTAAAACAAATCGGAAAATGGTCACTGCAGCCATAAGCAGGAGCAACTGATTCTACTATTGTTTCTGGGAATTGGTAACATATATATGATCTATTAATGTTTCAGAAGAATTGGTTACACGGGTAGCTGATTTTATTAATTGTGTCAAACCAAATGATTCAAAAGTTTGAGTCCAGTGATTATCAGTTTTGAATAAATCAATATTAAAATCACCTAATATTATGACATCTTTGTAATTATCATTAGCATTTTCCAACATTGAAATGACATGTTCGGCTGGATTCCTGTATAGAAAACATAGAGGTATGGGCTTGTTATACTTCAGTTGTATTTCGATCCAAATAGTTTCTACGTGATGCTGTTCAAGGTAATCAATTCTTTAAATTTTAATTGGCTGATGGACATATACTATTATGCCAGTTTCTTTTTTTTTGAATGGGGTCTTTACGAATTATATTATAGCCTGGAATTGAAAGGTCACTATTAGATATGAAAGGAGATAAATGGGATTCTGAAAAACCAAATATGTGAAAATGTTTGCCCAAATTTGATAATATGGATGATATTTCGGTAATCTTATTTATAACATGATTAATATTTAGATGCCCCACTCTAAGTCCATCCTCGGTTAGCCAAGGGCTACCACGTGAACAGAGAGAGAGAGAGAGAGAGAGAGAGAGAGAGAGAGAGAGAGAGAGACAAAGAGAGAGAGAGACAAAGAGAGAGAGAGAGGGTGACAAATAGGTAGAGGGAACGAACATACGCATACACACACGCGCAGGGATGCACGCACATACTCGCACACTTGCACGCACATACGCAGGCATGCACGCACGCATGTGGCATTGAAAACATCCGAAATGTCTTTCTGACTTACAACAGCAGTCCACACGTGCAGTGACGACAACCCTGAAGACTTTAAACGTAGACCCCAGGCTCACACTCAACCAGTGACATGTGGGTTTTGAAGAGGGATTGGTTGACACACATGTTGCCCCGTCTCTCGTGGGCCGCACCCCGTCAGTAACATAAACTCCTGACCCCTTGGAGAGGGACGACAGGGTCACTGGCTTGCCGACAGCCACGTTGTGCAACACTGGGGGGACAGAGAACAACTCCACATAGCAGAAGCGATGTGTGTACATGTTTTGATGACTGGAATGGCCACAATACTTCCACCGTGTTGCTTATGACTTCAGTGGACCGAGTGTGGACATTCCTCACTGCCGAGCCACCATGCATGATGTTTCATCACGTGATGGATATCAGATCATCGCGATGAGATTTTAAAAAAAAATAATGAGCAAGACTTCAACACTTGTCTGGACATTCAACATACCTTTTCTGTCACAGCCGTAGTAATTGTCACAGGTGTACTGGCATTGATCTGGGCATGGGCTGCATGGGTTGGGGTAGGCGCCATATGTTCCCATTTTGCAGACTGAAATATCGAAATTGACAGTCACAAGCCATCCTCGCGCAAAGCCCTCAAAACATTAATAGCAAACACACTCTCTCTCTCTCACTATATATATATATATATATATATATATATATATATATAACGAGCTCGCGCACACGCACACACACATGTACACACACACACAATCACTTCTCACTTAAAATTGTCAAGGTGGAAGAGGGATGGGGGATGAGGGGGGGGGGGGGGGGAGGAGGGGATGTCATATTCTATCGTTAATGGATTAATACACTTCATCACTTGCATACTTCATTCACCCACACATAAACTGTCTGAACCACTATAGTGGAAGGACATTAAACCGACGACGACACACACACACATGCACACGCACACACACACCCACTCATTGACTGGCACATAAACGCATGTGCACACCACACACACACACACACACACACACAACACCACGTGCGGGCGCGCGCACGCACGCACGCACGCACACAGCACAAACACACACACGCACGCACGCACACACATACACACACTTGCGTGCGCGTGCGTGTGCGCGTGCGCTTGCGTATGCACATGCAGGCAGTACTCACCCCATATTTGCAGCTCACAAAACATGAGGAGATTGTATATTGCATCTATTTTAACAAAGCGGACATGGCGGCCAGTCATGACGTGTTCACAGCTTAACTGGTATTCTGAAACAGGCAACCCACTCATATTGTATGGCATTATAGGGTGTATTCTGAAACAGGCAACCCACTCATATTGTATGGCATTCTATGATGTATTCTGAAACAGGCAACCCAGTCATATCATTAGGGCATTCTATGATATATTCTGAAACAAGCAACCCAATCACATCATTAGGGCATACTATGATGTATTCTTTAACAGGTAGCACAGTCATATCATTAAGGCATTCTATAATGTATTCTGAAACAGACCACCCAGTCACATCATTAGGGCATTCTATGGTGTATTCTGAAACAGGCAGCTCAGTCATATGATTAGGGCATTCTACGGTGTATTCTGAACCAGCAACTCACTCATGTGATCAGGGCATTCTACGGTGTATTCTGAAACAGGCAACTCACTCATGTGATCAGGGCATTCTACGGTGTATTCTGAAACAGGCAACTCACTCAAGTGATCAGGCATTCTACGGTGTATTCTGAAACAGGCAACCGGTCACATCATTAGTGTATTTTATGAAGTGTTCTGAAACGGCAATCAGATCACATAATCAGGGCATAATACGATGTATTCTGAAATAGGATACCCGGTAATATTGGAAAGAGACAAGATATACCTGAAGGTGTCAGTGGGACCCAGAGAAGCAGTGTTTAGCTGCCAAACCAACCATCTGGGAGCAATACTGTATTATCCTTGGTAGCCTGCGCTGTGTTCACACTGTGTTCAGGCACACACAGGACATTCCATTAAGATGTCAAGGAACGTAGTTACTCCCGGGCATGCCATTGTATAATGGCCATTGGACGCGACTTGACAGAACCTGCAACAGGAGCATCCTCATGGGCGTACCAGCCCAGATTTCATGACTGCAGAGACAGCCGGCGGAAAACGCCATCATGAAGCAACGGCTATGTGCATCCCGCAGCCTCACTCATTGCTTATCCCCTAACAGTTGACGACATCACAACTCTAGACACAGATAAGCTTTCACCGTGATGTCTTGCACGCCCTCTGAAGAATATCCTGGGTAACAGTCTTTCCTGCTGTGCACAGGACTTTCCCAGCAGTTTGTGGGTCTTTCCTCCCCATCACTGGGCCTTTCCCAAGTCACCAAAAAGGCAGACAAGAAACAGAAACCCCCAAAGGATCGAGAGGACCCAGTGACGTACTACTTTAAACTTCCAAACCAACCAGCTGGGAGCAATCCTGCACCATCCTTGGAAGCACCTACAGGGCATTCCATTAAGACGCCATGGGACATAACTGCTCCCAGCCAGATGCCATTGTGTATTAGCCACAGGACATGACATGACAGACACCCCCCCCCCCCCCCCCCCCCATGGAAGCGTTCCCATAAGTGCACCAGCCCAGATTTCATGACTGCAGAGCTCATCAGTGAAAAACACCTCCATGAAGAAACAGCTTTGAGCATCCTGCAGCCCCTCATTGCTGTTCTGCCGACAGTTGAAGACAGCACAACTCTAGACACGGCCAAGCTTTCGCCATGAGGTCTTACTCGCCTTTTGAAGAGTATCCTGGGTTACAGTCTTTCCTGCTGTACACAGGATTTCCCCCGCAGTCAGTGTGGTTCTTTCCTCGCCTTCAATGGGCTTTCGCCAGAGTCGCCCAACAGTTTATTGTGCATTCTGACTCAGGCAACTTGGTCATAAAATACAGGCAGTCTATAATGTATTCTGAAACAGGCCATCCCGTCATATGATTAGGTCATTTTATGATGAAGCAGCACACCCCATCATAATTATCAACAGGGCATAGTAAAGGTATTTTCAAACAGGATACCCGGCCATATCATTAGGAAATTGTATTTTGTATGCAGGTTGCATAATTATGGCAATTCTGTATTTTTTGCATTTTTTTTTCTCTAAACCAAGATACCCTGTCGTGACTAAATTACAGGCTGTAGTGTGTTCTGAACCGGGACACCCAGTGATGGCATCACTGTAAGTTATACTGTATCCTAACACAAGACACCTTGTCAAGCCACCACTGCATTTTGACTGTCTTCTAAAACATGAAACGCACTCACGCCATCATTGCATCCTACAACTTGTGCTAAAATAATATATCCAATTATGACATCAATGTATTCCGTAATCTGTGCTGTAACAGGAGACCCAGTAATGGCATCAATGCATTCCGTAATCTGTGTTGAAACAGGATGCCCAATTACAAAATCAATGCATTTTGTGTTGAAACTGGATACCCAGTGATGACATCAATGCATTCCATAATCTTGCTGAAACGAGATTCCCAATTATGACATCAATGCGTTACAGAATCAGTGTTGAAACAGGATACCCTATCTTGAAATCAATGCATTATGTAGTCTGTATTGAAACAGGATACCCTATCATGAAATCAATGCATTATGTAGTCTGTCCTGAAACGGATACCCTATCAGGAAATCAATGCATTATGTAGTCTGTCCTCAAACAGGATACCCTATCAGGAAATCAATGCATTATGTAGTCTGTCCTCAAACAGGATACCCTCTCATGAAATCAATGCATTATGTAGTCTGTCCTGATACAGGATACCCTATCATGAAATCAATGCATTATGTAGTCTGTCTTGAAACAGGATACCCTATCATGAAATCAATGCATTATGTTGTCTGTCCTGAAACAGGATACCCTATCAGGAAATCAATGCATTATGTAGTCTGTCCTCAAACAGGATACCCTATCAGGAAATCAATGCATTATGTAGTCTGTCCTCAAACAGGATACCCTTCATGAAATCAATGCATTATGTAGTCTGTCCTAAACAGGATACCCTATCATGAAATCAATGCATTATGTAGTCTGTCCTGAAACAGGATACCCTATCATGAAACTCAATGCATTATGTATGTCTGTCCTGAAACAGGATACCCTATCATGGAAATCAATGCATTATGTAGTCTGTCCTCAAACAGGATACCCTATCAGGAAATCAATGCATTATGTAGTCTGTCCTCAAACAGGTTACCCTATCATGAAATCAATGCATTATGTAGTCTGTCCCAAACAGGATACCCTATCATGAATCAATGCATTATTAGTCTGCTAAACAGGAATACCCTATCATGAAACCAATGCATTATGTAGTCTGTCCTGAAACAGGATACCCTATCATGAAATCAATGCATTATGCAGTCTGCCCTGAAACAGTTTACCCTATCATGAAATCAATGCATTGTGTAGTCTGTCCCGAAATAGGATACCTGAATATGACATCAACGCATTTTGTGCTGAAACAAAATACCTAATGACGACATCAATGCATTCCGGAATCTGTGCTAAAACAAAATTCTCAATTATGACAGCAAAGCATTACACAATCTGTGCCGAAACAGTATACCACGTTATGATATCAACGCATTCCACGATGTGGCTAATATAAGATTCCCAATTTTGATAATAGTGCATTCTATAACCTGTGCTCAAACAAGACAACTAGTCATGACATAAATGCACTCTATAGACCGTGGTCAAAGAGGATACGCAGTTATGACTATAATCTGTGATGAAAGAGGACACCGGACATGACGCTTATGCATAATTTAATCTGCGCTGAAACAGGACAACCAGTCACGATATAAACGCACTCTACAATTTAATGAAACAGGAAACCAAGTCATGACATCAACGCATTATATGATAAATGTTGAAACCACATATTCAGTCATGACATTAATGATTTCTGAGTTGTTTTCGGATACATTATACCCAAACATGCTATCACTGCATTTGATAAGGCATTCTAAAATAGGATACCCATTCATAACATCACTGCAGGTGATCGTTTATTCTGAAACAGAATACTCCATCATTGTTTCTGGTCGTCCGTCGAGTCGACGAGGAGCATCTAAATGATCTTGGGATCGAGGGTGGGAGGGAGACGATTTGTGGGTGCACAGGTGGCTGATCAGGTCGAAGCGTGCACGGAACGTGTGGTGACAGCTTGGTCAGGGAATGCGGGAGACGTCCTTTTAGTTGCTGACGCAGACTTTCCTTGCCTATCTTTTTTTGCTGCTCTGCAGCTGTCCTCCTCTCCGTATAAACTGGCGATTATGAGGATAGTCTAGAGCCATCTAGCTCGATCCAAGTAGTTTGTTCCCATGTGTTAGGAATGATGGTAAACGCTTTCAAGGATGTTTTGATAGTGCTTTAAAGCGTTTCTTCTGACCTCCATGGGAACACACTCCTTATTACAGCTCAACGTAGAAGAATCGCTTGGGTAGCTGGTGGTCTGGCACGCGAGTTACATGACCTGCCCATCGTAGCTGAGACAGCATCAGATGGTGTGGATGTTAGGCAAGCCAGCTTGGTCAAGCACCTCTGTATCTGGAATCGTTGTCCTGCCATTTGACGTTTAACGATCTTCTAATGAAGGTTGTGCCGCAACGATTCAGCTTATTGGCATGCCATTGGTACGCTGTCTACGTTTTACATGCATATAGGAGTGAGGATAGAACAACTGCAGTGTTAAACTTCAGTTTGGACTCTAGACAGATGCTTTTTCTATTCTAACACACACACACACACACACACACACACACACACACACACACACACACACACACACACGCTCTCACGCATACACAGCCAACATATTATACTTGTGACCTACTCTTTGGCAGAGCAAAGTTTGTCGACGGAAATTGATAACAGATCCGTCCGTCAACGAGCACGTCCACTCCGACAAGGCCGGTACGTTTTGCATTGATTAATCTGACGTAATCCACCACGCCGTATGGCACATCTTACAGAGTGAAACACACACACACACACACCACCACACACACACACACACACACACACACGCACACAGACACACACACGCACACATTCTCTCTCTCTCACACACACACACACACAAGTATGCACTTATACACACATACAGACACACAAAACACACACAGAGGCATGCACTCACACTCATACAAACACAAACATGCACTCACTCACACGCACACACACACACACCACGCGCACACACACACGCACGCACGTGCCGACGTACGTACGTGCACACACACACACACACGAACACACACCATGCGCCCCCTCACACCACACACCACGCGCGCGCGCGCCACACACACACACACACACACACCACGCGCACACACACACACACACACACACACACACGCACGTGCCGACGTACGTACGTGCACACACACACACACACACACACACACACACACACACACACACACACACACACACACCCACACACATGCGCGCACGCGCGAACGTACGCACTCAGAGAGAGAGAGAGAGAGAGAGAGAGTCACACACACACGTCCTTGCGCATGCGTTGAGAGTTCCAAGAGAGAGAGAGAGAGAGAGAGAGAGAGAGAGAGAGAGAGAGAGAGACAATGACATGACAATGACATCTTTAATGACAATAGCCTGATTAGCTCTAATGCCATGGAAGTGCAAAAATACAGAAAATACGGCAAATACGGCATATAATACATCAAACCAAGTAAATCAACTATATCACAACCACTATGTGTCCGAAATGGTCGACGTCAAATAATGAAACAAAAACGAGAGTGAGAGAGAGAGAGAGAGAGAGAGAGAGAGGAGAGAGAGAGAGAGAGAGAGAGAGAGAGAGAGAGACAGACAGACAGACAGAGACAGAGACAGAGTTTTATCTCTACTGCATAAGGTCATTGGATCCTGTTCAATGGCCATGTCAATATGATTTTCTCTTCCTAACTGTTCTCTTTATGGTCTCGTATGTTGCTTTATAATTATACGCTCTTGTTCATTGGTGACTTGATCGATTTATCTAAGTTTTGATTTTTCTCACCGTTACCGTTTACAAATCATCACACGTTAAACAATCAGAAGACCGTTGGTCACCATTACCAACTACACATCACTAAAGGTTTATCATTCAGAAAGCAGTTGTTCATTGTCACCATTTACAGACCACTAATTGTTTATCTCACAATCGGAAATCAGCTGATCACTGTCACAATTTATACATCACTAACTGTTATCAAACAAGCAGAGAACATTCAGTCACTGTCACCATCCAGACATCACTGACCATGTGTCAAACAATTGGAAGACAGCTGGTAATGTTGCCATTTACATATCACTAAAATCTGTTTATCAAACAAACAGAGGATGGCTGCTGACTGCTATTGTCTACGCATCAATGAATGTTAACTGGACAAGCAAAAAATGGTTGGTGACTACCACTATCTATACATCAGTTAATGTCTCTCAAACAACCAAAAGACGGCTACTCACTGTTACCATCTATACATCACTAGATGTTTATGAAACAATCAAAAGACAGCTGGCTACTGTTGCCATCTGT
Organism: Conus canariensis; assembly: GCA_033310375.1. Taxonomy (NCBI): domain Eukaryota; kingdom Metazoa; phylum Mollusca; class Gastropoda; order Neogastropoda; family Conidae; genus Conus; species Conus canariensis. The sequence goes on along the minus strand of CM065744.1, from coordinate 4,929,599 downwards.
ATAAGTGTTTCACAAACACCCGTCAAATAGTTGGACGTTGTTCACCATTTACAGATCATTAAACGATCATTAAGTAAACAGCGGACAGATCGCCACAGCTGCTAATTCCATGACACTTAGCATCCATCAGAGTAATGACGATAGTTGGCCAATGTCCATCACCCAGAAATCTCTTACTGGCTTTTTCAAAAATAAGAACACAAAGGAAACAACTGATCATGACACAAATAATCTGTTATCAAAAATGACCGTCACAGTGGACTGTCGCCACGTCAATACAGAGTCCTGAGTTTCTCCTGAACTTGATGTTCATTGAATGACACATGATCTTCACACGATGTTCCCGTGGCTTACTAGAGCCTGCCTTCCACCATTTCTTCTGATACTAAACATCTATCACTAATCGCTTCAATAACCCTCCCACACCCAGCGCGTCCCCTCTCTTGCTGTGCAATCCGCTTGTGTTCGTGACAGCCCATTGAAAAATGCAGGTTCTGGAGACTATTGACACCCTGTAAGTCTACAGCTGAATACTAAGATCAAGAGTGGGCAAAGTCTAATATAGCTGCCCATCATTTTCAGACTGTACCTCTCCTGTACATCAGCCATTTTCACACTTTGCACTACGTACCTGTAATATCCCTTACCTCGGGTCGGGCATACTGACATTGTCTTGAATGTGTATGGATATTGCAGGTCCACACTCCAGTAACTTGAGTAAGACCCTTTGCCAAGACCAGTGATGATACAGTTTGCCTTAGTGTGGATTTTGGGGAAGAAGAGGACTTCACAATTCCCATCCACAGCAGAACAAGAGCTTGGAGTTCGGAAATTGAAAAGGCTGCTCTGATTTGTAGGTTTGTTAAAAGCGACATTTTCTGAAATAAACAACAAACAAAAAAAATGGAAATTCAACCTTTTGCAGTAATGAATGGTTTGATTAGTGCAGAGACAGACAGATAGATGGGCAGATAAATAGATCAATAGACACTGGATAGAGATATACAAAGAGAGCCAGACAAATATATAGATAGGAGGACGGACGAACGAACAAATAGATAGATAGATAGATAGAAAGATAGGCAGATACATAGATAGATATAGAATATAGATAGATAGATAAATAAATAAATAGATACATGAAGGTATAGATAGATGGATATGAATGGTCGAACAGGCAAAAGGATAAATAAACAAATTGTAGATAAATTGATTGCCAAACATACAAATCGACAGATAGGTAAGTACATAAGTAGACACTCTTGCGTACATGGATCTGAAATTATTCACAACATGAATATGCATAGGGCATTAAATCTACTCGTCATATACAAGATCATCAATGGTCCCAACATCTATGCCTAGAAATCTTTAAACTGAACAAATGCACAGGTTTTTGTTTGTTTGTTTGTTTGTTTTTTTATACTGCGTTTTTTTTTTAATTTCCACAGCATATAACTGCTTTGTCCAACACGATACGAGACTATGGGTTATATCTAAAGTGAAAAAAAGAGTAACATAACAGTTTCACAGGATCTATTTATTGTATTAGATTCCTCAATATGTAAAGAACTGGACTTCTTGCTCACTAGTAAGATCATTGGATATATCGACAAATTCAGTCTAGTTGAAAAAAAAAATGAAAAAAATAAGCACCTACAACAGGCACAGGTTTCTCATACAAATTTTCCACAATAACACTTAAATAATAATTTTTGAAACACTGTCGTGTCCATATGAACCTTACAACCAAAAGATAGTCTTTCCTTGTGTAAACTACCGGTTCCAATTTGAAGGCCAAGAACAGTTACAGACAAGAAGACAACGTCATCAGCCATAACCGTTTAAACAATTCGAAAGTATCTAGTATAAAGCGTACACTGTTTTTCTCTTTTCAGTGTATTTTTATTTGCTGATCTGTCCATAAACAAAGGAAACAGAGCAGGACAGGACACATCACGTTGCTTTCAACAAACTAAACAGTGAATCACTTCAGCCAGTTTAGCACCAAAACTAACGCATGCCTCGACTTGCACATGCTTTTGACAAAACAGAAGTGATACGTTTCCCTGGACGTTACTTTTTTTTTCCAAATACTGGACATGATAAGTCTACTTTCTGAGATTCGAATGCATTTCCAAATTCAGTTAAAACAATATACCAGAGAGAGAGAGAGAGAGAGAGAGAGAGAGAGAGAGAGAGAGAGAGAGAGAGAGAGAGAAGCGGTGGGCGTAGGAGATAGGGGTGTCTTTCAATTAACGCGTTTTTCAGATTCATGCACATTATAAAAGATAACAATGAGGTGAATTTCATTTTGTTAATGACAACATGAAATCAAATTAGTGATGAACAGTTATCTGTGTGTGTGTGTGTGTGTGTGTGTGTGTGTGTGTGTGTGTGTGTGTGTGTGTGTGTGTGTGTTTGAATACTTTATCGAGTTTATGTTTCATATTTGGGGTATAAACAAAATCAGATAACGCAGACAAATAGAACGTGAGAGGATATTGCGTTTGGGAGGTAACATGATGTGGAAGGGGGTCGGTTGGGATGGGGTCAGGGAGTAGAGTGCATGTGTGTTACCATGTTGACCGGTGATGTAGTTCGCTCTGTCATAACACTTCTTGCAACGACACGTCTTCAGCTCCACTGAGAAGTAAACAAAGAAAGAAAGAAAGAAAGTAGGAAAGAAAATGAATAAATACATGAATTGATGAGTTAGGTAAATAAGTGAATGGCTGACAACAACAACAACAACATGAACAACGACGATAAAAACAACAGCAGCAGCAACAAGAACAACGACAAGAACAAGTACAACAATAACAATGATAATAATGATAATAAAGATAATAACAATCATCATCATCATCATCATCATCATCATGATAATGATAATAATAATACTACTACTAACAATAATAATGATAATAATAATAATAATAATGATGATGATGATAATAATAATAATACTGATAATATAATAATAATGATTATAATAATAATAATAATATTGATGATATAATTATTGATGCTATACCACTGAGGACGTAAAGACATTATAGTGGGGGTTCTATGTCGCAGAATTAACCAGAATTGTGCACTTCGAGCAACAAGCACAATACTTTGGTATATTGTTCTTTCCATGTTATAATTGATTTCAGATTTGAAGCCACTTCAAAATCGTTTTTTATTTTGAGAAATAAATAAAAAAAGATGAGCCAAAATTGCAGACGATTTTCTAGCGCGAGGTGCCCGCAGTGAATATCATCAAGCAAAATGAATGTAAGCTAAAATTATTTTCTAATGATAACATGTTGGATAATGATATATCGTGTATGAAAATACATATTTTTATCCAAAAATTTGCTGGCCTAATTTTGTTTCCTTAATTTTCTACGACTTTGTAGACTCGCAGCGGGAAAATCAAAATGGCCGCTTCCGATCACGTGTTCGTAATTTGCCAGTGAAAACTTCGTCTTTCGAGGTGAATTATGGATTTACAGCTCTTCAGATAGTCTTGAAATGTCATTCTATCATTTTATTTGTTTTCTGAAGCGTACTAATACCATCCTTTACCTTACTGTTTAAATACGTTGCCTATTGTGTGTGTGTGTGTTTTTATAGTGTTTTCCCTACACTTTGGAGAAGTTCGTTTATATATATATATATATATATATATATATATATATATGATTCTCAAAATGAGCCTTCAGCAAGCTTATAGTCCCCATTCACCCACAGTCTCCCTCTTGGAGACTATAAGCTTGCTGAAGGCTCATTTTGAGAAGCATTTATATTATTTTTCCCCATTCACCCACTCAAGCACATACTGTTAGTTAGGCAGAATTATCTACCACTGCAGATATGAATGCTTATCTCCCCCTATTTCTTCAATCTTAGACATAAGAGCAAGCTTTGTTTATAATTGAATACATATATATATATTATATATATATATATATATAGTAGAAAGAAACTCGTGGAGAGCGTGGCAGCAGAGAGTCCTCAGAAGAGAAGCCCCCTTCAAGCAAGTGTTTCGGCCCTTATCTCCTGACACTCTAGGGGGGTTGGGCCACACCCGGTTCATGACTCCGGATGTCCCTCTGCTGCCCCTTTTTTTCCCATCTTGGGACGAGCCATGGCTGGGATTCGAACCCATGACCCTCTGGACATGCTCATTTTCCACTTAATGACTCGCGCTTTAACCACTGAGCCACAGGGACACCTGATATTTGTAGGGAAATTAAGCCTTATGAAGTTCACTTTTGTTCCTCCTTGACCAGATCCAGCTTGAACACCTCTCTGCCGCTTCTGCCATTGCTTTCAGGGCTCTGGTTTTTTCCTTCCCTGCAACTGAGAGCTGTTTCATGAGGCTGTATGCAGACGTTCCTACAAACCCTCTAGCTCCAATTTCTGCAGTGAGGACTTTGACCTGATAGCCTTCTCTCCTCAGGCTGTTTGCCAGATCAGCATACTTTTCAGTCTTGTAGATTTGAGCTGCCTCCATTCTGTTCTCATATGGCACCGTGAGCTCGATCATGATCAGCTGCTTGGTTGACTTAGAGTGGACTACTATGTCTGGTCTCATGCCACTCTTGCTGATGATCTCTGGGTGACTCTTCCATTCTGGGAGGTCTGCAGTGCACTCCCAGTCATCTGCCCCGTCCAGCAGACTCTGCCTGCATGTTTCGAGTGGCACTGTTGTTCTTGGCCATGATTTGCTGCCTCCTGCCGTGAAGAATGTTGCGGGTGCTTTTGGAGTCCTGATTTTCCCTTTTGTGGTGTTGGTACTAGCCCAGACTACTTGTACAATTTCTTTGAGCACTTGGTTGTGCCTCCATGTGTACCTTCCTTGAGCCAGGGCTACTTTACATGAGCTTAGGACATGCTCCACTGTTTGTTTTTCATGGCAGAGGGGGCATGCAGGATCGTCTGTTTTCCCCCACTTCACCAGGTTTGCATTTGAGGGCAGAAGGTCATATGCAGATCTGAGAATGAAGCTGATCCTGAGAGGGGCCATGTGCCAAATGTCATTCCAAGTGAGACTTCTTTGGAGTGCATTCTCCCACGTTGTCCATTGCCCTTGCTGGCTCTGCTGGACTGCTTTTTGGAGTCTTTTTTGGTCTTCTTCTTTTCTCATCTCCTGAATCATCATGTCTCTTTTGGCTTTTCCTTTGGCCTTTGACCACCATTCAGATTTGGTCACCCCCAGTCCCTGTCTGTTGGTCTGTGTGTGTCCTGTTATTTCTCTGATCTTGAGACTTTCTTTTGCAGAATCCATCGCCTCTTGAACTTTCCATTTTCTGCCTGTCTTCAGCTGGGGCTTAATTATATATATATATAATGCCTTTGAGGATTCTCAGGAGATTAAAAAAACACACAAGAAAACAGAACAAATATTGACAACGCGCGCGTGTACGTGTGCGTGCCTGCGCGCACACGTGTGTGTGTGTAATGGGAAAAAGGAAAATTCAGTGTCCAATCCCATTTCACCTCGAGGTAGTGAACTACAAAAACATAACACTGGATCTCAATAACCACATATATAAATAATACAAGAAACCCAACGACACACCTCTTTATGTACACATCAAAAGTAACCATCCACCATCTGTATTAAAGACCACACCCCACGGCATAAACAAGAGACTATCAAATCTGTCATGCAGTGACAGAGTGTTCAACAATGCAGCAGTAGAATAACAGGAGGCACTACAAAGAAGTGGATATAATTACAAACTACAATACAACCCAGATAACAACACAAATAAAAACCAAGAAAAATAGGAAAAGAAAAATCACATGGTACAACCCCCCATACGACGGGAAACTCAAAACAAACATAGGGAAAGAATTCGTCAAAGTCTTAACAACTTCATTTCCAAAAGAACACAAACTGTCCAAAACATTTAACAAAAACACTGTCAAACTATCGTACTCATGTATGCCCAACCTCAAAAACCTAATTGATGCATCCAACAAAAAGAAAACCAACACGGCAAAGAAGGGTGAAGAAAGGAAATCTTGCAATTGCACCAAAAAAGAGCAGTGCCCACTAAGCAATAAATGTCTTCACAACAATATTGTATACCAGGCTACTGTGACATCAGAAAATGAAAAAGAAGCATACATAGGGATTACTGAAAACCACTTCAAAACCAGATATGCAATCCACAAACAGTCATTCAACAAAGAAAATTACAAAAACCAAACTGAATTGAGCAAATACATTTGGAAACTTAAAGACGCAAAAATAAACTACAACATATCCTGGAAAATCATAAAAAGGGCATCACCATACAGCAATATTTCAAAAAGATGCAACCTATGCCTAACTGAAAAATGGCTAATACTATGTAAACCACACTTAGCAACTCTTAATACTAAAACAGAAATAGTAAATAACTGCAGGCATAAATGGAAATCGTTGTTAGTGAACACACCCCGTACAACAACCTGAAAACAAAACAAAAAAACAACAACAAAACACGTGCAACCAACACGCACGCAAAAACAGCTGCAACCGGGCCCCACACGCTATATAACACCGGCGGTGGGCAACCCAAACTCTATCCTGACGATAGCCAAGCGCTAGAAACAAATTTGTAGATAATTTTAACATTCCTTTTAATACTTGTGTCAACTTATATAATATATATATATGTGTGTGTGTGTGTGTGTGTGTGTGTGTGTGTGTTGTGTGTGTGTTGTGTGTGTGTGTGTGTGTGTGTGTGTGTGTGTGTGTGTGTGTGTGTGTGCTTATATGTGTGTGTGTGTGTGTGTGTGTGTGGGTGTGTGTGTGTGTGTGTGTGTGTGTGTGTGATAGTGTTGATTTCACCTATGACAACAGTCACTATTCATCAGTCATTGATCATTTCCAATTTTCTGCTCAATTGGCATTATCATACCAATGCTATCATGTTATTTCACTCATGACAATGATCAACATCCTATAGCATTCTTTATTCCACTTATGACACTGATCATCATCATCATATTAAAAAAAAAATATATATATATATATATATATATTGTGTGTGTGTGTGTGTGTGTGTGTGTGTGTGTGTGTGTGTGTGTGGTGTGTGTGTGTGTGAGAATGGGTGTGTATGTGTGTGAAAACTCCCCACAATTAGTCTCATTATGACCATAAGTCACCCATAATACCCTCCCCCTCTTTCCCCCCCCCCCCCCCCCCTCCCCCCCCCCCCCCCCCCCCACCCACTACCCCCCCCCACCCCCACACACACCCCATGTATACGTTTGTGTGGGAGAAGAGATGTGAACTCTTTCTCTCTCTCTCCCCCTCCCCCATTACCCTCTTCCACGCCCCCTCCATATTCTGTCTGTCTCCCCCCCCCCCCCCCACCAATGATATCTTACCACCCATTGATCATTTCCATTCTCTTCCAATCATTACTATCATTACCCACACCCCCACATACGACTACCCTTACATAACTACTATCATCACCATCACCACCCATTAAAATTGTTCATTTATTTATCTATTCATTTATATCTTTTATATTCTTTATTTACTTCTTTTATCTTATTTCATGTATTTATTCATTCATTTATTTATTATTATGATTTATATTCATTTGATTTTTTAAAACTTATTTGGTGTTATGGGTGAAAATGAATAAATGTACAGTATATGACTCCCGTTTTTGCTGCCATCTTTGAAATTGCTCAAATACACAAATTTTCCTTTTTTTTTAAATAGACCTGTATCTGGTTATGTTCAGGGCATGAAATTGTCGTTCTCAGCCAGATTTGGTGTTTGTAGCATTAAATGAACAATTATGCAAAATATATTCCAATTTTTGTGTCTGCCACTTTGAAAAATGCCCAAAAAACACGTTATTACAAATTTTTCACGGTGGCTCTAAATCAGGTTTTGTTCAGGACACAAAACTAGCCATCTCTGCCAGATTTGGTGCTTGTTGCATGAAGTGCGTGATT
>CM065744.1:4899134-4911634 GCA_033310375.1 Conus canariensis | reverse complement strand
TGACCAGAACAGCCGTGTCTGCCAAAACATTGTAAGAGCGTCTACACTCATGCTCCGGACCTCCATTCATAGTCTCAGTTAAAGGACTTTTCATAAAACGGAGTCAGAGCCGAAGTTAACTTTGAGGCAAAAATGCCCGAGTACCAACACAGATGAATGAAGATTCGAACTCGGAACCCCAGATTTGCCAGGATAATGACTCAGTCGCCGTACCAACTAAGCCACTCCCGCACCTATTCATCCATCTACCCGTCAGTGAATATATAAAAGCGGACATACGCACAAATTAGCTATACCCAGACCTTTGAATATCAAAGATTGAAACCCTGTGGTCAAGTTCTGATAGTCTAATGGTCTAAAGGGCAGAGACTTGTTTGAAGTTGACCATCCGAAGAGTGGCGTGATGGAAGGCAGCGCCCATCCTCTCTATTCACTGCCCCCACCTTCCCTGACCTGAATTAGACAGTTGTTGGTTGTTGGGGAACAGAGAGGGTTTCAAGTTGTAACAATCCAACGTCATCAGTGTTCTGTGTGGCGTCAATCTTTCTAAAAGTCTGTGGTGACAGGAATCTTCTCAGACACCATTATTTTCTGTCAGTGTGCTTCTGTTGGCCCATCCACATGAATCTTCTGAAATATTTCTGTTTCACATGAACCATTATTTTCTGCCAGTGTGCTTCTGTAGGCCCATCCACATGAATCTTCTGAAATATTTCTATTTTACATGAACCATTATTTTCTGCCAGTGTGTTTCTGCAGGCCCATCCACATGAATCTTCTGAAATATTTCTATTTCACGTGAACCTGATGAGACGCCATTGTTTTTTGCATCGCTATATTATATATCAATCTCCCAAAATCTTTGTAAATTCATGCGACTTTTCAATCGATATCATTTCAATATTGTTATCTCTCAATCTCTGTCTCAATCCCCCCCCCCCTCCACCACCACCCCGCCTCTCTCTCTCTTTAAGGGGGCTTGGCCCTACTGGAATAAAAATCATTGTTATTGTCGTTGTCATCAATTCTCACTCTGTCCGACTCCTCTCTCTCTCAGTCTCACAATCATTCTCTTTCTCTCTCTCTCTCTCGTTAACTGAAAGGCTATACAATCTTCTCTCTCAGTCTCTCTCTGACTGAAACGTTTCACTACTCTCTCTCTCTCTCTCAGCTCAACTTCTCTCTCTGTCTGTCTGTTCTCTCTCTCACTGAAAGGCTTCACAACTCGGTAGGCTCTGTCCTTTGTTCGGTCAAAACACACAACCACCCGCCCACCCACACACATGTGCACTCATGCGCTCACAAACACACGTCCACGTACGCATGCATGAATGCAAACTCGCACGTGCGCGCGCACGAACACAACGCACACCACACACACACACCACACACAACACAATTATACATTTTACGTACTCTTTGGCAGATAAAAGGTTCTTAATGGAAATTCATAGCAGATCCGTCCGTCAACGAGCACGTCCACTCCAACAAGGCCAGTACGTTTTCGCCTTAATTAATGTTGTGTAACCACCACGCCGTATGGGACGTCTTCTCGAGTGAAAAGAAAACAACACACACACACACACACACACACACACCATACACACACACACACACATACACACGCCGCGCGCGCACACACACACACACACAGCACGCACACACACACACATGCGCACACACACACACACATGCGTGCGCGCATGCAACCACACACACACACACACACACACACACACACACACAACACAACAATGCGCCCACGCACGCACACACAGACAGCGAGTGACAGATTCTCCACGCTCACACACACCAAGACAGAAGAGAGAGAGAGAGAGAGAGAGAGAGAGAGAGAGAGACAGACAGACAGACAGACAGACAGAGAGAGACAGAGACAGAGAGAGAGAGAGAGAGATCATACACACACGTCCTTATCATATATTGAGAGAGAGAGAGAGAGAGAGAGAGAGAGAGAGAGAGAGAGAGAGAGTGAGTGTGTGTGTGGTGAGAGAGTGGTGAGAGTGAGAGAGAGAGAGAGAGAGAGAGAGGGAGGGAGATTTTCTCAATTCCACAAGACCGTTGAATCCTCTTTAATGGCCATGTCAATGTGACTTTTCTCTTCCTAACTGATCTGTATACGCTCTGATATGTTGCTTTATAATTATACGCTCTTGTTCATTGGTGATTTGATTGATTTATCTGATAGTTTGATTTTTCTCATCGTTACCGTTTACAATTCATTGCATGTTTGTAAAAATCCTCCGATGACTAGCCACTGATGCAATCTAAACATCATTGCACGTATTTGTCACCAATATCATCTACACACCATCACACATTAAACATCATTGCACGTATTTGTCACCAATATCATCTACACACCATTTCTAATACACATGTTTGAACAACGTTAAATTAATCAATCAAACAAATCAATCATTACAACCATACACATTAACATCATTGCACGTATTTGTCACCAATTATCACACACCATAAATTAAACAATCAGAAGACAACTGGTCACCATTACCATCTGCACATAACTAAACGTTTATCAAACAACCAGAAGGCAGTTGGTAACGGTCAACATTTACATATCACTAATGTTTATCACACAGTGGCAAGAGAGCTGATCGTTATCACAATTTATGCACCACTAAATAATATATCAAACAACTAGACAACATTTATCCACTGTTACCATTCACACATCACTGACCGTGTCTGAAACAATCAGAAGACAGCTGGCTAATGTTCCCATTAACATATCACTGAATGTTTATCAAACAACCAAAAGACGGTTGCTCACTGCTACACGTCACTAAATGTTTATAGGGCAACCAAAAGATGACAGTTCACTGCTGCTATCCACGCATCACTGAATGTTTATCTAACAACCAAAAGACGGTCACTGTTATCATTTATACATCACTAAATGTTAATCATAAACAACTAAAAGATGGTTGGTCACAATTATTATCTAGGCTAAACATTACTAAATGTCTATCGAACAACCAAAAGACGGTCACTGTTATCATTTATACATCACTAAATGTTAATCATAAACAACTAAAAGATGGTTGGTCACAATTATTATCTAGGTTAAACATTACTAAATGTCTATCGAACAACCGAAAGACGGTTGCTCACTGTTACCATCGAAACATCACGAACTGTTTGTCAACAACCAGAAGACAGCTGGCTACTGTTGCATAAGCGTTTCGCAAACACCCATCAAATAGTTGGACGCTGTTCACCATTTACAGATCATTAAATGATCATTAAAGTAAACAGCAGACAGATCGCCACAGCTGCTGATTCCATGTCACTTAGTATCCATCAGAGTAATGACGACAGTTGGCCAATGCCATCACCTAGAAATCTCTTACTGGCTTTAAAAAAAATAATAAAAAAAAAAAATATATATATATATATATATAAGTATCACTCTGGACCGTTGCCACGTCATTATAGAGTCCTGAGTTTCTCTTGGCATTGTTGTTCACTGGAGGACAGATGATATTCACACAGTGCTCCCGTGGCTTCTTACCTCCCACCTTCCACCATCTCCTCTGACAGTAGACATCTATCACTCATCACTTCCTACACCCTCCCACATCCGCCTCGCCCGCTCTGACCATTCCGTCCACTCTCTTGCTACACGATTTGCCAGTGTTCGTGACCGTGTCTTTTGAAAAATGCAGGTTCTGGGAGACTCTCGACACCCTGCAAATCTACAGCTGAATACTAAGGTCAAGAGTGGGAAAAGTCTAATATAACTGCCCATCATTTTTAGACTGTTTGTACCGCTCGTCTACATCAGCCATTTCCACACTTTGCACTACGTACCTGTAATATCCCTTACCTCGGGTCGGGCATACTGAAATTGTCTTGAATGTGTATGGATATTGCAGGTCCACACTCCAGTAACTTGAGTAAGACCCTTTGCCAAGACCAGTGATGATACAGTTTGCCTTAGTGTGGATTTTGGGGAAGAAGAGGACTTCACAATTCCCATCCACAGCAGAACAAGAGCTTGGAGTTCGGAAATTGAAAAGGCTGCTCTGATTTGTAGGTTTGTTAAAAGCGACGTTTTCTGAAATAAACGAACAAACAAAACAAAACAACAAAATAATGTAAACATGTCAACGATCTATAGTAATAAATGGCTTGCTCAATGCACAGACATGTAGAGAGTTGGGCACATAGATAGATCAATACACTAAGAGAGAGAGAGAGAGAGACGGAGACAGATACATAGATAGATAGATAGAGATATAGAGAGATAGATAGATGGAGATGGTCAAAACGGCCAAAAGGTAAACAAACAAATAAGTGTGCGTGTGTGTGTGTGTGTGTGTGTGTGTGTGTTGTGTGTGTGTGTGTGTGTGTGTGTGTCTGTGTGTCTTTGTGTCTGCGCGTATGAATGCTTAATCGAGGTTTTGCTTCGTGCTTTGGATATAAACAAAATCCGGATGCATAACGCAAAAATAAATACAAGGTGAGATAATACTGGGTTTGGAAGTAGGGTGTATGTATGTTACCATGGTGACCGGTGATGTAGTTCGCTCTGTCATAACACTTCTTGCAAAGGCACGTCTTCAGCTCCACTGAAAAATAAAGAAAGAAAGACAGACAGACAGAAAGAAAGAAAATGCATAAATCAATACATTAAATGAATAAGTGAATAACTACAACACGAACAATCATGACAACAACAACAACAACAACAACAGCTATAGCAAGTACAAGAACAAGAAAAACAAGAACAAAGAGTAATAATAATAATAAAATGATGATGATAATAATAACAAAATAATAATAATAATAATAATAATCATGATGATAATAATAATCATGATGATGATGACGATGATGATGATGATAATAATAATAATATGATAAAGATGATGATAATAATAATAATAATTATCATTGTTATAATGATAATATTAATAAGTAGTATGTAGTAGTAGTAGTAGTAGCAGCAGCCGCAGCAGCAGCAGCAGTAGTAGTAGTAGTAGTAGTCGTAGTAGTTGTAGCAGTAGGGTAAATCAAACCGTATTTCCGGACTAATAAAAGTCCATAGCCGATCAACAGGAAACTTGAACGAATCTCACACGACTCCAAGGTCTATATCTGAACTGTTCATACGGGCAAGGGTACGAATCCCCAAGGACGGAATGCAACTGGGGTGGCTATCAAATTTGTTTTGGAACTTTGGGTAAAAGACACAATCATAAGCATAGTTTGGGGGTTCAGAAAAGAGATTCAAACAGTGATTCAAGGAACTCTTCAACCAACGATCAGAGAGGGGTGGTTCTCCCGCCTCAGCATACAGACTTGGTGCGGAATGTACTCAGACATGCCCAATTCCTTGATGGTAGACCAAATGTACAGTTTTCAAGAAGGAAAGTTTGGCAGAACCATACACCACATAACTGTAGTCACGTTTGGAGTGGCTCTGTAAATGTGGAAAAAAATTTTCCTGTTAGCGCCTCGATCTATATGTATCACAGCTCTCAGAACATTCATTGCTTTTTGATATGAAGTTTTTAAGTACTGGATGTGACTTTTGAATGTTCAGGTTTTGATCAAAGAGAACTCCCAGAAATCTGGCTTCTTTCCAGCTGGAATGATCGATTTGTCCAGACGAATTTCTGAAACACCAAAAGACTGATGGAAATTGTCATAGTGGAACATTGAGTTTTGGTGCTTGAACAAGTAATCCCATTTTCCAGAAATCTGGCTTCTTTCACGGCTGGAATGATGGATTTGTCCAGACGAATTTCTGGATGACCAAGAGACTGATCGGAATTGTGATAGTGGATACACCGAGTTGTGGTGCTTGAAAAAGTAATCGGCCCCCTGTTGAATTTCATCCAAGTCGCCGTCAGTATTTGACTCCTGGGACAATCTTGTTTATTTTGACTGTACCTCCCGTCCCCCCCCCCCCCCTTTTTTTTTTTTGGGGGGGGGGGGGGGGGGAAGTAAAGAAGAAGCTACTTTTTTTCATTTCGTCCCTCAGTTACCCATCCACCATGGAGTCCAACTGAGCGGCCAGACCAGTAATTTACAGTCTTGACTGTTCCAGGCTTTGAGAGAGATGTACAACAAACAGAAGCTCACCAACCCTATCCCCCATGATCATGCTTAATTCGCATGGACAGACAGCCAAGCACTACAGGGGTTACCTTGGCCAACTAGGGAACTGCCTGTCTTGACCCAGCCCCACGCAGGATGAACTGATTGATGCACCTGGGCCAGAGTGTACTTCCCGTCTAGAAGAGGTCCAAGGCAAAGAGTTGTGTTGAGGGCACCTGCCCTCTCAATCACCAAGATCTCAGTTCCCTCCATCACAATTCGCATAACATGGCAAATGCGGCGGATCTTATGAAGACCACAGAGAAAAGCAGAATGTAGAATGAAAAAAAGGCGAGTGAGATGTGTCAGTGCACTCACCCTTATAATGTCTGATATGGGAGACCCTGCCAGGGGTATCAGCTCTCACCGCGTTGTGCTTAGGTTTGTCAGCATCTTGGCTAAACAGTCCAAGAAGCCTTCAATTCAAGTAATGATGCCCCCAATAACAGAGCCTAAGGGATCACTGGACCGCGCAAGCCCTCCGACCACAGCAAGGTTGCAATCCCTGGAGGGGCAGTAATTGCATCATGTATACAAAGCTGGGAGGTCGTGGGTCCAATCCGCATCAGGGTCATAGTCTTATTTATGGAATATTTCAGCAATGGGCGGCCCCTACCCAAAGCTGAGTGAATTATGGGATTTACGTGGAAGACTGGGGCACCATAGTAACAGCTCACCCACTTTAAACTTTCAGGTAGTTGGAGAACTATAACGGATTGACACATGAAGTGTGTGCATGCGCGCGTCTGTGCATTCATGTCTATAAATATGCGCGCGTGTGTATGTGTGTGTGTGTGTGTGTGTGTGTGTGTGTGTGTGTGTGTGTGTGTGTGTGTGTTGAGAGAGAGAGAGAGAGAGAGAGAGTAAGAGAGAGAGACTCGTGACTCGTGACTTTAATGTGAGGCCATCAGCCTATTCACATGAATACGCAACAAGAAATATACATCAATTTTACATAATCAGAACAAAATTCACCATAACTGCAACGAAACATTCTTCCCTGACAGTATGTACATGCAGAATTCTATCTTGATCATACATTAACACTACTTGGTACATTCTTCCTTATGAACGTAATGTAAGTATATATATTATTATTTTAAAACTCATGATATTAATGCTGTTGATACTATCATACAAAACACATGTTTTCTATTTTGTTACCCTCATCATATTTCGTTTATACAGTGAAGACCTTTCTTCCCTCCGTCGTAAGATTCTCCGGAAAGCTGTACTATTTTAAGCATCTTTTGTTTACATCAATTACGCATGCGCAAAATAAGCCTATCGCCCTCTCCGGTGTAAAGGTAAACCCCGAATCTTGAGTCTACATAACAAAGCTGCCATGCTGACCTTTGACACACAGAGTGTGTTCTTCTGTGGTCGTGTTCGTGTGGTGTTGGACTTGTGTTGTTTATATTCGTTGGATTTAGCAGCCCCATGGATAAATTACTAAAACCTTGTTGCTTTCCATGTATCAGGTTGGTACATTCCTTCGGTTTTTTCACTTTCATTGTCGTTTTCCCTATTTCTTTTCAGCCTGTGACCCTGTCATATTCTGTCCCGTGGGTCTTGTCGACACTTGACTCGCACACTGAGAGAGAGAGAGAGAGAGAGAGAGAGAGAGTGTGTGTGTGTGTGTGTGTGTGTGTGTGTGTGTGTGCGCGCGCGCGCGTGCGTGCGTGCATGTGCTAGTGTGTATGTTTGCGCGCGCGTGTGTGTGTGTGTGTGTGTGTGTGTGTGTGTGTTGTTGTTTGGAGGGGCGGATATATATTTGCTAGAGACAAAAAACTAGAATTACAGGGGAAAAAATAATAAGATTATTAAGAGGAGTGCAGCCAGAGACAGGAAAAAAGCAATAACTGAACTAAAGGCACAGGGGAAAAAAATCGCTCATTGAAACGATGACGCAAGAAGCAAAATATGAATGAAAAACACTGCGGGGAAAAAAACCCAGTAGGAAATGGGCAGACAAACAGTCTCATTCAGGCAGGGAGCGTGAGCAGAGAAAGGGCGAAAGAAAGAAATTAAATAATTTTCAACAGTAAAAAATGATCAACAACTAGGACTGACCTGGCTTTCGTACAGGGACAAGTTCATCTCCATTCTGTCCATCATGACCTGGGCAAGTGGAGAAAAAAAATCGGAGAGAGAGAGAGAGACAGACAGACAATGACAGGGGGACAGAGAGAGTTACGTTTGCCAAAATGCACTGCCTTCGTGACAAACATGGATTTCTCCCTCCCCACCCCCCGGCCTAACATATGCTAGAGTAGACAGTGTGCTATGAGCTGTAACCGCAAGACAGGAACACCACAGTGTGTTATGAGCTGTAACAGAAAGACAGGAAGTACACAGTGTGTTTTGAGCTGTAACAGAAAGATAGGAACAACATAGTGTGCTCTGAGCTGCAACAGGAAGTCTGGAACCACACAGTGTATTATGAGCTGTAACAGAAAGACAGGAACAACACAGCGTGTTATGAGATGTAACAGAAAGACAGGAACAACACAGCGTGTTATGAGATGTAACAGAAAGACAGGAACCGCACAGTGTGTTTTGAGCTGTAACAGAAAGATAGGAACAACACAGCGTGTTATGAGCTGTAACAGAAAGACAGGAACAACACAACGTGTTATGAGATGTAACAGAAAGACAGGAACAACACAGTGTGTTTTGAGCTGTAACAGAAAGATAGGAACAACATAGTGTGCTCTGAGCTGCAACAGGAAGTCTGGAACCACACAGTGTGTTATGAGCTGTAACAGAAAGACAGGAACAACACAGCGTGTTGAGATGTAACAGAAAGACAGGAACAACACAGCGTGTTATGAGATGTAACAGAAAGACAGGAACCGCACAGTGTGTTATGAGATGTAACAGAAAGACAGAAACAACACAGCGTGTTATGAGATGCACCAGAAAGACAGGAACAACACAGCGTGTTATGAGATGTAACAGAAAGACAGGAACCACACAGCGTGTTATGAGATGTAACAGAAAGACAGGAACCACACAGTGTGTTATGAGATGTAACAGAAAGACAGGCACAACACAGCGTGTTATGAGATGTAACAGAAAGACAGGAACCACGGTGTGTTATGAGATGCAACAGAAAGACAGGAACCATACAGTGTGTTATGGGATGTAACAGAAAGACAGGACCCAAACAATGTGTTATGAGATGTAACAGAAAGACAGGAACCATACAATGTGTTATGAGATGTAACAGAAAGACAGGAACCATACAGTGTGTTATGAGATGTAACAGAAAGACAGGAACCATACAGTGTGTTATGAGATGTAACAGAAAGACAGGAACCATACGGTGTGTTATGAGATATAACAGGAAGACAGGAACCATACAGTGTGTTATGAGATGTAACAGGAAGACAGGAACCATACAGTGTGTTATGAGATGTAACAGAAAGACAGGAACCATACAGTGTGTTATGAGATGTAACAGAAAGACAGGAACCATACAGTGTGTTATGAGATGTAACAGAAAGACAGGAACCATACAGTGTGTTATGAGATATAACAGAAAGACAGGAACCATAGTGTGTTATGAGATGTAACAGAAAGACAGGAACCATACAGTGTGTTATGAGATGTAACAGAAAGACAGGAACCACACAGTGTGTTATGGGATGTAACAGAAAGACAGGAACCATACAGTGTGTTATGATATGTAACAGAAAGACAGGAACCATACAGTGTGTTATGAGATGTAACAGAAAGATAGGAACGTCACACTGTGTCATGAGCTGCAACATAAAGACAGGAACAACACGGTGTGCTCTGAGCTGTAACAGGAAGACAGGGACCACACAGCGTTTTATGAGCTGTAGTAGGAAGACAGGGACCATACAGCGTGTTATGAGCTGTAGCAGGAAGACAGGGACCACACAGCGTGTTATGAGCTGTAACAGGAAGACAGGGACCACACAGCGTGTTATGAGCTGTAGCAGGAAGACAGGGACCACACAGCGTGTTATGAGCTGTAGCAGGAAGACAGGGACCACACTGCGTGTTATGAGCTGTAACAGGAAGACAGGGACCACACAGCGTGTTATGAGCTGTAACAGGAAGACAGGGACCACACAGCGTGTTATGAGCTGTAACAGGCAGACAGGGACCATACAGTGTGTTATGAGATGTAACCGAAAGACAGGAAGCAGACAGTGTGTTATGAGCTGTAACAAGAAAATCTGAATCACACAACATGTTATGAGCTGTAACAGGAAGACAGGGACCACACAGCGTGTTATGAGCTGTAACATGAAAATTTGAAATCACACAGCGTGTTATGAGTTGTAACAGGAAGACATGAACCACACTGTTTGTTATGAGCTGTAACAAAAAGAAAGAAACAACAGTGTGTTATAAGCTGTAATGAGGAAACTAGACCCACACAGTTTCACATGAGCCGTAACAGGAATACAAGACCTATACTAGTCTATATACTGTGAGCTGCAACAAAACTCGCATCGCCGCATTCCTTGATCTGTAATAAAAGAACAGAAAACCACACCGTGTGCTGCATTCTCAAACAGGAAAATTCAAACCACACAGTGAGTTTTTTGCTCAAAAAGAAAGACATGTACCATATAAAGTGTGCTGTATACTCAAAGAGAAAGATATGAACCATACAGTGTGCTGTATATGAATATGCCTATACTGAATATATGAACCATACTGTGTGCTGTATACGAATATACCTATACTGGCAAATATGAACCATACTGTGTGCTGTATACTCAAACAGAAAGATATGAGCCATACATTATGTTGTTTGCTCAAAAAGAAAGATTTGAACCATACAGGGTGCTGTATACTCAAACAGGAAGACTGGGACCACACAGTGTGCTATGTTCAGGCTGGAAGACTGGGACCACGCAGTGTGCCATATGTTCAGACAGAAAGACTGGGACCACGCAGTGTGCCATACGTTCAGACAGAAAGACTGGGACCACACAGTGTCCTATGTTCAGACAGAAAGACTGGGACCACACAGTGTGCTATGTTCAGGCTGGAAGACTGGGACCACGCAGTGTGCTCTATGTTCAGACAGAAAGACTGGGACCACGCAGTGTGCCATATGTTCAGACAGAAAGGCTGGGACCACAGAGTGTGCTATGTTCAGACAGAAAGGCTGGACCACACAGTGTGCTATGTTCAGGCTGGAAGACTGGGACCACGCAGTGTGCTATATGTTCAGACAGAAAGACTGGGACCATGCAGTGTGCTAGATGTTCAGACAGAAAGACTGGGACCACGCAGTGTGCTATATGTTCAGACAGTAAAGACTGGGACCACTCAATGTGCTGTATGTTCAGACAGAAAGACTGGGACCACACAGTGTGCTCTATGTTCAGACAGAAAGACTGGGACCACTCAGTGTGCTATATGCTCAGACAGAAAGACTGGGACCACACAGTGTGCTATATGTTCAGACAGAAAGGCTGGGACCACTCAGTGTGCTCTATGTTCAGACAGAAAGACTGGGACCATGCAGTGTGCTCTATGTTCAGACAGAAAGACTGGGACCACACAGTGTGCTATGTTCAGACAGAAAGACTGGGACCACACAGTGTGCTATATGTTCAGGCTGGAAGCCTGGGACCACGCAGTGTGCTCTATGTTCAGACAGCAAGACTGGGACCACTCAGTGTGCTATATGTTCAGACAGAAAGACTGGGACCACACAGTGTGCCATATGTTGAGACAGAAAGCATGGGACCACAGTGCGCCATATGTTGAGACAGAAAGACTGGAACCACACAATGTGCTATATGTTCAGACAGAAAGACTGGGACCACACAGTGTGCCATATGTTCAGACTGGAAGCCTGGGACCACACAGTGTGCTCTATGTTCAGACAGAAAGACTGGGACCACACAGTGTGCTATATGTTCAGACAGAAAGACTGGGACCACACAGTGTGCTATGTTCAGGCTGGAAGCCTGGGACCACACAGTGGGCTCTATGTTCAGACTGAAAGACTGGGACCACACAGTGTGCTCTATGCTCAGACAGAAAGACCGGGACCACGCAATGTGCTATATGTTCAGGCTGGAAGCCTGGGACCACACAGTGTGCTATATGTTCAGACAGCAAGACTGGGAGCATGCCGTGTGCTATATGTTCAGACAGAAACACTGGGACCATGCAGTGTGCTATATGTTCAGACAGAAAGACTGGGACCACACAGTGTGCTCTATGTTCAGACAGAAAGACTGGGACCACGCAGTGTGCTATATGTTCAGACAGAAAGACTGGGACCACGCAGTGTGCTCTATGTTCAGACAGAAAGACTGGGACCACTCAGTGCGCCATATGTTCAGACAGAA
>CM065744.1:4864134-4894134 GCA_033310375.1 Conus canariensis | reverse complement strand
TAGGGGTAGGTCATTAATGTAGATTGAGAAGAGTAGCGGGCCTAAAATGGAGCCTTGTGGAACGCCATACTTAAGAGTTGTTATAGAAGAGACAGTCGTCCCCGATAAGACGCATTGTTGTCGTTTTGTGATGTATGATTTTAGAAGGATAAGGGCGGATTTTGAAAGACCGTATACCTCCAGTTTTCGAATAAGGAGATTGTGGTCAATGACATCGAATGCTTTTTTAAAATCAACGAATAAGACACCACAATATCTGTTGTTATTAATATTATTAAGCCACACATCTACAAGATTGATTAATGCAGAATGGCAGGAATGTTTCTGTCTGAAACCAGACTGTCCGGGATGGAGCAAATCGTACTTGTTGAAGTGATGAAGGATGTGTTTATTTAAATGCTTTTCTAGAGGTTTCGAAAGGATAGATAAGATTGATATTGGTCTGTAGTTTGAAGGATCAGTATTATCACCAGATTTATGAATGGGTATAACTTTTGCTTTTTTGAACGCATTAGGAAAATAGCTTTTATCTATGCACAGATTAAAGATATACGTTAACGTGTCAGTTATAACTGGAGCCGAGAGTTTCAGAATTTTGCCATCTATGCCATCAAGTCCACGTGTTCCTGACTGTTTGAGATGAAGTAGGTACTGATACACCTCGTGCACAGTTATGAGTGGAATGTGTAGTTCAGACGTGATTTTTTTGTCGTGACAAAATTGATGGAGTTCTTTAAGTTCATTAGAGCTTGAATGATCAGTAGTAACAACTGTATCTGGAATGGTAGAGAAGTGAGTGTTAAGTTGTTCAGAAGAAATACCTTTGATAACAGTTGATTTTGAAGAAGAACTGTTATTGCTAAGCTGGTTTATTGCTTGCCAAACCAGTTTTGGATTTTGTTTGGAAGTTAACTCGCGATAGTATTTTGTTTTTTCCCTGCGCTTCTGAGAGTTTATTGCATTTCTTAGTGTTCTTGATTCTTCTTCATAGCCATGTTCTTTCAAAAGGTCTCTAAGGTAGCATGCCTCCTGTAATTCTTTCGTGTACCACGGTGGTTTGGGAATATGCTTTACTCTGATTGTTTTTAACGGAGCATGTCTGTTATAGACTTCTGTAAAAATTTCAATCCAAAAGTCAATCGCTGAATCTGGATCAGCAATATTGTATACTGTATGAAGTTCTGAATTCATTAAATCAAGCAAAAAGTTTTGTTCGTTGAATTTTGAGAAGCAACGATAGGTTATGGTTTTGTGGCCTGGTTTTGGGATTTTCACTCCATGTTTAGACCATGTAACACACACTGGGTAATGATCACTAGAAGAGAAGACTGGTACACAAGCTTCTAGTATGTTATTTTCATTTGAGACATAGATATGGTCAATGATTGTCTTTGAAGTTGGTGTGACTCTGGTGGGTGTTTTGATAATCTGATGTAAATTCAACACACTTATCGTTTGGCTCCATTGGCTGTTTGATTTCAAAAGATCTACATTGAAGTCACCGAGTAAAACAATCTCTTTACATTCTAATGAAACTGCGTCCATCATAGTAACAAATTTATCAGTCCAGCTGACTCTTTCTGTTGGGTTCCGATAGCAAAACCCGATTAAAATGGATCGTGATTTGTTCAGGGTGATTTGTATCCACACTGCTTCTACGTCATGCTGTTCTAGGTGGGAAAGTCTCTTGAAGTTGAGAGATTCACTGACATACACTAGAAGACCTGTCTCTTTGTCTTTAGTAGGGTCTTTTCGAACGATATTATAACCTGGGACTGATACATCTTTATCACTAATGTAGGTATTTAGTCTTGATTCGGAGAGACCCAGAACATGGAATGGCTTTTGGTGGTTCGATATCAGGGTCGAGATATCAGAGATCTTACTGACTGCACTATTGATATTTAAATGGCAAATTCTCAGTCCATCTCTCGATGGCCATGAGTTTTGGTTTGTGGTCATTTTATGTCCTGAGTGCACAAGTAAAAGGAAAAACAAAAAGAAAGGGGAAGAAAGGACACGTACAAAAAAGTAAAATAAATGATGAAAACAACAACAACAAAAACAAAAAGAAAAACCAATCAAACAAACTGGTAGATTAGATACCACAGCAGTGGTTCGGAAATAGGTGACTGAGAATGCACTTACAATTTAATGTGCACACAACTAATTGCTGTCAGGTTGTACAGGACGAAGTACTGCAAGACTAAAAAGCACAATTCCTGTATGTTGCACTCACAGAATCACCAACTCATATGTATCTGAACACACATATATATGCTGATAATCAGATAGAATTGTCTATAGGTCCAAGTCTGTTTGGCACAAATGCGTTGCACTTATGGAGCGCTCTCCGATCAGTCACATCCACCGAACGCAGGTATAAGAAAGTTATTATTATTATTTTTTTTTTTAGAAACAAATTTAGTCTGACATTCAGTGAAGTCACATATGATTCATGAGCCACACAGTTCAGTCATTTCTGAAGCATGGGGCAAAATGCCTTTAGCAACACGAGTGGTCTCGATAGTAAATGAGTAGAACACAAAATGTTTCGGCACAGCCTACGGTGATCACTGTCAACAATAGATGCCGATGTGAAAAGATAGTTATTATTGCTAAGAACATAATGACACGCACAAGTAGTATCCGAGGGTTAGTTCTCAGTCAGGCAAGGAAGGATGAAAGTCACACACACACACACACACACACACACACACACACACACACACACACACACACACACACTCACACACACACACACACACACACACACACACACACCCTTACATCAAGGACCTGTACGTATAACACACGTTTAGTTCCTCAAGTTTTGTTGTTTTTGTTTGTTTGTTTGTTTGTTTGTTTTTTTTTTTTGGGGGGGGGGGGGGGGGCAGGTGGGTGTGGAAGGGACGATTCTTACAAAGACAGTCTTCACACTGAAGAAAGGCCACAGGCTGCCTGTAGCAGTCGCACTGCTTCAGCAATGGCCTGTAGAGGATTAGCGGGGGTGGAGGGAGGCACTGTGGCGGGAACAGCGGTGCCGTAAGTGGGCAGTGGTTGGGGACCGGTGCTCTGCGCGTTGGCGTTTGTCACTGAAGTACTGACAGGGCCGGCCATCGGAATCTGAGAAGCTGGGGTTCTCAACAGGGGGGCGCGGCCTGTGTTGTACTGCTTAGACGTGACCGCTGAAGTGTAGCGCTGGGATGGTTGAGCAGCGCTGGCCGGAACATGGGGTTGATGGTGTGTTGGTGTGTGTGTTGTATTGACATCTGTGGCTTGCAGCAGGGCGGAGTCGTGCGTAGAGGAGGCCCTAGCACAGTATTTGATGTTCCATGCTAGTTTTAGCAAACCTTTGTGGCTGATGTCTAGGGGAGATTTGTACATGTCTTTCCTGGGGGCACCACTCCTAGCAAGAAAGGAATCTTTGTTGTCTACGAATACTGCAGACAGTTCCCTGCATACTGTCTGAAGCTTTAGGTTGGATTGAACAATGGCTGGATTCATTAAATGTCTACCACATGCGGGGATGATGGAAGAGGCCACGACTGTTGCACTGGGGAAGGTCGTTTGACATGAGTAAAGGAGAGCCCTCCATTGTTGTGTTGTAATCTCTCCCCCTTTACAGTCGTTGATTCCTACATGCAAAACAACTCTATCCATATGGGCATTGGGTGGACGGGATTCAAGCCAGTGTTGTATGTCAGAGACCCTGAGACCGGACACACTGATTTTCTGAACTGATTTGAAGCTACCTGTGTTCATTTTGTGTGCATCCATGTTATGTATTGTGGAATCTCCTATAATCAAACAGTCCGTCTGTTCTTCCAATGATGTTTGTTGGAGACAATGGGGTGGGCTGGGAGTAGCTCTTTGTCTTTTGGAGACATGGACAGGAATGGACTGATGATCAGGTGATGATGGTGATGGATCAAAACGATTTATGACTGGGATGGAGTAGACAGGAGCACTGTCTAACCTGGGAGGGGCGGGACTGGCATGGAGACTGGTGTCAGCTAGATCAGAGGAAGGGAGGTGGGAATGGGTGGAAGAGAGGCTGGGAGCAGAGAGTGTTTTTACTTGGACGGAGGTGGGACTGGGTTGACCGCTGGGTGGTTGGGTAGGGGTGGAGGGCTGGTGGGTCTTAGACAGGTCAGGTGATCTGTGCATCTGTGATGTTGTGGTCGCTTGATGCAGACTGGTCCTCTTCAAAGCAGTGGAAAAAAGAATAGGAGCAGTGGACATGGCAGGTTCACAGGCAGGTTTCAGTGGGGGGTACTCATGAGAAGAACTGGTGGCAAGCCGCTTCTTGAGATCTGTAATAATTCTTTTATGCTCGCCAACATCTGATTTCAATTTGTGATTTTCATTTTCTAATGTTTTAACTTTAGTAGATAGTGATTTGCATAGATCTTCAAGGGACTCTAATTTCTCTTTGGCAAAGCTTTTGAGTTCATTTTTTATCTGTTCTTTTAAATCTAGAATATGGCTTTGAACAATATTTTCTGCATCTGACAAACGGTGTGTGTTGTAGTCCACATTCTCCTGTAGGGTTTGCAGTGACCTGATGAGCTTTGGTGATGTGGTCACTTTGACAGGGTGGCGAATGAATCTGTTTGACGATCTTCGTCGATGGGCTCGTTTGACACTGCGGTGGTCTATGTCTGGTCGTAGGTCTGCCGGTTTTTTGACATTTGTGTGGTGATCTAGTTCAGTGGACTCATCTTCGGATATTCTTGGCATTGGACTGGTACACGTATGACTGTCTTCCAGATCAGGGAAGGGTAAAGCTAGGATCCTTTCATGAAAAGTTTTGTCAATGTCACCTGCTAAGTCACTGGCTGAAAGATGACCTACTATTGGGCTAATTTGGTCAATTTCTTCAACACCAAACGTAGGACAGCCGGCACCTTGCAATAGCACTGTTCCCTCAACATCATCACCACTCCTAACATACAGCGTGATAACGATTATCTGACGCCCCTGAACTAATAATCTTATAACAGTTTTGGCGAAGTTAGACGGTAGTGGGGGGCACAGATTAATTGGGGAAGTGTCACTGATGCTGATGGCACATTCGTCAAAGTCCCTTGACTCTACGTTGACTGAAAATTCACTGGGTAGATTGTCAGGGTGGTATCTGTGTATGAGGCATTGCCTCCATGTGGCCAGTTCACGTCTGCTGCAGTGGAATTTTTTTGTAGTGGATCAGCTGTGTCACGGAGTGTGCCTCTATGAGGGGTGTCCTTGGATACTGTTGCAGGCCCCGTGAAGTCGGAGCCTGCAGTGGGCGTGTCACACATGGTTGTTTACATGGTCATACGACACTAGAAACAAAAACAATAATAAAGAGTATCACTCAGTCAGTCTCTTCATGCGGCAGCACAGTCTTGCCATGCGGCAGCACAGTCTTGCCGGTCAGCTACATAGTACAAAGCATTTCCAGCTGTGCGCTGGCCTCCTTCCTACCTTCTGCGCGTTACATGCTGTTGGCTTGCTGGCTCGCGCTGCGTGGTCCGTGTCGGCAGATAAAGAGAGAACCACACACAATCACAAACAAAGACTAGAATATTTCACTTTGTGCGCTCAGTAGAAGCACCACGCTTTCAGAGGTGTAAGTACTGAACCAAAAGAATCATTGCGTGTAAAAATTGAAGCACTCCATTCCGTGAATCACATAGAATATCCGAATATTCAGGACAGTGATGTGAAGCGTGTCTGTCGGTCACAAGCGCGCGCGAGCTGAGAGAACCACGTGGCAGCGAACTGTGAAAATCAGGTTGTCTGTAAAAACTGCCTACAGCCAGGGCACAAGAGAATTGACTGTCCGAAAGATATGCCAGAAGCAAATGAACCGAGCGACCAGGCCAGTGCCGAAGTACCCGCCGGACAACACACCCGCACGGAGGTAGTGGGAGAGAGAGAGAGAGAGAGAGAGAGAGAGAGAGAGAGAGCTCTCACCCCATATCTGCAGCTCACAAAACATGAGGAGGCTGTACTTTTCGTCTCTTTTAGTCAAGCGGACATGACGCCCCGTCATGACATCATAGCATTCTACTATGTATTCTGAAACAGGACACACCATCATAACATCGCTGCATTCTACTATGTATTCTGAAACAGGACACACCATCATAGCATCGCTGCATTCTATTCTGTTTTCTGAAACAGGACATACCATAACATCGCTGCATTCTATTCTGTATTCTGAAACAGGACAAACCATCATAACATCGATGCATCCTATTGTGTATTCTGAAAAATGACACGTCATCATAACACCGCAGCATTCTGTTGTGTATTCTAAACAGGACACGCCATTATAACATCGCTGCGTTCTATCATGTATTCTGAAACAGGACACGCCATTGCAGCATCGCTGTATTCTATTACGTATTCTGAAGCTGGATACCTTGCCGTGTTATCACTGAACGTCACAGTATATTCTGAAACAGCATACCCATTCATGGCAACACTGCAAGACACATTGTATTCTGAAATGGGATCCCCAGTCGAGCCAGATGCATGACACAAGGTTATCCCACACTGCATGACACAGGGTTCTCTATTGTATGGCACAGGGTTCGCCCACACGGCATGACACAAGGTTCTCTACTTCGTGACACATGGTTCTCAACTGCACGACACACGGTTCTCTCACATTGGGTGACGCAGGGTTCTCTATAACATGACATAGGGTTCTCTCACACCGCATGACACAAGGCTCTCTATTGCGCGACACTTGGATCTCTTCTGCATGATACAGGGTTCTCTCTCACTGCATGACACAGTGTTCTCTGTCACTGCATGACACAGTGTTTTCTCTCACTGCATGACACAGGGTTCTCTCTCACTGCATGACACTGGGTTCTCATTCACTGCATGACACAGGGTTCTCTCTCACTGCATGACACATGGTTCTGTCACACTGCATGACACAGGGTTCTCTCTCACTGCATGACACAGGGTTCTCTCTCACTGCATGACACAGGGTTCTCATTCACTGCATGACACAGGGTTCTCTCTCACTGCATGACACAGGGTTCTCTCTCACTGCATGACACAGGGTTCTCTCTCACTGCATGACGCAGACTTCTCTGACACATGATACTCAGTTATGACATCACCACATTCTGTAGTGTCTCCTAAAAAATTAACAGGAGACGGAGTAAAGGCAAAGCACAAGGTTAAATCATATTCTGGAACATGATACCTTGTCATGGCATGCCTGCATGCTTGCATGCATTTTGCAGGATATCCAGCCATAGCATGACTGCATTCTGCCATGTATTAAAACAATGCCATGATGTTTGTGTATTGTACATTGTAGTCTGTAACACCATAGCTGGTCATAACTTCACCGCAGGTAAGAGTGTATTATAATAATGGATACCCAGCTCACCACATCCCCAACCCTGAAGCGTATTCTGATACAGGACATCTATCCATAATGTTTCTGCACTCTGTAGCGAATCTGGACACAGTCTACAGAGTCCGGACATCACTGCAGGTTACAGTGTATTATGACACGGAATACCCAGTCAGGACATCACTGCAGGTTACAGTGTATTGTGGCATGGAATAACCAGTCAGGACATCACTGCAGGTTACAGTGTATTATGGCATGGAATAACGAATCAGGGCATCACTGCATGTTACAGTGTATTATGACATAGAATACCCAGTCAGGACATCACTGCAGGTTACAGTGTATTGTGGCATGGAATAACGAATCAGGGCATCACTGCAGGTTACAGTGTATTATGACACGGAATACCCAGTCAGGACATCACTGCAGGTTACAGTGTATTATGACATGGAATAACCAGTCAGGACATCACTGCAGGTTACAGTGTATTATGACACGGAATACCCAGTCAGGACATCACTGCAGGTTACAGTGTATTATGGCATGGAATAACCAATCGGGACATCACTGCAGGTTACAGTGTATCATTATTATCATTATTATTATGAATACTTATATAGCGCCTATTCTCGGCTAGAGACCAAGCTCTAAGCGTTTTACAATCCACACTCGTTTACACAACGGGCTGCCTACCTGGGTAGTGCCAACTGCAGAGCTGCCAGCTGGCGCTTCATCCAGTCGTTTCCCGTGTCATCCAGTCAGTATCGTTCAATATATATCATCCACTTAATTTCCTTACTTCCTTCATTCTTTCCATCTCTCACGCAGGGTGCATGCTATGTGTAACGTGTCATCCATACCAACGGCCAAACTGGCCTTCTCTTCCGAAAGTTGGTGATGGGATTTTACGTGTGTGCAAGATGTTGTGCGTGCGTTCACACACGGAACCTCGGTTTATAGTCTCCTTCGAAGGACTGTATGGGAAATGGAGTTAGAACCAATTTTAACTCCGAGGAAAAAATGCTCCTGCACCGAAAACGGTCCGGCGGAGATTCGAACCCGCAACCCCAGGATTACCAAGATTACGAGTCCGGCGCTATACCAACTGAGCTATTCCAATATGGAATAACCAGTCAAGGCATCACTGCCGGTTACAGTGTATTATGACACAGATATGACATCACTGCCGGTTGCAGTGTATTATGACACAGATAGGACATCACTGTAGGTTACAGTGTATTATGACACAGATATGACATCACTGCAGGTTACAGTGTATTATGACACAGATTGGACATCACTGCCGGTTACAGTGTATTATGACACAAATAGGACATCACTGCCGGTTACAGTGTATTATGGCATGGAATACCCAGTCAGGACATCACAGCAGGTTACAGTGTATTATGGCACGGAATACCCAGTCAGGACATCACTGCAGATTACAGTGTATTATGGCATGGAATACCCAGTCAGGACATCACAGCAGGTTACAGTGTATTATGGCATGGAATACCCAGTCAGGACATCACTGCAGATTACAGTGTATTATGGCATGGAATACCCAGTCAGGACATCACTGCAGATTACAGTGTATTATGGCATGGAATACCCAGTCAGGACATCACCGCAGGTTACAGTGTATTATGGCATAGAATGCCCAGTCAGGACATCACTGCAGGTTACAGTGTATTATGACACAGTGAGGACATCACTGCAAGTTGCAGTGTATTATGGCATGTTATAACCAATGAGGGCATCACTGCAGGTTACAATGTATTATGACATGGAATAACCAATCAGGACATCACTGCAGGTTACAATGTATTATGACATAGAATACCCAGTCAGGACATCACTGCAGGTTACAATGTATTATGACATGGAATACCCAGTCAGGACATCACTGCAGGTTACAGTGTATTATGACATAGAATACCCAGTCAGGACATCACTGCAGGTTACAATGTATTATGACATGGAATACCCAGTCAGGACATCACTGCAGGTTACAATGTATTATGACATAGAATACCCAGTCAGGACATCACTGCAGGTTACAGTGTATTATGACATAGAATACCCAGTCAGGACATTACTGCAGGTTACGGTGTATTATGACACAGTGAGGACATCACTGCAGGTTACGGTGGATTATGACACAGTGAGGACATCACTGCAGGTTACGGTGGATTATGACACAGTGAGGACATCACTGCAGGTTACGGTGATTATGACACAGTGAGGACATCACTGCAGGTTACGGTGGATTATGACACAGTGAGGACATCACTGCAGGTTACGGTGGATTATGACACAGTGAGGACATCACTGCAGGTTACGGTGGATTATGACACAGTGAGGACATCACTGCAGGTTACGGTGGATTATGACACAGTGAGGACATCACTGCAGGTTACAGTGTCCACTGAAACAGGATAACATGTGGTAACAATCAAATGTCACCAGTGTTCTGTGCGGCGTCAATCTTTTATAATCTGTGTTGTTACAGGAATCTTCTCAACACCACTTTCTGTCACTGTGTTGATGTAAGCCCACCCACATCAACCCTCTGAAATTTTTCTGTTTTATGTGAACCCCGTCAAAAGTTTCTATTTGAGTTGCTATATTATGCATCAATCTCCCGTATTCTTTGCATCTGCACGCAACTTGTGAATCGTTACTATTTGAATTTCTCTCTCTCTCTCTCTCTCTCTCTCTATGTGTGTGTGTGTGTGTGTGTGTGTGTGTGTGTGTGTGTGTGTGTGTGTGTCTCTCTCTCTCTCTCTCTGTCTCTCTCTTACTCTTTGGCAGACTGAAGGCTGTTAATGGAAATTGATAACAGATCCGTCCGTCAACGAGCACGTCCACGCCAACAAGGCCGGTACGTTTCGCCGTGCTTAATTTTACGTAATCCGTCACACCATATGGCACATCTTAACAAGTGAAAGGGAAAACACACACGCACGCAGGCACGCACACATTCACACATGCACGGACACGATGCACAATTAATGACACATTTTGTTCTGGAAGCATATGCACAAAAAACAGGATCCAACGCACACACACACACACACACACACAAAACACACACACACACACACACACACACACACACGTACGAATGCACGCGCCCATACCCACGAGAGAGAGAGAGAGAGAGAGAGAGAGAGAGAGAGAGAGAGAGAGTCACAAACACAAATCTATGTGAATCAATTGATGGTGAGAAAAAGACAAAAGGCTATCATTTTGCGCTAAGTCTATTGACAGGGCAACCTACCATACTGGAGTCTGCCATCTTTCCCAGCTGACGTAAGTCCCACGCTCTATGTCATGAAACCAAGGAATGTATGTGTGTGTGTGTGTGTGTGTGTGTGTGTGTGTGTGTGTGTGTGTGTGTGTGTGTGTGTGTGAGTGAGCGCGCGTGATCACAAACGTTTGCATGTACCCATATCACTAAGTGTTCATCCAATTACCAGCAAACATTTGCCCACTATTATACACATTACAGAGTGTTTACCAGCAGACATTTGCCCACTATTATACACATTACAGAGTGTTTATCAAAGACATTTGCCCACTATTATACACATTACAGAGTGTTTATCAAAGACATTTGCCCACTATTATACACATTACAGAGTGTTTATCAAAGACATTTGCCCACTATTATACACATTACAGAGTGTTTACCAGCAGACATTTGCCCACTATTATACACATTACAGAGTGTTTACCAGCAGACATTTGCCCACTATTATACACATTACAGAGTGTTTACCAGCAGACATTTGCCCACTATTATACACATTACAGAGTGTTTACCAGCAGACATTTGCCCACTATTATACACATTACAGAGTGTTTACCAGCAGACATTTGCCCACTATTATACACATTACAGAGTGTTTATCAAACAAACACCAGACATTTGGCTGCTATATACACATTACAGTGTTCATTAAAAAAAATAAAATAAAAAAAAAACACCAGACCACTTGCTCCTGTTGCGTCTACATGAAGTGTTTATCAAATAAACAGAACAGAGTTTGCAGCTGTTACTGTATGCGTGTCACCAAGAAGCCTTTGAAGTAATAACTGGCCAATGTAACCATCTACGGATCGTTCTTTTGCTCTTTGATTTTAAAACAAAAAAAGCACACACACACACACACACACACACACACACACACACACACACACACACACACACACACATACACGCACGCACGCACACACACATGCATGCACACACACACACAAACACACACACACAATCAATCCGTCAATATCTATTCCTTTCGCCCCTTTTTGTCACACAACCGATCATGATAGATTACACAACTGACACACGCAACTGCTCTTGATAGATTATTCATCCGCCTACAAAGCGATCGCCCTGGACAGTGGCAACGCTGAGTCCTGATATGCTCCTGACATTGCTGTCCATGTGATGAACGGACAGATCTTCACATGAAGCTCCTAAAGATTATCGGTGACTGTCTCCCACAACCTCACCAGGCTAAACCACCCCTCTTCTCTTCACTACGCCTTCCCACACCCAACACTTCCCCTCTCACCACTTCTACCCCACCCTCAGCCCCACCTTCTTTCACTATTCCCCAGCGGTCTTTCAGATTGTCTTTTGCGAGGTCTTTGTGTTTGTAAAGTAAATATATGGGTCTATGGCTTAGCATTAAGGTCAAAAGAGGGCAAGGAGCACAGTTCGACCTGCCCTGAAGCAGTATTCTAAGCACCTCCCTTCCTGCATTCGCCTTTTCTTTTTTCACTTCTTCCATGCAGTATTCCTTACCTCGGGTCGTGCATACAGACATTTTCTTGAACGTATAAGGGAATTGCAGGTCCACACTCCAGTAGCTCGAGTAAATCCCTGCGGCCGGACCAGTGATGATACAGTTTGCCTTGGTGTGGATTTTGGGGAAGAAGAGGACTTCACAATTCCCATTCACAGCAAAACAAGAGCCGGGAGTTTGGGAGTTAAAAAGGCTGCTCTGATTGGAAGGTTTGTTAAACGCTACGTTTTCTGAAGAAAAAAAAAAAGAAGAAAAACATGTAAAGGTGTAATCATTCTAAAGTAATAAATGTTTTGATTAATCCACAGACAAATAGATGAATGGATTGACAGTTCAACAGAACGATCAATAGAAATTACATAGATGGATAGATAGACAGATACAGATAGACAGATAGATAGATAGGCAGATAGATAGATTTAAAGATAGGTAGAAATATATAAACAGATAGGTATACAGATGGGTAGTCAGGTAGGTAGGTAGAAAGGTGGAGAGACAAGTAGATAAATAGGTAGGTAGGTAAGTACGTAGAGAGAGAGAGAGAGATGGCTGAGAGAGCTGATGCCTACATTACACCAGAGCCGACGGATGAAGCGGGCCATGCCACTTCCCCCTATTGTTGGAGAAAGGAAGAGCATCAGCTTAAGAAGACTCCTGATGCCCTCTTGCCCACCTACACCCAAAGCCCAGAGTAGGCCAGGGTGTTACAAATGCTCAGCGACAAGGTGCATACTCTGCGAGCGACATCTGGAAGAAACCCACACCTTCAGCAGCGTCAGAACCGCAAGCAAATTCACCATCAGGACGAACGTAGGATGCAACAGCAAGAACGTAATCTACCTGGTGGACTGCGCGCGCTGCAGAGATGTCCAGTACGTGGGTGAGACAGGCCAGGCGGTCAAGAAACGATTCCACAGTCACCGTTCAGACATCAAGGCTCAGCGCAGGGACCCCCAGGACAAGCGACGACCAGGGAGGGGGACAAAAGGGAAACGCTGGTTGCTCGTCACTTCCAGAGCACAGACCACATCTGGACGACCTGAGAGTAACCGTGATTGAGCAGATCGGGCGACAGGATCAGCAGCCCATGCAGTGCGCAAGCAGAGGGAAAGATTCTGGAGTACAAACTAAAACTATTACCCGCTGGACTGATCTGGGATAGCCCTGTCTGGATTAGCCCCGTGTGTTGAGTAGTTTGTAGGTGTGTGTGTGTGTGTGTGTGTGTGTGTGTGGTGTGTGTGTGTGTGTGTGTGTGTAGTGTGTGTGTGAGTGTGTGTGTGTGTGTGTGTGTGTGTGTGTGTGTGTGTGTGTGTTGTGTGTGGTGTATGTATATTACGTGTTGAGTGTGTAATGTTTGGTGTGTAGTTTTTAAAAGTTACAGTCAGATTTTCCTGTAAGGTCTGTGTGTGTGGCTAGTCTGGTGTGTGTTGTGTGTGTGTTTAATGCTTACATTCATGTTGCCGGTAAGTGAAGAGGTGTGTGTGTGTGTGTGTGTGTGTGTGTGTGTGTGTGTGTGTGTGTGTGTGTGTGTGTGTGTGATGGTGTGTGGTGTGTGGTGTGTGTGTGTGTGTGTGTGTGTGTGTGTGTGTGTGTGTGTGTGTGAATACTTACAGTTGAATTTTAACTTAAACTTAGGTTAAACTTGAGGCTTTCCCTTTTACACCCCTCTTTCTTCCCCCCCCCCCCCCCCCCTCTCCACCCTTTCCACGCCCAGTTCCTCCCTCCTCTCTTTCAGTTTTATTTTTTATCGCGGTGATTCACAGGCCTGCCTTCATTATTGTTCAGGAAGATATACATGTGCGCACGCGCGCTAGTGCTCAGGTATGGTGTGTGGTTGTGTGTGTTGATCATGTTCAGCTACTGAACTCTTGTATTGAAAAAAACCCGTGCATTTTAAATAGACTTGGTGTTTGATTTTAATTCAGTTGTTTACGTTTTAAGTTCTGTGTTTCATTCTTTCAGTTCGGTCCATGGTTGCAACTGAAGAAGCTTTAAATAAAGCGAAATATATTTTGCACTTACTCCAGGTGTTTGTAGTTTTTTTTAACCATTCAGAGAGAGAGAGAGAGAGAGAGAGAGAGAGAGAGAGAGAGAGAGAGAGAGAGAGAGAGAGACAGAAGACAGACAGACAGACAGACAGACAGACAGACAGACAGACAGACAGACAGACAGACAGACAGACGGACAGACAGACAGACAGACAAATGAATAGATAAATAGATAGATAGATAGAGATGGACTTGCAAAAAGATATAGATAAAGGGATGAATCATCGATGAATAGATGCCAAATAGACAAACATATAGATAGGCAAATATATACGCAGATCCAAGTAATGAGGTATGGATGGGACACAAGTCACAACATTAATGTATACTGGCTGTCTAGTTTACTCGCCAAATACAAGATCATTAGTTGTCGCCATATGTATGCATGTATTTAACTGATCTATCCGCATTTGTCAAGACAATACAATGAGTGGCATCTGGAAAGAAAAGTTCCATAGAAGTATGTTCATTTTATTCAGACTTCTCAGTGCGTAAGCAGCAGCATGTTTGATTTACTAGGAAGAACATTATGTACAGCGACAAAATTCAGTCTTTCTTCTTTTTTTTTTTTTCAATCCAAAATATTCGTCAATACTGACAGCAAGAATAGTCTTCCCATCCAAAAATATATGTTCTTTCACTGAACTTCTATCATTATTTGTTTCTAACTCTGCTCTAAGACTTGTGTGTTATATCAATCAATAAGACCAACCGGTGATATTGAATATTGCCTCATGTATACTTCTGATCTGATTTAGAAGGCCAGCAACAGTTTCAGATAAAAGAAAAAAAAAAGTCATAGGGCAATAACAGATTAAACAAATCTAAAGCATCTACCAGAAGCATATACTGTGTTTTTGTTGTCATTGATTTTAAATGTTGATTCATTTATGAACGAAGAAGGCAGAACATTTCAAAACATGTTATGTTGCTTTGTTCAAGTTGAGCAATGAATACCTTCAGTCAGTGTAGCTCCACAACTAACAGTTGCCTTAGCTTGTATAATATAGCTTCTAACAGCATGACTGTTTGAATGTCACTTTTCTCAAATACAGGACGTAATAAGTCATTTTCAGAGGATCGAATGCACTTTCAACATCAATTAAGGCAACGAAGAGAGAAGGAGAGAGAGAGAGAGAGAGAGAGAGAGAGAGAGAGAGAGAGAGAGAGAGAGGAGAGAGAGAGGTGATGTGGGGGTGGGGATTGGGGCGCTTGGGATGGAGGTGTCGTATATAGATCGGGTTTTCAGACTCGTGTATATCATATCGTGCGGAGGTTACGTTCACATGGAGAGCAGGGGGAGGAGGGGGTGGGGGGGGGGGGGGGGGGATGGGAGTTGGGGGTGTCGTTGGGGACGCGGGGAGGGAGGAGAGTGTATGTGTGTTACCATGCTGACTGGTGATGTAGTTCGCTTTTCCATAACACTTCTTGCAGCGACACGTCTTCAGCTCCACTGATGAATGAATAAACACACACACACACACACACACACACACACACACACACACACACACACATATATATATATATATATATATATATATATAGAGAGAGAGAGAGAGAGAGAGAGAGAGAGAGACTAGATAGAGAGAGAGAGAGAGAGAGAGAGAGAGAGAATAAAAAAATGAATAAATGAATAAGCAAATAGATAGATAAGTTAAAAAAGCAATAATCATAAATAATAACACTAGTAGTGACAATAGAAATAACAACAACATTAATAATGATAATGTCATCATCATCATCATAACAATAATAATAGTAATAATAACAACAATGATGATAATGATAATAATGACAATAATAATAATAATACATACTGCCAATAATAATACTAACAATAATACAATAACAGCAACAGCAATGATAATACTCATAATACAATAATAATAATAATAATGATAATGATAATTAATAATAATTTCAATAACAATAATAATGATAATAATAACAATATAAATGATGATAATGATGATAATAATAATAATAGTAATAACGACAACAAAACAATAATGGAATGATAATGATAGTTTTAATAAGAATGAATGTGCGCAATAACAGTAATAATGATGTGTGTGTGTGTGTGTGTGTGTGTGTGTGTGTGTGTGTGTGTGTGTGTGTGTGTGTGTGTGTGTTTACAATGCAGACAATACCCTAAGTAAACAACATATGAACATAACACATGCATTTTCTTAAACCTAATCTTTGGATAAAACATACAGTACACGCAAGCAGGAATCAATGGCGCCGCCGGAGAGGAGGGGTAGGGATCTATATGCTTATTCCTATTCCCAGACTCTCTAGTACTTGCCTCCCGCCCCCTACTACTACCCCACCCCCATCCCCCTCAGGTCCCCTCCCTTCCTTGCCGATCTTCCACTTCTTGATCACACCAGTGTTCACCAGGGTTTTGGCACTCACTGCCCAGAACAGTCAGGACAGATCCTGATTTTTTTTTTTGCAATGGGATGACGGGGGAAGAGGGTGAAGGGAAGCTCCGAACCTAAGTCATAGAAAGAATGGAAGTCGATTCTTTTATTTCATTCACGGCTAAGTCAGCAATGCTTGTCATCTAATGCATAGTTAGGATGGTCCCCTTGTTTTCAATCTCCCAGTACGTCTCTACAAATAATTTTCTGGAATGGATTGCAAATTTTCAATTTCGTTCAAGCAAACAGCCGCTGTGGAGTGCACAAAAAGACTGTTTTCCCATCTGCGCCATGTAATTACATTCATTTTCTGATATTAATTCAAAACCCATGACACTGAGTGATTGAGGCTCATACTTTCAATATTTGATAACCCTACTGGTGACGTAAACCTACGTGGTCGGGTGGGCGAGGAAGGGGAAGGGGGCAGGTGTCAGATCCCACAGAGGATACCCACTGTTGTTTGTATTGTATATCACATGGAATCCACACTTAGACGAAACTGACATGAAAAAACAAAACAAAACAAACAAAAAAACGTCACTCTGGTAAAAAAAAAAAAAAAAAAAAAAAAAAAAAAAAAAACACTTCCAGGCAGAAACTTGGGGGGGGGGGGGGGGGGGGGGGGGAAGAAAAAAAAAAGAAAAACGTACTGAAGAGTGGAGTATGACGTTAGAGCATTGGCTGCAGCTTTGATGACAAACAGTTGGCCATACGGAATGCAGGACTCTTAACAACAGTGATGAAAACCACCCAGACATGCCATAGAGAAACATACCCATATCCACCACCACCCAAACAACTCAAACAATCAGTATAGTATCAAAATTGATTTTAACTTCTTATCTCTTCGTTTAGAGAATCGGAAACAGGAATTATGAGCGGAAAGAGATTAAATAAATAGATGGATAAATAAATAAATGAATAAAAACGGTTTCCACAGTTGTCAACAGAACAAAACCATCAACCACTGGGACCAACCTGGTTTTCGAGTGAGGAAGATGTTGTCTTCAAGACCTGGACGGGAATAAAAATCAAAGATGAAAAACAAAATAAACAGAAGGAAGAGAGAGAGAGAGAGAGAGAGAGAGGGAGAAGAGAGAGAGAGAGAGAGAGAGAGAGAGAGAGAAATCTGGAGGATACTGATGTGAATGTCATCAGCGCCTTAGAGCAGTCAAGACCTGGACGGTATTAAAAGTCGCTACATTAAAAAAAAAGGAAAAAACGAGAGAGAAGAGAGAGAGAGAGAGAGAGAGAGAGAGAGAGAGAGAGAGAGAGAGAGAGAGAGAGAAATTTGGAGGATGCTGATGTCAGTTTCATCTACGCTTTAGAACAGTGTCATCCAGAATACCAAAAATCTCCTGTTAGACTTCCATGGTGATCTTAAACCCAGTGTCAAAGCAAGGCGGAGGCTGCCGTTGTGAGCCAGGAAGGGGACGACATTTCCGTAAGTGTTGGCTGTGTTGAACATGCCCAATGTTTACGAACGGTGATTTAACCTATAATGATATGCCCAGACAGATGTTTCATGAACTATTTCAGTAACTGTGTTCCAGGCATATGAACCTGAATAAGCTAGGTTCCTTTGGTGATAGTAATTTCATTGTTTGGGAGCAGGGAATTACTTGGATGCCTAGCTGATTGTCGGTCTTGCAAACATGGCTGTTGAAGACTTCAGTTTAGCAAATCTAACCAGGAAGTTCGGATCCGATCAAATGTATCTCAGGCTTTTCAACTGGGATGTCGAGGTTCTTGCTCTGAAGGCTGATCAACATATCTGGCCATGGTTGTGAAGCAGAAAAATACGAACCTCTAAGACAGAGCACGGAGGATGGGACTTCATGCCTGTCAGGTGAGTGGAGATGCGTTTGTGCTGCCGTTATGCCCTGACAAGTTGTTGTTGTTGTTGTCTCCTTCGTCATTTCTTCAGATGGATTCCCCCGTCTCCTCGACAAAGGTGACAGTACGTCGCAGGTCCTCAAGTCCTCCGTAGAGCTTCCGGGCCACTGGTATTGGGTCGGGCCAGGTTTTCTCTCGAAGCGCTTGGTGGAGCCGGCAGGACTGCAGCAGATGTTCTGTTGTCTGGCTGTCTGTTCTGCAGGGGCACTGCTCTGCGTTGCCGATGCGGAGTTTAAAGAATAGGTGGTGTTTCAGGCGGTTGTGGCCTGTCCTGAGCCTGAAGATGACTACCTGCTCTCGTCGAGTCAGCAGGTAGTACGCGTCTGCTCTGTTGTGGCGTGGATGCTGCTGCTTCCACTTGTTCTGCAGCTTGGCCTTAATGATGGTCCTGGATTCGTGGTAGCTGGTAGATCTGTCCATCTGCTCCTTCGTAGTGCCCTCCTTTGCCAGGGAGTCAGCAGTCTCATTGCCGAGCACGTTGCAGTGGGAGGGAATCCACTGCAGGGTGACTGTGTGACTTGTGCAGAGGGAGGCGAGAGATGAGGACAGATCGTTGAGCTCTGGATCTCTGTTGGACTGAAGGGCCTGCAAGATGGACAGGGCGTCGGTCAGGAAGACAACGTTGTGGCTGGCGTAGGGGCTGACCTCGATGTGAACTGCTGCTGTTTTCAGGGCTTCTGCTTCAGCTGTGTAATTTGTGGAGTACAGGCCGGTAGCGAGGCAGATCTTTTCTTCTCTGCCTCCTGGATATTGGACATAGACTCCTGCCCCTCCATTTCGAATGGCATCTGCTGCAGAGCCGTCGGTGTAGGCATGAGTCCAGGACTCTTTGGGGAACTAGGTATGGAGGTGTTCAAGGGTGAGGGACTTTCTTTCAGGGCCGCTTTGGGAATCTTTGGGGCCAACACCAGGGATGCTGCACTGGATGAGGGGAGGAGTTCCTTCGCTCCAGGGAGGGACGGCAAGACACCGGGGTATCACTTTGGGGTCATGATCAAGGATATCTTGATGTTGCCGTTCCAGGATCCTGCTCTGGTGTACGAAGCTCCCTCTCTTCAGACGTCCTTTTGTTGGCTGGGACAGTCTGTCTTTCATGGGGTGGCCTTGCAGCCTCTTGAACTTGGCAGCCTGGGTCAGGAGTTTGGCGTCTCTGCGGTCCTCAAGGGGCTGGAGCTCTATGATGGTTTCAAACTCCTGAATTGGCGTAGACTTCATGGCTCCTGTGATGATAGGGCAGCTTGATTCTGAATCTTGCTGATCCGTTCAAAATTGGATTTGGCTGTAGTGCCCCATGCAGTCATGCCATACTCCAGCACTGGCCTGACTCTACCAGTGTACAGTCTCCTGAGGGTCGTGTTGTCTGCACCCTATATTGTTCCTGCCAGCTTCTTCATGAGGGCAAGGTGTACTTTTGCTCTTGATTCTGTTTTCTCTGCTTGCTTCTTCCACGTCAGCCGTTTCTCGAAGGTGACTCCCAGGTACGTGGGGTTATTTTCAACAAGCAGAGTTTGTCCATTGATGCTCAGGTTGGCCTTCTGTTTTTGGGTGAGAGGCTGAAAACAGTGTGAGTGGTGTTCTTGGCATTAATTGTTACCAGCCACTGTTTTGTCCAGCTTTCGAGAACATTCAGCGCCTGCTGTAGCCTGTAGTTAGCAGTTGTGAGGTGCTCTTCCGAGCACCATAGGACAAGATCGTCTGCATAGATGGCTCCTTGGACTTTGCGTGGCATGTCTTTGACGATGTCGTTGATAAAGACAAGGAAGAGGGTAGGGCTGAGGACACCTCCTTGAGGGACTCCTTCTCTCAGTGTCTTCTTCCGACTGTATGCTCCGTTGACATGGACTCGGGCCTTCCTGTTTTTCAGGTACTGCGAGATCCATTGGTACATACAGCCAGTCACACCACTCTTCTGGAGTTTTCTGCGGAGGCCATCCTTCCAGACTTTGTCGTACGCCTTTTCCATGTCTATCCACACCATCAGTGTATGCTGTTTGTCCCAGAAGCCATCCTCGATCTTCTGGGCTATGTAAGTCACTTGATCCTCAGTGGAATGATGTTGACGGAAGCTTGCTTGCTCTGGGGTGATGATGTTGCTCTTCTCCAGGTGCTAAACTAGCCGCAAGTAGATCATACGCTCTAGGAGCTTGCCCACCAGCTGATGAGGCTGATGGGGCGATAGCTGTCAGCCCTGACTCTGTCTTTGCCCTTCTTATGGATGGGCACCATGTCAGCTTCTCGCCAGCTTTGTGGAACATGCTCCGTCTTCCAGCTGTTGTTGAAGACAGCAAGGAGTTTGGTGCCGAGGTGTAAAGATTTTGCAGCTTCTTCTAATTCTTTCAGTTTGTAAGGCCTGTCCATGTAACCAGGTTCGTCGCTGTCATCCTGATGATTCTTCATTCCATCATGGACTTGTTGTTTTCTGTCCTCTGTCACAGAGATGTTGCTGGTCTACTCATAGCTGTCTATGAAGCAGTTCGCTGCCTCTCTCCCTGTCACAATCTCCTGATCTTTTTGGAGCGTGACAGGCACTGACCTTGTCTCTTCATTATTTATGGCTTTGGTCAGTTTCCAAAGTTTGTTGCCATCTCTGTCAAGGTTCAGCTTTTCTGTTTTCTCCATCCAGCTTGTTCTTGCATCTTGGATGTAGGCCTTTCTGTATTTGGAAGTGCAAGCTTTGAGAGTGATGTTGTTTTCTTGTGTTGGGTTGTTTTCCACCTCCTCTCTAGTCCTTGTCACTTCATCTTCAAGCTCCTGCAGCTCTTCTGTCCAATATGGCTTGTAGTTCTTGCGAGCGCCACGTGGAATTGCCTCTGAGGCTGCTTTCAGGATGGCTTGGTTGAAGTTTTTGGTGGCTCTGTTGATGTTATAATCGTCCACTTTGATGGTCTTACAATACTCGTCAGAGAGGCCCGCGAACATCTCCCGATCCGCCTTCTTGTAATTCCATCTGGGAAAGGACTTGGCATTGCTTGATGTGTGCTGCAAATTGATGGCCAGTAGTACTGGTCTGTGGTCGCTGCCTGCCAATTGGCTCTGTATCTTCCTGCTGGTTAATTGGGCAAGGTCTTCAGTGGCAAAGGCAAGATCTGGGGTGGTCGTGGTGAGCCATCGGCGAGAGAAGAAGGTTGGTGGACCTTCTGGATCATTCAGCAGAAGCTCTCTATCTGCCAGTCCTCCACTTTGTCTCCTCTTCGGTCATTCTCACTGTAACCCCAACAGGTTGAGTGGCTGTTAAAGTCACCTACTACTAAGCAGTTCTCTGATGGTATGTCCATTTTCTGTAGAGAGAGCTCTTTGTCCTGTGGGCAGTACACGTTGAAGATGGTGATGACAGTCTTGTCCACTGTGATCTTGATTCCGTGGATTTCAGCTTCCTGATTTGTGTCCATTGTAAATTCCAAGGCTGGAATACTGTTTTTGACGAGTATCTGCACTCCTCCTTTTGGTCTTCCTTCTCTGTCCATCTTGAAGGTTTGGTAACCTCTGACTCTGAACCTGTGGTTGGGTTTCAGGTGTGTCTCTTGGATACAGGCCACATCAATGTTTTCTGAATACATTCTCTCAGTATGTGGGATCTTTTTTGTGGTAGACGCCCTCTGCATTCCACTGGAGAATGTTGAGTGGTCTAGGGGTTTCTCCGGGGTCAGATGCTTTTCGGCCAGTAGCATTTTCCCTCCGCCTCCGATGCCTGGCTCCTCTCAATGGGACGGGGTGAACACCAGACGCAAGGGGTGGGCCCTGTTGAGGCACAGGGCCCGGCACTCTGCTAGCCTGGAGGGACTCCTCTAGTAGAGCACCATATCGAAAATCTATGAGGTTGTCCATCCATGACGTAGATGCGTTGTACTGCCGTTACGCGCCAAAGGCCCAGTACATCCGTCTTCAGCGTTGGTTTTCCGAGTTTCCCTCTCGTAGGCGACTTGCCGACCAAGGCTGATGAGCATCCCCTACCCTGGTTTGTTTCTCCGAGGTTTTCCATCCCCGGGGCTAGAGGTTTTTATGCGCCTCTTACTCGCTTGATGAACCCGTCACAGGACACATGGGGAATTTGATATGGCGTAACAGTGCCACCTGTTACCCCACCCCGTCCTGGTAGG
Source organism: Conus canariensis (assembly GCA_033310375.1). Taxonomy (NCBI): domain Eukaryota; kingdom Metazoa; phylum Mollusca; class Gastropoda; order Neogastropoda; family Conidae; genus Conus; species Conus canariensis. Next base: position 4,871,475 of record CM065744.1, on the reverse strand, counting down.
AACATCGCCAGTTGGTCCGGGACTGCTTATTCGACCAGGCAAGCCTGACTTATATCGCAGCTAACCCTCATATCTAGGGGCCGACCCCCTATCCACCACCCAGGGACCCGCCAGGTTGGGGACAGTTGTCCTGCCCAGCCCCTGACAAGTCAGGACCAGCACATCCAACTTCGGCTTGTTTTTATCAGAGAGAATGTCCTCCTAGACTGGTTGCTCTGCTGGACTGACGAGTCCAGTCTATCTGGCTAGTTGTCCATAGCCAAAGATTGTTTATTTTCACGGAGGTGTCCCTTCCCATGGCTAAGAGCCTATAGTGTGGCTCTTAATCTCATGATGCTACTGTCATTAGACATATATGGCGTTTCAAGGATGAGATAACAGTATCATCTGTGATCCCGCACCATCCTGCTAGGAACATCGCCATTTGGGCTGGGACTGCTTATTCGACCAGGCACGCCTGACTTGTTTCGCAGCTAACTCTCATATCTGAGGGCATCTCCCTATCCGCCTCCCGGGGACCCACCTGATTAGGGGTGGTCGCCCCTGCTCTATAAATCTCCGTCGGGCCTCTGCCGTACAGCAGTCTTCTTCACTGCCTCTGGGGTTTCTGTCTGAGAAGAAGAAGAAGAAGAAGAAGAAGAAGGAACTCAGGCAATATCACTGATGTATGCCGGTTTTAGACTTCGCAAGAAAGATGCTGTCACAGAACTATTCGTTCACATGATATTGTTTTGAGATTCAGAAATCACCAAGCCACGGCGAACATAATAAAATTAATGCTGTCAGACTGATTAATCAGAAGTGGCGTGATCATGACAAGCATCTCTCTATTTTTTGTTGTTAATTTGTCACAAGGTTTTGACACCGTCAAACAAGAGGTTCTGTGGTGCATCATCTGCAAACATGCTCGTTCACCAAAACTTGTCAGCCCGCTCTTTTCACAGCAAGATAATAGGCAGAATTATTGAGAATGTGTTTCTTGTTATACAAATGGTGTTAAGCAGGGTGTGTCCTCATTTCCACCTTCTTTAGTTCTCCCCTTGCCACAAAGCTCTTCGCTGTCCTCGGCCAGTCAGATATTCGAGTAAACAGTATGTGCAAAAGTGATTGCCAATTCCTTAACCTGCGACGTCTCAAAACCAGCACAAAAGCCCATAGTGAGAGAGGAACCTGTAAAACTCCAAGTGTTTTACCTGCATGGTGATAGGATATTCTAGGCAGGCATGATGACAAAAGAAAATCAAAACAATGCCAATAATAATTCTGTTGCAATGGGTCAGAATGTGGTCAGGATGAAAGACATCTGCTTTTTGTTCCTCGCTGAGCTGGCATCAGATAATAGGGGTTTTTTGTTGTTTGTTTTTTTAAAGGAAAGATAAAAAAAAGCCTCATATTACCACGAGGTGCTTCACAAACGAAATGAAGGCAAATACCAATGACACGTTGCCTCTCAAGTGTTGGCCAGGACACCCTTGCTACAAACAAAGCATCTGGATTTCAGCTACCTGGAAGGATGTACACGGTTTGAAGCAGTAGCAGCTGGAACATCTCTGGCATTGCACCAGTGCCTACCAAAAAGGGCGACTGGATCTGTCAAGGGACTGAAACCTCTCACAAAAGGTCTTAAGCACTTTAGAGGAAAGGAATGGTGTACATGGTAGAGAAATAGATAATAGACCCATTACCAGTACGCCTTCACCTAACGCATACAGTCGAAGTGTGTCAAGGAGGACGACTTGGTCAGGTGACAGATGGCAGCTAAGGTAGTAAGGACCCTCCCGAGTTCGAACCTTCCCGATAGCGAAAGGGGGGAGGGAAGTAACCACTAGGACCTCGGATCATCGAGTAGGTGCTAAATACTCAGTCAGCTGAGGTCGCTTTGTAAACAGTCCTTGAAGAGCAGGAGTCTTGGGCTCGTTCAGATGGTATTGCCATGGGGCACTGTGTCGGTGCTATTGTCAGGCTGGTTGAATGCGCATTGACGTTGTTGTCGTAGCTTTTCTCCAGGATAATTACTATGTTAAGTGGCTCCTGAAGTCAGTGGGAATTTTTGATGTGGTGCCAAGTGGTTGTTTGCTAATCAGTTAGGTAGGGATGTGTGTAAATGCTGATGTGTGGAAGAATGTAGCGAAAGGGGAATTCAAGACACTTGTGAACAAGGTAGTGGAGAAGCAGCATGGACAAAGGAATGGCCCGAAGGGAAATCCTTTGTGTCCATCCCTATATAAACTGAGGGAGAACAACGTGACTGGGGAGGAGAACACCACCATGGGGGAGGAGAAGAACACCACGAGAGAGAGCAGGACAGAGTAGGGTCGAGAGAAACGTGGTCTGGGAGACAGAAGTGACAGCAACGTCTTAGGGTAAAAGACAAGCTGGAAGAGAAAAGACTGAGTTTGAAGCCCAGAGGTGGGTGAAGAGAGACAAACTGAGTTTGAAACCCAGAGGTAGGTGAAAGAGGCGAAGAAGATTTCTACGTCAAGTTCCCAGAGACAACCATGAAGACCCTGTCCTGAAACCTGGAGCCAGTCAATCAAGGGCGTCACCATCATCCAGTGCTGAAGAAAACTTGAAGAGACTTGTTCAAGAACTGTGGTGTGATGTGAAAGTGTGGTTGTGTGTGTGGAAACCTGGCCAGGTAAGAAGCCATTTTATTATAACCTGAGATTAGGAAGTATTGATCTTTCATGTTTGATTATTCCATTTTGTGTCACTGGATTTTTCATGTTTGATTATAAGTAGCATAGAAATTGTATATCTTGTTCTCAGTCGCGTTAAGAGAGAACCGAATGCGTGACATCCCATTCCCAGAGAGAGGTGAATGTTTGGTGGGTGCTTGAGTGTGTATATGCGTGTGTGAGTGTAAAGATAACCTTGGTGTGTTAAGCCTGACTAATAATACTAATAATCAACTTAGTGCACTTAAGCAATACCATCACGATTCCCCCGTCCTGGACAGGATCATATTTCAAAATGTATTGCCTGATGCTTGGCCATCTCGGCCAATAGAATTTTGGAATACAATCACACCTTTGGCGATATTGACGTAGAGTTACCGAGATGTGTCCTCCGAATCACAGCATAATGTGTGTGCGTGAATGTATGCGCGCGCGCGCGCGCGCGCGTGTGTGTGTGTGTATGTGTGTGTGTGTGTGTGTGTGTGTGTGTGTGTGTGTGTGTGTGACTTCTCTTATTATTTCGAGTAAAGCTGCACTTACTTTCTCTCTTTATTCGTTTCAGTCGATACCTTTTCTTGCCGTTCACCATCCCGGGTGCAGAGCCAGAATGCCAGGTGGTAGCATTGTCCCTTGAGGCTGTGCCGTGATCTGTGTGTCTGTCTTCTGATACCCTGGCATCCTTTTCTGTACTCACATCTCTATCGGTCTGTGGCAGATGTTGAAGCGCGCCAGTGTTACTCCTTTGCTCATTTGGGAAGACTCTCTGTGCACAGGTGTGTCTGTCTTCATTCTGCTTGGAGACTGCAGAAGGAGGCTGTGCTGTATTCCCCACTTCTCCTTGGAATCTCGGGGTTCCTGCCAACAGTTCCTGCATTTCGTCACGTCTGTTCCCTGGTTGATGCTCTGTGCGCGACCCCAGAGCTGTTGTGCCAGTGTCGCCCTTTTTCGCCCGGAAAGGGAATCGGAAATGTCCACTCTGTGTTTCTCCGTGACGTTGTGCCACAGTCTGGTTGTTAGAGATTCTGGCTGTAGTGTCGTCAGACAGTGGGATGGCAAACGTGTGGTTTCTGGCGATCCAAAGCTTGGCTCTGTATGGGGCCTGGCGAGGTGGGCTGGTGTGAATGTTGCCTTGAAAGACATGGCTGCGCTGAACGTCTGATATAGTGGCTTGTGTCTGGTTCTTTTCTTGGGCAGCAACTGAGAACAGGAATAGACTACATGGAAGAGCGAGCGAGCGAGCGAGCGAGAGAGAGAGAGAGAGAGAGAGAGAGAGAGAGAGAGAGAGAGAGAGAGAGAGAGACAGACAGACAGACAGACAGACGGACAGAAACAGACAGACAGACAGTCGAGGTCGTGTGATAAAAAAAAGACAAAGACAGAGAGAGAGAGAGAGAGAGAGAGAGAGAGGGGGGGGGGGTTGGAAACACTGAGCTGCTCATGGTAGATCAGCCAAAAACTTATACCAACATGGAAATGGCTGTGGAAGGTTTGTCAGGGACAGGCTGAACAGTAACTGTTGAATAGTATGGGAACAACAGTTCAACATTTTAAGTCAACATCTGTTCTGAAGGAGTTTCAGTTGTCAGGTCTATAGTCTATAGACGATTTAAGCATCCATGCAAATGCTTATAGATTGCAGTTCTCTGCCACGTTACACCTGCGGTTTGTATAAATGGTAATCTTATCAGTAACTTTCTTCAGTGAAGCGTTTTTGCTCTGTTCAAGATACAGAACACAAATCTGACAACACTCTTACTATGTTTTTTCCCCTCTCGATTGTGTCATGGTTTCTAGAGTAATTTCTTTTGTTGTTATCCCTGATGTTCTTTTTGTTCTTGTTCCTCGACTACTACTACTACTACTACTACTACTACTACTACTACTACTACTTTGCCTTCTGTTTTATTTAACAAAATTTCCAAAGGACTTCTATCCATTGAGAACTGAAACAACTTTACAAGAGAGGCTGCTCATATTTAATCAAAGATTTACCACATCAGAGAGAGAGAGAGAGAGAGAGAGGAGAGAGAGAGAGAGAGAGAGAGAGAGAGAGAGAGAGAGAGAGAGCGAGCTCAGAACATAGAAATTGTTTTTTATTCGAACAAGGATTGAGATTTTAAGCAGTCTATTTTCCAATCTGTCCTTGCTTAGCTGAATTACACACACACACACACACACACACACACACACACACACACACACACACAGAGAGAGAGAGAGAGAGAGAGGAGAGAGAGAGAAAGCGAAAGAGAGAGAGGGGGTGGATGGAGGGTAGGGGAGAGGGAGGGGGTAGGAGCTGGAGGAAGGGGATCGGTAAACCCTTAGAGGGGGAAAGAGAAAAGTGGGAAAGAGAAATAGACAGGGAACTCGATTCAAATTCATGTATATCTTAGCCGACCACGAAAATCCATATCAGATCTGTTACCTCGTCGAAGTCTTTTTTTTTCATTAGTTATAAAAAAGGGGGGAAAAAAGCATGGAAGAAATACACCTTTTAAAAAATATGCGAGGGGATACGGAGGGGAAAGGATGGATTTGAAGCCACTTTTAATCATCTACATTGTTCTTGAAAACTTTAGCTTGTCTTGGGTTAAAAATTTTATTTCTTGTCAATTACTCTGCCAGTCTTGTGACCCTTACCGCCGTTCTTTTTACTGCAGAATTTTACCTGCAGGTTCTATAGGTACGTCATTTCATATGACTACTTGCTAGTCTTACATTTACGCTTAGCTCAGCACAAGTATTCAAATTGTTTATGGCATGAATGTTTAATCATACTGTTTTGTGGCTGGTCGTGCGAATCTTCTTTATGTTTCTTTAAATTACATTTTTTTTCCCTTTGTTTCCTCTCTTTCTTTTTGGTGGGTGAGGTAGCGACAGGGGAACAGCGTCTGTGAACGCTCTGTGGTTATTTACTGGGTACAGGCTGAATATTGAAGACAGAAACAAGCCTGGGTACTTGTTTGTATCACTAGCACTCTGTCCTGAAGTGCTTCACTCAAACGTATGGTTGATTTAGGTAAGCGTGAATTGGAGTTGTTCATGCCCGAGTGAAATCAATGATATGCAGATCAGCTTATCCACTTTCACATTCAAAGGTCAAGGACTGCACGACAGATTGGTGACATTCCGTTCACTTGGATTGTGATGTGATCCTGGGGAGTTGGGGTCGGAGTAGGGGGGGGGGGGGGCATCTTTGGCGTAATATTACATCAGTGAAGGACAATACAGTATGTGTATGCCTTTGCCTTTATGTTACGTTACAAATCATAATGCAAATATGCGTTTAAATGAAAGTAACAGTTGTTCGATAGTGAATGTTCGGGCTTGTGTGTGTGTGCGTGTGTGTGTGTGTGTGTGTGTGTGTGTGTGTGTGTGTGTGTGTGTGTGTGTGTTCGTGTGTATGTGTGTGTGTGTGTGTGTGTGTTGTGTGTGTGTGTGTGTGATTTAGATTACTTAGATTTCTCTGAGGCTTAATTAGATCACCTCTTTATTTTCTGTCTTGTAATGAAAGCAGGCTGAGAAACTTTCATCTATCCTTATAATTCATTCATCGCATTCTTTCAGTAGTCTAGCAGCTCTTCTTTTGATCGATATCGTCGGAACAGATTGTTCAGGCGAGCATGTCATACAACATTGACATATTGGACAGGTCTACATAGTGCGTCTTTTTTTTTTTTTTTTTTTTTTTTGGGGGGGGGGGGGGGGGGGGGGGGGGAGGGGGTTGTTTCAAACGAGAACGTTCCGTTAAAAGCCAAATCCTTTGATTTCCAGATTGATTGCATTTTGGACCTGAGTATCTGATTATAAAAGAAGAAAGAAAAAAAAAGAAGAACAAAGGGGAAAAAGCCAGTAAAAGTCCCTTCCAATGTCTCCATTTCCCTATGATGCCATTCTCTGTTGAGTCGTTGGGTATGAAGTGTTTACCCTACTTTCTGGAGTGTTCTTTTATGTACGCGTACTTTGGTACTGTTGCAAATGCCCGCTACCTTGCAAGGCCAGTCCAGTCGCTGGCTGAGGTAAATCGTCAGGATTCTTGCCAAGCTCTTTAGTTTTGGATGTAATTCTACGTCGGTGTTAATCCGAGTCTGTCATTTTGCCGTTAATACCGTCAACTCTCATTGTAACTATTGCAAGAAGTCTCTTAGATCTGATGGCCCGAGCGTTTGTCCGTCTCTGGCACCACAGCACTACGTCGCTGAGAAACCAACCATAAACTCTAGGTGTCGTTCTGCGGGAGTTCGTATGCTTTTTTTTTGTTTTGTTTTGTTTTGTTTTGTTTTTTTTCTGACCGTTAGTGAAAACTTCTCAAGCGTGGCGCACTTCTGCTATGCTCGTCTGTACGCACAGCATCAGTGAGTCATTGCAGGAAAAAGTACAGTTTAGCTCTGCCTTACCTCTGCACTTCTACGTCAAACTTCCTCACATATGTGCCGTCCTAACAAAAAGACAGTTCAGTTCAGCCAAATGAAACACAGTAACAGCCTCTGTGAACAATTCCCATGCAGGAAAAGAACCCCCCCCCCCCCCCCCCCGCTCTTTCACCCCTAAGATACGACAAACGATTTTCCTACCTTGCCAAAACAGGAGGGCAGCAACAATAACATATTTGGTGATTTGTCTTCATCATGTTTCAAATCGTGGCAATTCTTACAGGTCAAGT
>CM065744.1:4854134-4859134 GCA_033310375.1 Conus canariensis | reverse complement strand
ACTTGTGTTTGCTATGTTGTGCTACGCTATTTTGTACTCTATTGTGTTTGTGTGTGTCGTGTATCAGTGTGTGTGTGTGTGTGTGTGTGTGTGTGTTGTGTGTGTGTTGTTGTATGCACGCACATGTGTGGTTGTAGATAGCGATTCCCGGGAACTTACTTTGCCGATTTCAGTACAAGATTAGTAATCGACTCTTTCCTTGGTTTAAGGAAAACTATTCATCAATCAAATAGAAGTGGTCAAGATTTATCAATAAGAAATAGATAAATTTTTAAAAAATTAGTCGATCAGTCGGTCAATCGAGCAGTTTCCATTTGCTAGCCACAAACTGCTCACAGTATTCGTTTTTCTTTTCTTTTTTTTATTCATTTTTTTTTTTTTTTTTTTTGAAATCGGTGGAATGCGGTCAGTTCACGGCCATAGCCTTTTGAATGAAATATTTCGCACGCCCTATACTACTGCTAAGATTTCATTGGACACCTCTCAGGGATGCCCATTTATTTTAGCCAGCCTTGACTTAAGATAAGGTCGCAGTGTGAGGCAAAGTAACACACAGCACGTGCGGCCTGTTTGCGGCCGTAACGAACACCAGGGGAGACAAACAGAGCGGCCGGATACAGGCGAAACAAATGCAAGAGGAATTTGTCAGTCACTTGGAGTCTCGTTCATTCACCCTCTAATGTAATACAAAACCTGTCCATAATGCAAGAGGAATTTGGCAGTCACTTGGAGTCTCGTTCATTCACCCTCTAATGTAATACAAAACCTGTCCATAATGCAAGAGGAATTTATCAGTCACTTGGAGTCTCGTTCATTCACCCTCAAGTGTAATACAAAACCTGTCCATAGTTTTCTCTTGCAGCGACTTCAAACAGTTCATAGTGTCTTCACCGGCGAAAAAGTAACATGATGTCACTTCAGTTATGAGCAGCCGCTTGTAATTAACAAAAAAAAGTTCACAAACTGAAAGATCCCTTTTGGCAAGATTTCCGCATTTTTCCTTCTGTCTGACTTATTTTTCACGAAAGGTAGGAAAATGACATCTTTCCTCAGTGGCTATGTCCACAACCATGTTTCCTTTCTCAATTTGTCCTCGTCTATCTTTACATTTTTATGATGTCCTCATCCATCCTTTATTTTTCAGGATGTCCACACCCATCTTTCCTTTCTCATGATGTCTACCTCCATCTGTCCTTTCTCACGATGTCCACATCCACCTTTGCTTGTTGTGATGTCCACACCGATCCTCTGTATGTTACTTTCTTCTCTTGAGAGGCACATTCTGGTGTATTGCTTCTTACCTGTCTCATGATGATCATCATTTATCTTTCCCTTCTCATGATAACCACACCCATCTTTCCTTTTCTTATGGTTTCATCATCCATTTTCCCTTGTTTGTGGTTTCCTTATCGATCTTTCGTTTCTCCCCATGTCCACACCTATCTTATCTTTATTGTGATGTCCTCCTCCCTATTTCGTTAGAAAAAAAAAAGACGTTGCAGTTTGTTTTTGCCTTTCCCATGAAGCTGTCATTTATCTTCCTTGCAGCTGGCGATATCAGGCCTGTCCGCTGTGTATACTTGTTTGGATAGTTGCACTGTTTACTTTAAAAAAAATGTTGAGATTGGTACATTGGCTATATTATGACTGTCTATTTATTATTGTTGTTTGGATAGGTACATTGGCCACATTAGGGCTATCTACTTATTGCAGTAGTTTGGATAGGTACAGTTAGGCGTGATGTCCACAAGCATCATAACTTACGTGACAGATAAGAATGACCATTCCAGACTGCATGTGTGTGGGCGGGGAAGATGGAGCACGAGAAAGCAGGAGAACAGTGCATTAAGATGGGCAGTGGAAATGGCAGTTTTTATGTCGGTAGGAACTTCAAACTGCGAACGCGATGCGTCACTCCTGGGTCAACCAGACACCGTGGTATTTTCGGTGCGGGATATCCGTTCATATATGGCACCATGGTGTTTTCACTGCAGGATATCCGTTCATACTTGCACCATGTTATTTTCGGTTAGGACATCCGTTAGTGTCTGGCACTATGTTATCTTCGGTGTAGGATATCCGCTCACATTTGGCACCATGTTATTTTCAGTATAGAATATTCATTCATATCTGGCACCATGATATTTTCGGTATGATATATCCTTTCATAACTGGCACCATGTTATTTTCGGTATAATATATCCGTTCATATGTGGCACCATGTTATTTTCGGTATAATATATCCGTTCATATGTGGCACCATGTTGTTTTCGGTATAATATATCCGTTCATATGTGGCACCATGTTGTTTTCGGTATAGGATATCCTTTCATAACTGGCACCATGTTGTTTTCGGTATAATATATCCGTTCATATGTGGCACCATGTTGTTTTCGGTATAATATATCCGTTCATATGTGGCACCATGTTGTTTTCGGTATAGGATATCCTTTCATAACTGGCACCATGTTGTTTTCGGTATAATATATCCGTTCATATGTGGCACCATGTTGTTTTCGGTATAGGATATCCTTTCATAACTGGCACCATGTTGTTTTCGGTATAATATATCCGTTCATATGTGGCACCATGTTGTTTTCGGTATAATATATCCGTTCATATGTGGCACCATGTTGTTTTCGGTATAGGATATCCTTTCATAACTGGCACCATGTTGTTTTCGGTATAGGATATCCTTTCATAACTGGCACCATGTTGTTTTCGGTATAATATATCCGTTCATATGTGGCACCATGTTGTTTTCGGTATAGGATATCCTTTCATAACTGGCACCATGTTGTTTTCGGTATAATATATCCGTTCATATGTGGCACCATGTTGTTTTCGGTATAATATATCCGTTCATATGTGGCACCATGTTGTTTTCGGTATAGGATATCCTTTCATAACTGGCACCATGTTGTTTTCGGTATAGGATATCCTTTCATAACTGGCACCATGTTGTTTTCGGTATAGGTATATGTCACTGTTTTCTATAATACTTAATGGCACCATGTTGTTTTCGGTATAGGATATCCTTCTTTTTCATATTAAACTGGCACCATGTTGTTTTCGGTATAGGATATCCTTTCATAACTGGCCCATGTTGTTTTCGGTATAGGATATTTCATCTCCTTTTTCATAAATACTTAACTGGCACCATGTTGTTTTCGGTATAAGATATCTTTTCATATGTGGCACCATGTTATTTTCAGTATAGGATATCCGTTCATATGTGGCACCATATTTTCGGTATAGGATATCCGTTCATATGTGGCACCATATTTTCGGTATAGGATATCCGTTCATATCTGGCACCATGCTATTTTCGGCATAGGAGGATATCCGCTCACATTTGGCACCGTGTTACTTTCTCCGTGACATGTAGGCTATCCGTGCAAACCGAGCGCCATGTTTCTTTTGCCATAAAGTGCGTACTGGTATCGATGGTACATTTGCCGTAAAGTGAAAAATATCCTGCAACATGTAACTTAGTCCGTGACGTGTATTCGTGCGCACGAGGCATCATGTTACTTTCGCCATAAGATGTAGGATACCCGGTGCACGCCTGGCATTGCTACTTTCTCTGTAAGATATTGAATACCCGAAGCACGCCCGACGGTATGTTACTTTCGCCGCAAAGTGTAGGACACGCGGTGCACGGCTGACACAATGTTAATTTCGCCGTAAAGTGTTGAATGCTCGGTGCACGCCTGGCATTATGTTACCTACTGTGTAAGGAGTAAAATATCTTTGCACACCTGGCACCAGCAACATGTCTTCACTGATACTGTAGGCAACCGAAATGTGACAGCATCTTGTTTTCTCTGTCGACTTAGAACCTTGAAACACCTTGGGGAAATAAAGCATCCGGATCAGCTGTCTGTGATGTTGATTCAGTCACCGAGGTTTTGTTGTAGTCCAGCCGACCGCAGGAGCCATTTCAGGGCTGTCGGCACACACACACACACACACACACACACACACACACACACACACACACACACACATGAACAGAGAGAGAGAGAGAGAGAGAGAGAGAGAGAGAGAGAGACGGGGGGGGGGGGGGGGGGAGAGAATGGCATACGTACAGTCATGTAAACCAATGCGTGTTATAGGAGCTGGACGATTGGCATCTTAGGACGTACAAAACTAAGCCATAAGCAAACATGAAGTTCAATATTGGCCTCACGGCTGCTTTCTCTCTCCCTTTGTTTTTCTTTGTTTTTTTTTTAAATTTTTTTTATAGGTTTGGGTGGTTTGAGCAGCGGTTTGGGATATTTTGTCTAGTCTGCTTTCCACATTTTTAGCTGTTTGTTTGTTTTTTCTTTTTTAATCGATTGATGCAATTAATTGAATTATTGCTCATTGAGACCATAAGTCGCGACAGTCATTGTGCACGGAAATAACAAGCTTTGTTTCTTTTTTCTGTGAAAACTCTTTCAAGATAAAACTTGGCAGTCATCTGGGGGCACTAGGGCGTGGACAGCGGGGGCTGCTTCTCTTTATTCCTCATTGCTGCCGATCTGCCACGATCTCGTGCACATTTCATGCACGCTCAGTGGGTTTTTTTGTTGGTTTTTTTTTTGAATATGTATATGATACAAGCTGTATCTTATTTGCCTTCCATCGCAGTCGATTTTTTTTCTCTCTCCCTTTGATTTGCACCCTCCTGAGCCCCCCCCCCCCCCACCACCACCACCCCGAGCTCCTCACTCCCCCCCCCTCCCTCCCACTCCCAGTTCCCCGTTTGCACCAAAATATGTAACTGTTAAACCATGTAGTAGTTCTGCTCTTCTCATGGGACCCCACTGGATTTGCATTATAGGATGGGATGTGACAGGCCGTAAAAATTGCACATGGTAACAACATTTAGCAGTGATGATGGATTTCAGAAGTTCGTGTGAAATGAACGTGTTTTTCGCTCCGTGTTCCATTGCATACTAACACCTTGGGGAGACTTATGACGGCCATCTCTCTTTTTCTTCCTGTCTCCAGCA
>CM065744.1:4799134-4846634 GCA_033310375.1 Conus canariensis | reverse complement strand
CTGTTGCCCAGTCGATGTAGAAGGAAGAATCAGGCTAGGATGACATCAGAGGACAAAAAGAACTACAAGAAAATACGACTGCTGCTCTACTCTGCTACTGCTACTGTTGATGATGATGATCTCAATAGGAATGAGGCCTATTATAATGATGATGATAATAGTGGTGATGAACTTGTGTCCGTAGTGCCTGTATCCGATGTGATTAAAAACCACACAGTTATCTGCTACAACATTTCATTGGAGACATCTACCAACACCTCTCCTACCCCTTACTGCTACTTCCTTATCTTTCCACCCCACCCTCTCCCCCTTCCACCCACCTTGCCTTTTCAGACTTTGGAGATGCCAGGCGGCTTTCTATCCCTTTCGTGCCCCCCCCCCCCCCATTATATCCACCCCAACTCCTCACTCACGCATGCGCGCACGCGCGCGCGCACACACACACGCACTCACACACACACACACACACACACACACACACACACACACACACACACACACACACACACACCACGCAGACACTCTCTTGATTGACTACCCACGCGGCAATGGCGGTCAGTATCAAATCTGCAAGCAGTGATGCTGTAAGCGCATTAATAGGATTGCCGATTTTGTTTCTACGAAGCCAGCTATGTTTCAAGTCTTATAAATCTTCATGTTATAGCATTTCCTCCTGATCACTTTGTTACGTCACTTCGAACGTCTTTGGTCGTTCGTCTTCGTCCTACCTATTGTTTAACTGATACTACTGGGTGTTTGTCTCTCATGATCTAAGAGCGCACTTAGCCCCTTCCGAACGTCTGCCCCCCCCCCCCCCTCCTCTCCCCCATACTTCCCCTTAGTGCCTTCATGGCTCCTCACTCACTTATGCACCTCCACTTCCTTTTTTTGAGTGAAACGGAAAGGAGATCAGAGGTCCCACGAAACTCCTTCCTGCAGCAGCTTACACTCTCTGAGTATCCTGAAACAACTTCCCAGTGTTGCCAACATGTGAACACAGTTCCTTTGTAAAGATTTTCTGTATGATACTTTTCTAAACCGGCTTGACCGTTCCTTTAATGTGTTTATTTTTCACCTCGGTCATCTTGGTCATCCTGTGAGCCAGTCTGCAGCACACATCTCTCACCTAGAACTCACCTTGTACAGTGGAAACCCCATGCCAAAAGAAAGGGGGGGTGGGGGGGGGGGGGGTGGAGACAGGGCTCTTTCAGTATGAATTGTGTTCCAGTCTTCTTGCATTACTGTGCTCGTAATTTTCCTCTTTATCTTTTTTTTCTTTACCTTAAAAAAAAACAACAACAACCAACCAAACAAAAAAAAACACCGTCTTTGCCTCCGTTTCGTCACTCTCTCTTTTTCTGCCTCTGTGGCCCGTTCTTTACTCTGTGTGTTGAACGCTTTGCTTACTGTTTTAATTCGCGCCCTAGGAATGCAGGTGGGGAGAGGGGGTGGGTACAGGTGGGTGAGGATCTTTCAATGTCGATAGTGCTCCTGTTTTGTAGAAATCCGGTGCTAATAATTTCTTCGTTTGTGTTAATCTGTTTGACGTTGCTTTCTTTTCAAATTTGGATTTAATGGTGTGTTGGTTTCTCTGTACTGTTGCCGACCGCTTTTCTGTACTTGTGGTCTGTTCATCTGCCTGTGGTCTGGAAAGCATTTTCTTCTTTTTTCTTGACAAACTTTGCAAAATAAAAGTTCTTTCTTGTAATCTGGCTGGTTACTAGATAGTGCGAGCTTAACAACTGGAGCACATGCTGTCTATTCTGCGGTGCTGTTCACCAGTTAGGAATATCTTTCTTGCATTAGAATTATCTCAAAAGGATTTTTTTTTTAAAATGAGCAAAATGATCAGAATGGTCGGTGCACTTAACATGGCTTGGTTTTATTCGACTTAAGGACTGCAGCATGGCAGTGTTATGAAGAAGTGTACCTGTAGCCCATGAGCTATTGCTTATTGCTGCTGCTTCAGTTTAATAATCTGTTGATGTACTCCTTATTGATCAAGAAAAAAATGCCTAAAAAGAAAAAAAAAAGTTTACGTGTGAAACGTGCGTAAATATGAGTTTTGCCTTGACGGGAATGACTTCTCGGTTTTGTTGTTTGTTTGTTTGTTTGTTTGCTTGCCTTTTATTTGCTTGGTTTTTTGGAGGTAGGCGTTGACAGCCCTGGAAATGCTCTCTGTGGTCTGTCGGAGCTGTACTGAAACAGTCAGTGTCCATGCCCATCTCCGATATTGCCATTTCAGTTTTGTTTCTGATAATGCTGTCAGCTTTGAGTAATTTAGTTCTCCTCACGAAAATTCTTCTTTTGGTGATTGTGGAGCCGGTATGCCAAGACGTCGCTGGATCTAGCAGTACCCTCCTTCGTTTGTATCCAGCCATCCAAAGCCTGATGAGTCTGGAGTTGTTCATTAACGTTTGTAAAAAACGCTCTCTTCTTACACTGACATTCATCACACGCACACACGCACGCACGCACGCACGCACGCACGCACGCACGCACGCACACACACACACACACACACACACACACACACACACACACACACACACACACACACACACCACAGTGGCCTGACCGTTTTCTTCGTTGTACGTTCTACGTGCTATCTTCACTTCTTGCCAGACAATTTTGCTGAAAGTGTTAACCTCCGTTTAGCTCCCGCTACTATAGGTCAACAAACAGCCTGCCATATGAGTGCCCCTGATTCACCGCTTCTGTCCGGAATTAGTCAACTCCGTATAATTTTCTTTTCTTTTACAGTGACCAAGTTTCTGCATCTGGTTGAGTTAGCCTTTATTTCTGAGTTCTCCAGGCTTTATGCTGTTCACTCTTTCTGAGCGTAACCAAGGTGCAGCTCAACGTTATTTCGTTGCCGTTCTGTGAAATACTTTGCGTGTGATACCGTTCGATTTCTTTTGCGATACCACTGGTTGTATCCAACAATATTTTGTTGCTGATATTTCTTGCACATCCGTCAAACTAGTATCAAAACTGATTCAGTATAGGCCCGGTGCAGGGAAGTGACACCCGAGCCAGGTTCGGTGTGAGGACATGTTCAGGTTGAGCTTCGACACTCGCCAAGGTGGTAAGGCAGACGGAATAACCGCAACAGGAAGGCCGGTCGGAGGGGTTGGGGTGGGACGGGGGATGGAGAGGAAGGGAGGGATGGCAAATGGTTTAAGCAACACTACCCCGATACAATCAATAGATCAGTACATGAAGCCCCAGGCGTATGTGAACTCGTCTTACAACGGCATGGGTGTTTTAATCTTAGCTTATTGTTTTATGGGGTAGGTATGAGTATTGACGGGAAAGGATGGGGGCGGGGTTCCTGAAGCAATTACGTTGAATCACATTGAGTAACCTCGGCCCCTCTGAAAAAAAGGATGATCCATGCATGTTTCAATTGCCAGTATGCCAACTGATCATTAACTGGTATTGTGTTATAAATGCTTACAGCCCTGATATGGTTTACGTCTGACCCACTCAAAATGTACAGTTCAGGTAGATGCCGCTTTTGAGTTTTGTTTTTTTATATATCCCACATTTCTCCAATTCCCATTCACGTAGGATTTTCTTATGTACATCACAAACTTTTTTTTTTTTTAATACTTCCTTTCTATTGCTTCTCACTTGCAATCTTGCACTCCTTAATGTTGTACTTCTCAGTCCATTTTGATCTCCACTCCCTACGTTTCAGTTTTACTCCTTGATGTTCTCCAGAGACCCTTCACTTTATGGTATAAACATGTAGACATGTTCTCCAGAGACCCATCACTTTATCGTATAAACATGTAGACATGTTCTCCAGATACCCTTCACTTATTGTATAAACATGTTGTAGACATGTTCTCCAGAGACCCTTCACGTTATCGTGTAAACAAGTTGTAGACATGTTCTCCATAGACCCTTCACTTTATCGTATAAACATGTTGTAGACATGTTCTCCAGAGACCCTTCACTTTATCGTATAAACATGTTGTAGACATGTTCTCCACGGACCCTTCACTTTATCGTATAAACATGTTGTAGACATGTTCTCCACAGACCCTTCACTTTATCGTCTAAACATGTTGTAGACATGTTCTCCAGAGACCCTTCACTTTATCGTATAAACATGTTGTAGACATGTTCTCCACAGACCCTTCACTTTATCGTATAAACATGTTGTAGACATGTTCTCCACAGACCCTTCACTTTATCGTATAAACATGTTTAGACATGTTCTCCACAGACCCTTCACTTTATCGTATAAACATGTTGTAGACATGTTCTCCACAGACCCTTCACTTTATCGTATAAACATGTTGTAGACATGTTCTCCAGAGACCCTTCACTTTATCGTATAAACATGTTGTAGACATGTTCTCCAGAGACCCTCACTTTATCGTATAAACATGTTGTAGACATGTTCTCCACAGACCCTTCACTTTATCGTATAAACATGTTGTAGACATGTTCTCCACAGACCCTTCACTTTATCGTATAAACATGTTGTAGACATGTTCTCCACAGACCCTTCACTTTATCGTATAAACATGTTGTAGACATGTTCTCCACAGACCCTTCACTTTATCGTATAAACATGTTGTAGACATCCAGAGACCCTTCACTTTATCGTATAAACATGTTGTAGACAGTTCTTTAGCCCTGCCATTATCGCGCATATCCGCTGTTGTACATTAATCATGTTTCCATATTCCCCAGTCTCTTGTGTCATAATTGATCTTTTCCAAACACACCTCCAAACCTTTGAAATCCTGCTGTCTACCCCCCCCCCCCCCCCCCCCTTTCGCCTTCGCTGCTACAGACAGTTCCTTTTGTACACTGCTGACCTATTATTCTGCATTGATCAGAACTTTTGATGGTCATTTCCATCGCCACCCCTTTACTTCCCTTTTGGCGGTATTGAACAGTGGGATGGACGTACCATATTCAACTCCATCCAGTTCTCCCCTTCCTATTCCGCCCGTGATTTATCATTATTATGCTATTCTCCCATCCATCATTCATTCTCTGAAACTCCTTTCCTCCTCCAGAGTATCGTTCATCAGTTTGTCTTCTCCTCACATCCATTGATCTTCGTTCTCTTTTTCTTCACTCGTCCATCATTCATCCTTCTCACGTTCCGCAGTTGCCGGTCCGTCTGTCTGCTATCATTCTCATGTTCTGTCCTTCTCACCTTGTGTTGCAGTTACTGTTGCCATGTTCTACCCCCGTCCTGCACTCGGCATTTTTATGTTCTCATCGTATCATCCTGTCAACCATTCATTATTTATGGGCTCCCGTCTTCTCATTCCGTCTCATTCTGTACTGGTTGTGCCCACCATTACTCTGTCGCTATGTTGTTTTTATTACGGCCATCGTTTTCACGCTCTTCTCTGTCCTTCACTTCCTTCATCCACCTTTCGTTCATCAGCGTCGCACACCCTTCCACCTGTTATCCTTCTTTCCTGCGTTCTTCTCCTCCCCCACCCCCGGTCCAACATCCCATCATTCTCCCCAGGTTTCCATTCTCAGTTTCTCACGTCCAGTATTCATCATTCTCCCAGTTTCCTCACGTCCAACATTCATCATTCTCTCAGTTTCCTCACGTCCAGTATTCATCATTCTCTCAGTTTCCTCACGTCCAGTATTCATCATTCTCGCGTTGCATCTCCCGTCCTCCCCCCTCAAATCCTCGTAGTCCAATATTCCTCATTTTCACGCCCCCCCCCCCTCCCCCCGCCAAGTTCAACATATTTTGTTCTCACCTTTTCCCCCTGTCCAACATCGGTCATTCTCACCTTTCCCCCAGTCCAACATCAGTCATTCTCACCTTTCCCCCAATCCAACATTGGTCATTTTCACCTTTCCCCCAATCCAACATTGGTCATTCTCACCTTTTTCCCCCAATCCAACATTGGTCATTCTCACCTTTCCCCCAATCCAACATTGGTCATTCTCACCTTTCCCCCAATCCAACATTGGTCATTCTCACCTTTTTCCCCCAATCCAACATTGGTCATTTTCACCTTTCCCCCAGTCCAACACTGGCCATTCTCAATGTTTACCCCCAGTCCAACATTCACAATTTTTAATCCCCCCCCCCTTCCTCCTTCCTATTCACACATACACACATGCACACACACGCACGCACTTATGCACACACACACACACACACACACACACACACACACACACACCACACACACACACACCCCATCCATCCCTGCCTCCCATCCAACATCCACCATTGGCATGTTTTACACGACTTCATCACTCATCCTTCTCACCTTTTCGTGCCGTCCAGTTTCCACAGTTCTTACGTTTTCCTCAGTCTACCATTATTCATTGTCACGTCCCCGACCCCCCTTCGCCCACCTGTTCAGCGTTTATGTCTTCCCTTATTCAAACATTCATCATTCTCACATTCCCCTCACTCCAACATTCATCATTCTCACATTTCCCTAGTCCAACACTCATCATTTTCAAGTTTTTTTCCCCCCAGTCCTACATTCATAATTCTTATGTTTCCCCCACTCCAACATTCATCATTCTGACATTTTACCCCAGTCATAATTTTCATGTTCTCCCCTGTCCTACATTCATTATTCTCAGGTTTTCCCCGCCCAATATTCATCATTCTCAGGTTTTCCCCGCGCAATATTCATCATTCTCAGGTTTTCCCCGCCCAATATTCATCATTCTCAAGTTTTCGTCCATTCCAAAATGTTTAATTTTCGCGCTTTCTCCATCCAACATTCATTCTCTGGTTTGCCTCGGTCCAACAGCCATTATTTTCAACCCCCCCCCCCCCCCCCCCCAAATCCGACATTGATCATTTTCACCATTTCCCCCGTCAAACAATCGTTATTCTCACGTTTCCCCTGGTCAAAAATTCATTATTCGCACGTTTGCCTACGTCCAATATTCATCATTCTCACGTTTACCCCCTCACCAAAATACTTTATTCTCTTGTTTTCCCTGTCCAACGTTCATCATTCGCAACTTCCCCGCAAATCCAACATGCATCATTTTCACGTTCCCCTTTGTCCAACATTCATCATTTTGCGTCATCCACTTCATCATGTTCGTCATTCACCATTTCCACTTTGTCTTCTCTAATTTCGTCTGTCATTCGTCATTCACTCGTTTTTCTTTTCTGATCGCGTCCAGCATTCGTTATTCTGTCGTTCCCGTCCCATTCCATTCATCGTTGAATTACTCTGACGATGTCCGGTTTCCATGTTCTCCATGATTCCCACGTTCTCTCCTCTTGTCTCCCTTCTCTCATCCAGTTTCCCGTTCATCACCCTCCCCTTCTCCTTCTCTCTTCCCCTGTGTCCTTTGTTTCACTCTGACCATCACTGCTGCATTCCAGCGCTGTCCAGTGGTCATTGATCCATCGGTCTCACACTCCCCTCTTCACGCTGTCCAGTGGTCATTGATCCATCGGTCTCACACTCCCTCTTCAACGCTGTCCAGTGGTCATTGATCCATCGGTCTCACACTCCCCTCTTCAACGCTGTCCAGTGGTCATTGATCCATCGGTCTCACACTCCCCTCTTCAACGCTGTCCAGTGGTCATTGATCCATCGGTCTCACACTCCCCTCTTCAACGCTGTCCAGTGGTCATTGATC
This sequence comes from Conus canariensis, assembly GCA_033310375.1. NCBI lineage: Eukaryota > Metazoa > Mollusca > Gastropoda > Neogastropoda > Conidae > Conus > Conus canariensis. Next base: position 4,839,008 of record CM065744.1, on the reverse strand, counting down.
CATCGGTCTCACACTCCCCTCTTCAACGCTGTCCAGTGGTCATTGATCCATCGGTCTCACACTCCCCTCTTCAACGCTGTCCAGTGGTCATTGATCCATCGGTCTCACACTCCTCTCTTCAACGCTGTCCAGTGGTCATTGATCCATCGGTCTCACACTCCCCTCTTCAACGCTGTCCAGTGGTCATTGATCCATCGGTCTCACACTCCTCTCTTCAACGCTGTCCAGTGGTCATTGATCCATCGGTCTCACACTCCCCTCTTCAACGCTGTCCAGTGGTCATTGATCCATCGGTCTCACACTCCTCTCTTCAACGCTGTCCAGTGGTCATTGATCCATCGGTCTCACACTCCTCTCCTCTTTTCCTTCTTATCCCGTCCTTCATCGTTCTCGCGTTATTTTCCCATCCACAGTTCTGTCCGTCAGCTTTCATATCATCACTTACCATTCTCACATTCTCCTTTTCACCTTTCATTCATACATACCACTTTCTCTTTTCATCCCACCCCTCATTCACGATTCCGACGTTTTGATCATTTTGGTCATTATTCATCTCATGCTCTCCTTTCGTCCATTCTTTTATCATTTTTTTCGTCCATTCTTTTATTTTCGCGTTTGCCTGTGTTCTTCCAGTGTGGGTCATATACACCATCCTCAGTTACTTACCGTCTGATCCGAACTTCCCTTCACTCACACGTTGGGTCTCCCATTACTTTTCCATCACTGTCATGTTAGTCTTCCATCTTTCTTTCATCAGTCTCACGTTCTCCTTGTCTCCTGTCTTGCACCATTCTTTACTTTTTCTTCCGTCCGTTATTCACCTCTTGTCCATCCCGTTGTCCCTCTTTCGTCATTCTCACGCTCTGTTCTAAATCCGTTCGTACTTAACGTGTTCTAGTCCCGTTGATCATTCACCATATTCTCGTCCTTGTCATTCAGTCGTAACATGTACGGTTTCTTGTGCTCATTGTGTCTGAGTTCATATTCCTTCTTTCCTTCCTTCGTTCTGTTTACGTTCTCCTGTTCTTGTCCTTCATAAGTCATTCCTTCCCTTGACGTCTTCTCATTCTTCTGATCCCGTTTGTCATTCGCATCTAGTATCCGTCACTGAAATTTTTCATGTTCTTCCCCGTCCGTTGTACATGATTTTCACGTTCTTTTCTAGTCATCTTGTCCGTTTCTTGTTTTTGTCTCCTCACTGCGTCCATCTGTCATCATTTTCGTCATCACTTCGTCTATTTCTTTCTATATTGAATCATTCTGACAATATCTTACTTTTACCTAGTCCGTCGTCTTGAAGCTTGTTTCTCTCTCCCGCTCTTCGTGTCCCGTCCCCTGTTCATAATTTTCACCTTTTCTTCTTTTCACGTCGTGAAAAATGTGTCGTTCTCTCACTTCATTTCCCCCCAGTTTGTCCATGACCGGATCATGTTCACGCTGTTCTGTTTTCATGTAATCTGTCATTGTCACGCTGCTCTATTTTCATGTAATCTGTCATTGTCACGCTGCTCTATTTTCATGTAATCTGTCATTGTCACGCTGCTCTATTTTCATGTAATCTGTCATTGTCACGCTGCTCTATTTTCATGTAATCTGTCATTGTCACGCTGCTCTATTTTCATGTAATCTGTCATTGTCACGCTGCTCTATTTTCATGTAATCTGTCATTGTCACGCTGCTCTATTTTCATGTAATCTGTCATTGTCACGCTGCTCTATTTTCATGTAATCTGTCATTGTCACGCTGCTCTATTTTCATGTAATCTGTCATTGTCACGCTGCTCTATTTTCATGTAATCTGTCATTGTCACGCTGCTCTATTTTCATGTAATCTGTCATTGTCACGCTGCTCTATTTTCATGTCATCTGTCATTGTCACGCTGCTCTATTTTCATGTCATCTGTCATTGTCACGCTGCTCTATTTTCATGTCATCTGTCATTGTCACGCTGCTCTATTTTCATGTCATCTGTCATTGTCACGCTGCTCTATTTTCATGTCATCTGTCATTGTCACGCTGCTCTATTTTCATGTCATCTGTCATTGTCACGCTGCTCTATTTTCATGTAATCTGTCATTGTCACGCTGCTCTATTTTCATGTAATCTGTCATTGTCACGCTGCTCTATTTTCACGTAATCTGTCATTCTTGTGCTGCTGTCGCATTTCCCCTCTCCTGAACCCTTCTTTTGTTAATCTCATGCTGCTGTCCTGTCCACCGTACATCATGTTCCCTCTCCTGAACCCTTCTTTTGTCAATCTCCTGCTGCTCTCCTGTCCACTGTACATCATGTTCCCTCTCCTGAACCCTTCTTTTGTCAATCTCCTGCTGCTCTCCTGTCCACTGTACATCATGTTCCCTCTCCTGAACCCTTCTTTTGTCAATCTCCTGCTGCTCTCCTGTCCACTGTACATCATGTTCCCTCTCCTGAACCCTTCTTTTGTCGATGTCATGCTGCTCTCCTGTCCACTGTACATCCTTTCCCCTCTCCTGAACCCTTCTTTTGTCAATGTCATGCTGCTGTCCTGTCCACTGTACATCCTTTTCCTTCTCCTGAACCCTTCTTTTGTCAATCTCCTGCTGCTGTCCTGTCCACCGTACATCCTTTTCCTTCCCCTGAACCCTTTTGTCAATATCATGCTGCTGTCCTGTCCACCGTACATCATGTTCCCTCTCCTGAACCCTTCTTTTGTCAATATCATGCTGCTGTCCTGTCCACTGTACATTATGTTCCCTCTCCTGAACCCTTCTTTTGTCAATGTCATGCTGCTGTCCTGTCCACCGTACATCCTTTTCCTCTCCTGAACCCTTCTTTTGTCAATCTCATGCTGCTCTCCTGTCCACCGTACATCATTTTCCTTCTCCTCTTCCCTCTTCTTCATCGGACATCATGATTGTCATCTAATCCCGCCTCATTTCATCATTCACGTCTACTTCTTTCATACTTTCTTCAGTATTCTTGCGTTCCGTTTTTTTACCCCGTCCATTATACGTTCTTCTTACGTTCTTATCATCTTGTCCGAACAATTTTTCATCATTCTGTCGTTCTTCTCCCATCCCGCTTTCATCTTCGTCTCATTTCCCCCTTCATTTATTCATCGTTTTCCTTTTTTTTTCATGAACACATTGTCTTCATGTCCCGTTCATCGTTCATCATTCTCACTCTCTAGTTCCGTCAGTCATTTATTGTGTTCATATTCTCTCTTGTTAGTCATGTTCATGTTTTTTCTGACGTCAGTCATTCATCACTTCTCCGATCAGTCCTCTTCAGTGGGTCATTCATTCTTGTCACTTAGTCACTGATCATTTTAACACTCTTCTCCAGTCATTCATTTATCCTTGTCAGGTTCTTTTCAGTCAGTCGTTTATCGTTTCCTCATTCTCCCACTTGTCATTCGTCATTGTCACGTTCTTGTATCATCAGTCATTCTTCATTTTCTCATCCCCCGTCAGTTATTCATCATTTTTCCGTTTTTCTCCATGTTGACATTCATCATTTTCACGGCAAATCATAGCAACAGGGTTGTTGCTAAAATTCGAATGGTATTATTTTTCTGATTTTCGTCATTCGGGAATACTCGAATCCAAAAATCTGCACAACGTGTGGAAAATATAAAAGAAATCTAAGAATGATGATAAACTGTCATTATTACCTTTTAAATTGGGAAGCCTAGTTAGCATGAGATCTTTTGACAAAGCACAGGCGTTACGTAAGACATCCTTCAAGAACGATTTATCTTCAAGCTTCACTTCTGATGTCAAGAGTTCAAGAGAAAAAGACGAGAATATATCTCTTAAAGACCAGATTTTTCTATCACGTACAAATGACTTAATAAACACTTGAAGTCTTTCTTTTCGCGTAAGAGTATTGCTGGAATTTCATTTGTTGTTAATCAAGTGCCAGAAGACTTTTTTAAAAGCCTCTGGAAAAGAAATGGTCATAGTACATTAGGGCTGTTGAAGAAAACGGTTGATTCACATATGGTAATAAGCTCAAAGGAAAAGAAAAATAGGTTAGCAATATATATTTTTTGTTACTTCATGAAGTCCAGTCCATTCAAAATCATGCTTCAAGACTCGATGTGCGGTGATGTGCCAGTGAGCTCCTCAACATCGTACTGGCTTCCAGTGAGGACACGTTTATGTGTGTGTGCGTGTGCGTGCGTGCTTGTCTGTCTGTTTGTGTGTATGCGCGCGCGCGCGTGTGTGTATGTGTGTGTGTGTGTGTGTGTGATACGTACGTCTTGTGTGCGTGCGCATGGTTGAATATGTATATATGTGCGGACAAACGTGTGCGTGCGTTGTGACGTTTTGTGTGTGTGCGTGCGCGCGCGCGCGCGCGCGCGTGTGTGTGTGTGTGTGTTGCGTGCGGGCGCGCGTAGTTGTATATGTATATATTAGTGCGCGCGCATAGTTGTATATGTGTGCATGCTTGTGCTAGCGCATGCTTGTGCTCGCGCACGCGCGCGCGCGTGTATGTGTGTGTGTGTGGCGTGTGTGTGTGTGCGCGCGTGTGTGTATGTGTGAGTTTGTGAACCCGCATACGTTGTGGTGTGTGTGTGTGTGTGTGTGTGTGTGTGTGTGTGTGTGTGTGTGTGTTTGCTTGTTAATTTGTGTGTGTGTGTGTGTGTGCGCGCGCGCGCACGTTCTGTGTGTGTGCGCTCGTGTCTTTCTGTGTTTTTGTACGTGGGAGGGGGAGGGGCACGAGTCGGCATTATCACGCGACCATGCAAAGTGATGTGTTTGTGGAAGAGCGAGAGCACAGTGGAAAAGGTGGGTAAAGAGATGTGTTGAATTATATACTGCTAAAAACAGTTTAAGAGCCAGTTGAAAACATTCACACACAATTCAACCGAAAAACAAAATAACTTCTTCAAACAGTTTAATTGAAAATTCATCTATGGAACGATACAATGACATCAGAAATAAACGAATAACAGCTGCTCAAAAACAACTTCATGGGCTTAATTGATGAACACCTTCATTTTAGAAATCAGAACAGTCAAATCAAATGACAATCAATGTCAGTACTCAGTATGGCCACCATTAGCGCGGATACAAGCTAGACATCTCTCTCTCATAGCGTCCACAAGCCTCCTGAGAGTCACCTGGGTGATGTTGTTCCACTCCTGCTGCAAGAAGTCGAAGAACTGGCCCAGGTTCACTGCTGGAGGGTGGTTCTCGTGAAGCAGGCGCCCCAGAACGTCCCAGGCGTGCTCAATCGGGTTAAGGTCGGGCGAGGACGCTGGCCAGTTGAGGCGGTTGACCTACTGCTCCTCCAAGAAGACGTTTACCACCCTGGCACGGTGGGGAGGGGTGTTGTCGTCCTGGGGGATGGCGTCAGGGCCTAGGGCTTGCAGAGCAGGCAGGACCAGAGGCTGAATAATGTTGCTCCTGTACCCCACACCAGTTAGGGTGCCTTCAACTCGGTACAGGGGGGTTCTGAAGTTCCTTCCAATGCCACACCACACAATGATAGACCCCCCGCCATACCGGTCCCATTTGATTATGTTGGCTTCTTGGTAGCGTCCCCCCGTCCGCCTCCAGGTACGTATGCGACCATCGTGGAAGAGCCGAGCAAAACTCGACTCATCAGAAAACATCACCCGGGCCCAATGCTGCCTCGTCCAGGCCACATGAGCTCGGCACCAGGTCAGTCGCGCCCTACAGTGAGCCGCCGTCAGCACAGGTCAAACAGCTGGCCATCTTGCTCGGAGGCTAATTTCTCTCAAGCGGTTCTGAACAGTTTGGTCGGAAATGTTGACGTTTGCTGCAGCACGCAGTTGTCGCCTGAGGTTGTTTGCAGTGCAGTTCTTTGTCTCAGCGCCGTCAGAACCAGCAGTCTGTCCTGCTGTCTGGTGGTGGACCTAGGCTGGCCAGACCGTCTTTGTTTAGCAGTACTACTGGTGGCGTTGAAGCGGTCACAAAGTCTTTGGATGACAGCATGATGCACTTGAAGGCGACGACCAACTTCTCTGACGCCTACACCTTCTTGAAGCCAAGCAAGAGCCCTTCCCCGGTCAGTGTCATTTAATCTCCGTCTTGGTGGCATGGTTAAAAACACCCCCAAAAGCGGCTTTTTTATACCCACTGGTCAGCAAAACTGGTTGCCATGTGTTCAGTAAAGGCACGACTTGCACGTGCAATGCGGTTTGCAGTCAGCCCAACTCGGCTGCCTCGGCTATGCGCTCGCAAACCGCGACCATGTTTTCGTGACTTCGGTGTTTCTGTTGTGAACTCGTTGAAGCAGTTGTCACACTTTCAGTGCAAAAATGGGACAAAAGCTTTGAATTCTATACACTACGATGCGTTATCTAAACCATATGAAAAATGCAGGTGGCTCTTAAATTGTTTTGAGCAGTATATATGTTTGTGCAGTTTTGACGAATTGTACTGTTTTTGATTGACTTTGCCAAACATGTTTCAGTTACAAGTTTCCCCCCCCCCCCTTTTTTTTTCTTTCTTTTTCTTTCTTTTTTGTTTCTTTGCATGATGCTGGAAATACTGCTTCACTTGGTGTTAGTCGCGGTGTTCTCTCTCTCTCTGTCTCTCTCTCCTCTCTCTCTCTCTCTCTCTCTCTCTCTCTCTGTACTTGCACCTTTCTTGTGTTTACTATTCTTGCTGATTGATGCTTTGATGTTCTGTGATGTTGACTGTTAAGGTCATAAACCTTGCTTTTACTTTTTTTTAAAAACTGTGTTGTAAAAATGAATTGTATTTTATCATTTAAAGCTTACAATAACAAATAACCTGCAAAATTACTCTAAGATGTGAAAGTTAGTAAAATAAGCGATGTTTTGTATCAGCATTTTTTTCTATCTGATGAATCTGAATATGTAAGACTCGGTAACGTCCAGTCATCTTTTCACAATATCCATACCCTATGAGTCATTATTGCTTCTGTTGTGTGTGCTACACCAACGTATGACCTACCTAAGGTACCATCAAAAGACAAACATACGGTGTAATATTCAGACAATATTTCCATTTGGACAAATGCAGATCTAGGAAGATGAGGACGATAAATCATGCACAATGATCAATTGGAGATAATTACATTAAACTTGTAAATGGAATGATACAGGCTTGAACATTCAGGAGATAAAACACTAATAATGATTTTTTAACGGAGAGAATCCAACACCACTGCTACAAAATCAAGTATCACATGACAAAACTTTGCAACATTCACAAGACGAAGTTTTTGGATACTCGCTTGACTAGTAATTACACTGGCAATTTCATAGTAGAATTTAATGAGGACAGCTGGGAAAATGTTAGAATTTATGACAGCAATTGATGCCTGCCCATGGATAAAGATACAATAATAACAACAACAACAACAACAAACCTCCGTTACCACAGTCACCAGCCTCGTACCGTCAGATCGAAACTGACTTATGAATAAGAACTTTATTTTTCAACCCTGCACAGCTTGTTGAATAAAATATAATCTACAGACAGGAGAGCTAATAAGTTAGCTATTGGCAATCCGGTACATACAAATTATTGAATTTATACCATGAAGCTGGCTAACTGTCTTTTTCAGAATAAGGTGAGTTTTCAGAAGCTAACCCTTTTTATTCGAAGCCTTTTACCTTGAATTCAGAAAAAAAGAAGTATTTATAGATTTTGATAGTCGTTTTTAGTAAAAATCGTTTCCCTTGAAACCAGAAACAAAGTACTCCTAGACTCTGGTGGTAACGAGTACCTGAAAAGACCTAGACACACGCTCTCCAGCCAGTTAGAAACTACAGAACTGAGTTTTACAAACAATGCAATTTTGTTTTTCCATCTGTTTTATCAGGTCCATCAGTGCCTGACATGCCTTACTAAGAGAACTGACAGGCCACATTTGATGATAATCATATCTTACAGGAGACAGGTGAAAACATTGACATTTTATCCTCTGAGAAAGATAATACCGTAAACGTTTTATTTTCTGAGACTCAAGAACATATTAAAACGGTATATTGAAATCATTAAAAAAAAAAAAAGTTAACAGATGGCTCAATCCCAGAATCACGCATACGTTCTGCGTAAAAAATACAAAAATAATTTTGTCTTTGTTTCACTAATATCAACTTCTTTTTCCTAGGTCCGTGTGAAGCACTGGGGCATCGCACTGAAGAACTGCTCACCAGACTCCTCCAATTCTGTTGGTTGTGTTCCAGGGCTTTGGGCTCTACAGACTGTTTCCCTGTCCAGTCTGCAATGTTGTCAGTCCATTGTTTTTCTGTCTTCCTCTTGGTCTCGCTCCTTCAGCATTTTCCTGGATGATTATTTTAGCAGGCCGTTGGATCTTCATGACGATGCCGACTTAGTTTCTTGGCTTTGCTGGTGTCAGCAGATCTTGGTATGGCCCAGTGTACTGTTTGATGGTCTGACGCACCTGTTCAATGATGATTATAATCAGTATATCTGGTGTATAGTATCTTGCAATAACACCTCAGTTCTATGATTGGGTTCTTTCTTCCAGGTCCATTTTGTGTCTGTATATATGGAAAATGAAATACACCCGTGCATGCAGGAGCCAGACTTGTATTTCACTGAAATGTCATTGTCTTTCCATACAGGGTTCAGTCTGCACAGAACTGATGTCTTTGCTGCTCTTGAGACGATAGCTGATTTAAATCTCATCGATGAAAATAAATCCCAGATGTATGAACTCGTTTAATGGTTCCTTCTATCCATGGTTATATCAGTACTGATGGTGTTCTGGCTGGCCATTAGCTTTGTGTTGGTGCTGATATCCAAACTATATCTCGTAGATGTTTAATCCAGTGTTTTAATAAGCTTAGTGAGTTCTTGTTCAGAGCTCGCCAAGCCATCGAAATTATCTGCAAAGAGAAGGTTCGAGATAGTTCTTCTTGAAGTGCTGATTGTGTTGACTGATCTTCAAGTGGATCTTTCATGATACATTCTAAGACTATGTTGAAAAGTGGTGAGGTAAAGGGGCCCTGACGAATCTTAACGGACATGTGGGGCCGTTTTCCAGTCGCGCCCTATGTGAGCCCCGCGCTGGTCGCTTTGACGTATATTTAGTGGATGTTGTTGATTAACTTTGTCCCGAGATCAAGTTTCTTCATAACGGCCCGTAGCATCTCTGGACAGACTCTGTCAAACGCCTCTTTGATGTCTGTGAAGATAGAACCCCTCCTGGTGTTTCAGGTGGTTTTGGCGACGAGTTAAAGATATGTTCGATGACACTTCAGCATTGCAGATACAGCGGTGTCTGTCTACAACTGCAGTCTATTCAGAATTATTTTAAACAATACGTTGCTTACATTGCTGATCTAACTGATCTTGCAGTTGTTCTGGCAGTGTTGAGGATTTCCTCTCTCTGGAAGTGTGACGATTAGCGATCGAGTCTCTTTGCAAGATTTTGTTGCCGACGGCAGTTAACACATCAGTTTCTGCCTTTCCGCCATATTCAAGTGTTTTGAGGAATGTTGTCAATGCATGCAGCTTTGTTATGTTTCAGCGACTTCACTGCCACTACGACTTCTTCCTCAGAGTGCTGGAAAGTCATCTCCATTTGATGAATCCTGAACTGTCGGCATACTTGGATCTCTTTTGCTCTGTTTGTTGTAGAGCTCGAAGCAGAGTTCCACCATCTTCTTATGCTGTTTCTTCCTGTATGAGACACTGAAGTCTTTGTCCTGAGTGGTGCTGATTTTAGTTTGCATTGTCAATTTTCACAGATGTAAAGGCTTTTGGTGTGTCGTTATCCAGGTCTTTCTCAGAGTGTTCACGCTTTCATTTTCATCCCGTCTCACATTCACCGTTAGCATGCTTTTCTCTCCTCATTCCGTCCATCATTAATTTTCATCTCATTTCCACTCGTCATCATTCATCACACTTGCGTTCTCTTTTTCTATCCCGTCTGCCATTCACAATCACCACGTTCTCGTATTCTTGTTCTGTCCGCCATTTGTCATGCTCAAATGCGTGTCGTCTATCTCTTCCAAAGTCTGGAAGGGATCAAGACAGTGACTTCTTGGCCCTGGCCCCTTTTTGGACTCCGTGGTGGGTCGGTGAGAACAACAAAAAAATGGCTTCTTCACAATAAATTCCACCCCTAAAGAAAAGGAAAGTAGTATCTCCAGTAACAATTGACTCGGGTATGGACAGCGACTCGGACACAGAGACAAGGAGGAGGACAGGATTCTGGGCTTCCTGGCTTGTGGTCGAGGGAACCGAACAGGATAAACCAATTTCAGCCCTGAGTCTTTTTGCAATTCAGAAAGGGTTCCAGGGAATTGCAATCAGTTAAAGGCTTAGGAATGGATCTTTCCTGATGGGATGTAGAACCCAACACCAAGCAGAACAGCTTTTAAGAGTCACTCAGCAGGTAGACAGGGAGATCCGAGTGACACCTACGAGCAACGTAACTCCTCGAAAGGTGCTATAAGATGTCCTGATCTGGGAGGGGTATCAGAGGCAGAGATAAAGAGAGAGAGTTGGAGGCTCAAGGGGTGATTGATGCCCACAGGGTAACAAATCGGAGTAAAGCAGAGAGAATACCCACAAAGACACTCTTCCTAACGTTTTGCTCACCCAGTCTTCCAAAGACCATCAAAGTAGGCTACCTGGCTGTAACAGTTGACCTCTACATCTCTTCTCCTATGAGGGGGTGTTTCCGCTGTCAACAATTTGGCCATGTCCGTGACAGGTGCTCGGGGGAAGGAGATCTGTGGTTGGACTGCAAAGCAGTCCATGAAAGGCCTTGCCAAGGACCAGCCCTTTGTGCCAACTGGGGTGGCATTCACCCCTCTTTCTCGCAGGACTACCCCAAAGGTTGAGAAAAAAAAAAAACATCCAGCAGGTCAAGACAGAAAGAAGTATCCCGTTCCAATAAGCCAAGAAACTTGTGCTCGGCAGTCAGACTCAACCAGCTGTGTCATACTCTGCCGCAGTTAGAAAGGTCCAGACAGTGTAGTGTCTGTCTCTTGTCAGACAGAAGCATTCAGAAAGGTCCAGACAGTGTCTGTCTCTGTCAGACAGAGGCATTCAGAAAGGTCCAGACAGTGTCTGTCTCTGTCAGACAGAGGCATTCAGAAAGGTCCAGACAGTGTCTGTCTCTTGTCAGACAGAGGCATTCAGAAAGGTCCAGACAGTGTCTGTCTCTGGTCAGACAGAGGCATTCAGAAAGGTCCAGACAGTGTCTGTCTCTTGTCAGACAGAGGCACTCAGAAAGGTCCAGACAGTGTCTCTCTTGTCAGACAGAGGCATTCAGAAAGGTCCAGACAGTGTCTGTCTCTGTCAGACAGAGGCATTCAGAAAGGTCCAGACAGTGTCTGTGTCTGGTCAGACGGAGGCATTCAGAAAGGTCCAGACAGTGTCTGTCTCTGGTCAGACGGAGGCATTCAGAAAGGTCCAGACAGTGTCTGTCTCTAGTCAGACAGAGGTATTCAGAAAGGTCCAGACAGTGTCTGTCTCTTGTCAGACAGAGGCATTTCATGTTTCTAAATGTACACAGGAGACATCAACTTGTGGATCAGGTAAACCTGCACGAAAACCAGCGGTACCTCTGTAAAAAAAAAATAAATAAATAAAAATCAGCGCCCTCAGTCGCTCCAACAGACTTAAAGTCTGCTGGCGAGCAGGCTGAAAAAAAACCGACCCCTTCCAGATCCTTCCAGCCTCGCTCCCCTGGGAAGGATGGGAACAGGAAACCGGCTGTCAGGAAGTCTGTTTTGTTGTTGTTGTTGTTGTTGTTTTTTTCTCCTGACCCTTTTTTTTCATGTGGAGGATGAAGAGACAGACTGGGGCCCATCAACCTCTATCACCTCCACACTTTTCCCCTCAGGGGCTTTCGGATAGGCACCAGGACCTTGGGGGAGGGGGGGGGGGGTGATTATTTTCCCGCTCTGTTAAAATCAATAACCACTGAAAACGCCTCTGTTCCAGAACATTTTAAATACAAGAAGGCCAGTTGGAATCTTTTTGCTGCAAGTATTTCAAAGGAGCTCCAGGAAACTGACATTCTTCAAAGTCAAAACCCAGCAGAATCTCAAACTAATACTTTGATTAAGCCTGCAAAAGTATCCCAATGTTTGGCGAAAAACTCCAACTGCCTGAAACATCTTGGTTTAATTCTGACTGCCAACAAATCTCCAATGTACGCAAACGGGCATAGCTCGGGAATTCTAAAGACCTTCAGCTCCCAACGCTCGAGCCTATCAAAAACCCCGTGCCAGTACGAGACACACTTTTAACATCAGTACACGTCAGTCTTGGAGAAACTGCTCTGGACTGACATCTAAAACATCCAAGAAGAAAATGTGGAACATCATCAAGAAAATCAAAGGGAAGAAAACCTACCCGTCAATTCATCACCTGAAATTTGCCGATGCTGTGATAACTGACAAAAATGCTGTTGCCAGTCTGCTGGCCTCCACCATTCAGCAAGAACTCATCATCCTCATGTAAATCTGCAGCCTTTAAAAAGGTAAATAAAGAAACTTAGAGAAAAATTTTCATACAATTTTACTTCAGACAACTCTAAAGTGTACACTTTACCTTTGTCAGTTGATGAACTAAAACAAGCTCTGCAATCTGCAATGATTCTGCTCCTGGCCTGGATGATATTCATTATCATATTTTGAAACATCACCCAGAAAGCTGTCTCCAGACCCTTCTAAAAGTCTACAACCATATCAGGACCACAGGCTGCTTTCCGTCCTCCTGATCATTCCGATTTCTAAACCCGGAAAAGATCTTTCCAACCCTTCAAACTATTGTCCAATAGCTCTGACCAGCTGCCTCTGTAAGCTAATGGAAAAGAAGGTCAACTCCCGACCTGTGTTGAAGCTGGAAACCGATGGCCTTTTGGCCAATGAACAGTGCAGGTTCCGGAAGTACCACTCAGTCATTGACCATTTAGTCCGTCTGGAAACCACCATCCTCAACGCCTTTATTAATAAACAGCAGGTGGTTGCTCTTTTTGATCTGGAAAAACCGTATGATATCACTTGGAAATCTGGAAATCCGATGGATCTTCATAAACTTGGTTTTCGTGGTCATCTGCCTTTATTTCTTCGAAACTTTATGGCTGATTGGTAGTTCCAAGTCCGTATTGGCACCACGCTGTCTGACTTCCATGGGTATGAATTGGGTGTTCCTCAAGGGAGCATTCTTTCGCTTGCTCTCTTCAGTATCAAAATTAACCACATGGTCAAATCGGTAAAGCAGAGCTCCGAGTCCTGTCTGTTGATGGCTTTGCACTGCACGCAGCTGGAGCCGCTTACGCCAGCGTTCAGCGTCGACTTCAGCTTTGTGTCAATAAGACTCAACAGTGGGCCGAGGAAAACGGGTTTACCTTTTCAAGCACCATGACACAGTCGATCCATTTTTTTAAAAAACCATTTTCGTCAGCTCTTTAATGATCCTGAGATCCGTAGATTCGTATGGACAAGTCAACCACTCCAGCTGTGAAAGAAGTCAAATTTCTGGGTGTTATTTTTGATAAAAAATGAACTTTAAAAGTGAACTTTAAAAGTCACATCCAACACTTAATAACTGCACGCCACAAAGCACTGACTGTTCTGAGAGTTGTGGCACACACAGACTGGGGCGCTGACAATAAAACTCTCCTCCATCTCAACAGGGCTTTGGTCCGCTTCAAACTGGGCTATGCGTGTGTAGTGTACGGCTCGGGCAGACCTTCGTACCTGAAAAGTCTAGGTCCTATCCACCATCAAGGACTTCGATTGTGTCAAGGTGCATTCCACATCACCCCTGTTTATAACCTGTAAGCTGAGGCAGGAGAACCATCCCTCTCAAACTATCGACTGAGACTTGCTTTGAACTATTGTTTCAATCTATCTTCTGAACCCCCCAAACCCCTTCGTATGACTGTTTGTTCGACCTAAAGTTCCAAAAGAAATTCGATGATCACCCCAGATCCATTCCACTCTCAGGTATTCATGTGCTTACCCATTTGAACAAAGCAGATATCAACCTTGGAGTCGTGTTTGATTTATCCAAGTTTCCCGATACCACTGATCCCTTGGCATATAAGTCCCTTTTCGCTGAACTGCGTTCAAAGTTTCCATTTATCAAAAGAATTTTTACGGACGGTTCCAAATCTGAGAAGGGAGTTGCCTCTACTGTGTTGTGTGCAACAAATCCCCTTCATATATGTTCTAAACGCATTCCCACCGACAGGTCCACCTACACTGCTGAGTTAACAGCCTTGGTCTTGGTTCTTGAAATTCTCTCTAAATCGAAACATAAAGATTTGCTCATTTTTTCAGACTCCCTTTCTGCTTCGGAGACCATTGCCAGCCGTAATCTCAAGCACTGTCAACTGCTGAAAGTATTCGAACTGTACACATCTCTGAAATAAGATGGATAGAACATAGTTTTGGTTGAGTTTCCAGCCATGTGGGCATTCAAGGCAACAAGGTGGTCGATCAACTTGCCAAGAGTGCCACAAAGAAAGAGTTGAGCAAATTGCCTATCCCTACACTGATCTGAAACCAAAACACAGGTTTATGTTAAAGTTTTCTGGCTAGAGGAATGAAACTCAAAGACGGATAACAAACTGTACAAAATCCGTCCAAACCTGAAAGAGTTTTCGCCATGTTCCCGAGGCGGCCGTAAAGAAGAAACATTCCTGTGCCGTTTGTATAAAGGCCACTCGTTTTACGCCCGTTCTTTTAGTGTTGGGACATGCACGATGTGAGATATAAACACTTAACAGCAGACTCCACGAAAACCTTGTTCAGAGATGTCCGACCTAATGTGATCTTTGAATTTCTGAAAGAGATGAACATTTTTCATCAGATCTAAGATTTTGCGGAAGAAATATGTTTGACGAAGTGTCTGGTGCGTATTTAGAAGGTGTACTTTAAAGAGACATGTGTCTGTGTGTTTTTAAAATGACTTGAGTTGACTTCAACGCGGTGACAGCCCTGATATGGCCCTTTGCGGTCGGCTGAGCCATAAGCAACATTATACGTTGTCAGGCCTAAAGATCCGCCGTTAATTATTCATTATTCTCGAGTTCCCTCCGTCAGTCATCAGTCTCACGATGGTTTTTTTTTTTTTTTTTTTTTTTTTTTTTTTTCTGTCCCAACCTCTGTGCCACCTCAGAGGCAGTGCACCCACGCCGCTCATTCCGACACCCCGTCCACAGCCACAGCCCGGTCGGCCCCGCCGCAGCCCCGGCACCGGCAATCCACAGGGAGCAGTCAGTGTCAAGTCAAGAGGCAACCCACCGGAGGAGACACTGCACTGCTGCCGAGTCACTTCGGTGGTGTTCAGTGGCGCCTGTTCTGATCTAACATACGCAGGACACCACCTACTAAGCCCCCTACTGACGACAATAATTGCTTAGTCGCGGAGCCGGCGTGAGTGAGCTCTCCCCCCGGAGGGCGCCACCACGTCCGTCCAACGACAGCCCCCATGGACTCGCCGACACCGGTGACCCCGACGGAACCAAACCAAGGCCACAGACGTGGATAGGACATCGAAATTGAGGTCACCATGAGAGCAGGGCATGAAGGGCCACAGAATTTGAGACATTTTTTTTTTTTTATGCTGATCGATGACAATGAGGATGATTAAGATGATGCTACTGATTTCCATTTCGGTCTGAGACTACATGACAGGGCTGTACTCTACGCTTCCTTTCATAATATATCCCGGCGTCAACCAGGCCCGAGAGATACAGGCACCTGCAATGTTGGTCAGGAAATTTGAGCAACACTCTCAGAAACGCATCCTTTAAGTGGATGAAACTCGACTGTGTGGTCCCAGTCTTCCCAACTGAGTCCGCAGCAACTCAACTCTGGGTAGGAGCCGGTCGGGGCAAAAAACCCACATGACTTCTGATGGGATTCGAACCCACGACCTCCCAGCCGGGAGTCCGCGACGCTAACCACTTCGCCACGGCGGCTGTTCTTTTCTCCCAGGCCCCTCATTCATTGATCGTTCTGGCGTTCTCGTCTTCCCCTCCGGTCCATCATTGATTCTTCTCAAGTCGTCGTCGTCTCCTCTGGACCGTCATTGTTCATTACTACGTTCTCTTTTTCTCCAGTCTACCGTTCATCGGTTTTACGTTTTGTATATCCGTTCCTGTCTATCTTCTTGGCATCTGCGTCCTGGTCACGTCGCCATGTGTTCCTCGGCCGGCATCTCTTCCTTTTTCCCTGGGGGTTCCACCTGAGGGCTTGTCTCGTGGTGTTGGTGGCTGGCTTACGCAGAGTGTGGTTTATCCACCTCCAGTGGCGTTGTTGGATATCGGCTCCCGCCGGCTTCTGTCTTGTCTGCTGCCATAGTTCTTCATTGCTGATCTTGTCAGGCCACCGTATGTGGAGGATTCGTCTCAGGCAATTGTTGATGAATGTCTGGATCCTCTTGGTCGTTGCTATGGTGGTTCTCCACGTCTCGGCTCAATATAGCAGGACCGACTTCACATTGGTGTTGAAGGCCTAATCTTGGTGTTGACTGACAGATCTCTTGAACCCGGACGTTCTTGAGCTGCAGAAAAGCTACCCTAGCCTCGTTGATTCTGGTCTTCACGTCTGCGTCTGTCCCTCCTTGCGTGTCAATGATGCTGCCGAGGTAGGTGAAACTGTCCACCTCTTCTAATGCTTCGCCTTCAAGTGTGATGGGGGATGTGCTGGTGACATTTACTTTCAGGACCTTGCTCTTCCCTCGATGGATATTCAGGCCCGGCCTGGATGAGTTCTCTGCCACGACGCTGGTCTTTTCCTGCATCTGCTGCTGGGTGTGTGAGAGTAGAGCTAGGTCGTCAGCAAAGTCCAGGTCGTCCAACTGTAACCAGATAATCCACTGGATGCCATTCCGCCTCTGTGCTGTAGATATCCTCATTACCCAGTCAATGGTGAGCAGGAACAGAAACAGAGACAGCAAACATCCCTGACTGACCCCTATTTGGACTTGAAAATCCTCAGAGACCTGGCGTCCATGGACTAATTGCAGGTTATTCCCTCATACGAATTCCTGATGATGTTTGTGAGCTTTGCTGGCACTCCATAGTGTCGTAGCAGTTTCTATAGAGTCTTTCAGTCTACGCTGTCAAAGGCTTTCTCATAACCGAGGAAGTTGACGTAGAGGGAGGCATTCCACTCTAGGGACTGTTCTAGGATGATGTGCAGCGTGGCAGTCTGGTCCGTGCACGAGCGATCTTTTCGGAAGCCAGCCTGCTGGTCTCGAGGGTGAGGGTCGACGATGTCCTTCATCCTGTTCAGTAGGATCCTGCTAAAGACCTTCCCAGGCACTGACAGTAGAGTAATCCCTCTGTAGTTTTACGCAGTTGCTGAGGTCTCCTTTCTTTGGCCGCCTGATCAAGTACTCTCCTTCCGTTCTGATGGCACTTGTTCTACCTCCCAAATCTTCTTGAAGAGGGGGTGGAGCATATCGAGAGTGGTTTCCACATCTGCCTTCAGCGCCTCAGCCAGAATATTGTCAGGTTCGGCCGATTTGCCTGTCCTCAGCTGCTTGAGGGCTTGCCTGATCTCTTCCTTGCTGGGCAAACTGCAGTCAATCGGCAGGTCGCTGTCAGCTGCCGGGATGTCTGGCGGGTCCGGAGGAGCTGGTCGGTTCAGCAGCTCCTCAAAGTGTTCTCTCCATCGGTTCGTCTGCCCCTCATCGCCTGAGATGGCCTTTCCATCCTTGTCCTTCACTGGCCTCTCAGGTTTGGAGAATTTTCCACAGAGCTTCCTGGTGGTGGTGTAGAGGTCCTTCATGTTTCCATGTCTTCTAGCTTCCTCTGCCTCAGTAGCAAGTGCCTCCACAAAGTTCCTTTTGTCCACCATTATGCTGTTCTTCGCGATTCTGGCAGTGTTTGCATAGGCCTCCTGAGCTCTGGCTTTCTCTACTCTTGTGCAGCTGTTTTTTTTAGTACTGCCTTCTTTTTCCTGTCCTCGATCTTCTTCAAGGAGTCAGCTGATATCCACTCTTTGTGACCTCGTGTTTTGTAGCATGCCTTGTGACTGCGTGTTTTGTAGCGTGCCTTGTGACCTCGTGTTTTGTAGCGTGCCTTATGACCTCGTGTTTTGTAGCGTGCCTTGTGACTGCGTGTTTTGTAGCGTGCCTTGTGACTGCGTGTTTTGTAGCGTGCCTTGTGACCTCGTGTTTTGTAGCGTGCCTTGTGACCTCGTGTTTTGTAGCGTGCCTTGTGACCTCGTGTTTTGTAGCGTGCCTTGTGACCTCGTGTTTTGTAGCGTGCCTTGTGACTGCGTGTTTTGTAGCGTGCCTTGCGACTGCGTGTTTTGTAGCGTGCCTTGTGACCTCGTGTTTTGTAGCGTGCCTTGTGACTGTGTGTTTTGTAGCGTGCCTTGTGACCTCGTGTTTTGTAGCGTGCCTTGTGACTGCGCGTTTTGTAGCGTGCCTTGCGACTGCGTGTTTTGTAGCGTGCCTTGTGACCTCGTGTTTTGTAGCGTGCCTTGTGACCGTGTTTTGTAGCGTGCCTTGTGACCTCGTGTTTTGTAGCGTGCCTTGTGACCTCGTGTTTTGTAGCGTGCCTTGCGACTGCGTGTTTTGTAGCGTGCCTTGTGACCTCGTGTTTTGTAGCGTGCCTTGTGACTGTGTGTTTTGTAGCGTGCCTTGTGACCTCGTGTTTTGTAGCGTGCCTTGTGACTGCGTGTTTTGTAGCGTGCCTTGTGACCTCGTGTTTTGTAGCGTACCTTGTGACTGCGTGTTTTGTAGCGTGCCTTGTGACTGCGTGTTTTGTAGCGTGCCTTGTGACTGCGTGTTTTGTAGCATGCCTTGTGACCTCGTGTTTTGTAGCGTACCTTGTGACTGCGTGTTTTGTAGCGTGCCTTGTGACTGCGTGTTTTGTAGCGTGCCTTGCGACCTCGTGTTTTGTAGCGTGCCTTGTGACCTCGTGTTTTGTAGCGTGCCTTGTGACCTCGTGTTTTGTAGCGTGCCTTGTGACTGCGTGTTTTGTAGCCTAGCATCTCCTGGCAGGTTGATGTCACTGTCTCTTTCATTGCCTGTAATTGCTCATCTGTGGTCTGCTCTTCCAATATCTCCTGGAGAACTTGAAGCATGTTGGTGAGGTCCAGTTGGTACTCCTTCAGCTTGTTTGTGTCTTTCAGAAGTCCCGTGTTGAACCGTTGGCGTTGACCTGTCTCTCCATTCCAGTTCCTCTTAAGTTTGAGCTTAAGTCTGGCTACAAGAAGATGATGTTCTGAAACAATGTCGGCTCCTCTCTTGACTCACATCTTGGAGTGTTCTTCTGAACTTCTTCGAAATACAAACATGGTCGAACTGGTTCTCAGTGGTATGGTCTGGTGATATCCAGGTTGCCTTGTGGATTCGCTTATGAGGGAAGTGTTCCGCCGATGACGAGGTTGCTTGTGGCGCATTGGTCTGCAAACCTCTCCCCATTGTCGTTCATCTGGCTCAGTCCCTGCTGTCCCATGACCACCTCGTAGCCCTTGTTATCGCTGCCCACTTGGAGTTCAGATCACCCATGACGATGTTGAGATCTCTGCTTGGGCAAGTCTCTATGATGGTCTGGAGTCTGTTGTAGAATTCTTTGTCTGCCTCGTTGCTGTCGTTGGTAGCACTCGATGAGGGCTCTTTCTGCTGTTTTGGAAAGCATCAATGCCACTCCATGCGTGGTGCATCCTCTTCCTCATGTCCTGTGAACAGCAGGGTTTCTCCCGAGACGAGTCTTTTCTTGCCGCTGCCCGTCCATCGTGACTCGCAAATCCGGAGGATGTTGAGGCCGTAGTTCCTCATCTCTGCAGCCACCTGTGCCGTTTTCCCTGCTTCGTACATGGTCCTCAAATTCCATGTCCTAATGGTGGTGGTAGTCCAGGTCGAAAGAATGGTAGTCGGCTTTGTGGCTTCCAGATGACTCCGGCCTTCACCACTCCGCGTCATAGGTCCTTCAGCTGAAGGTCCATCTTCTCCCAGGGCTGAGTTTTTTTTTTTTGTAGCGTCTCTTGTTGGCGTTTTTGTAGCATGAAGGGTTTTTTGAACAGGGAGGGGGTGCTAACCCTTCGCCCAACCCTCCTCCTTTCTTATCCGGGCTTTCGGACCGGCCATGGCGGAGTTCCTTATCACCATCATCATAATCATGATGATGATCATAATCATGATCATCAGCTCTCTCTGTCTCTCCCTCCCTCTCTCTCTCTCTCTCTCTCTCTCTCTCTCTCTCTCAGAGAGAGAGAGAGGGGGTGGGGGGGTGGGGGCAAGCGAACAGGAGAACAAAAGACGGAGAAACACATGGCTAAATAACAAAAAAATGAGAGAGAGAGAGAGAGAGAGAGAGAGAGGGAGGAGGCAAACGGAGAACAAAAGACGGAAAAACACATGGCTAAATGAACAAAAAAAGAAGAGAGAGAGAGAGAGGGAGGGGGGGGGGGGGGCAAGCGAACCGGAGAGCAAAAGACGGAGAAAACACATGGCTAAATGAGGGGAAAAAATGAGAGAGAGAGAGAGAGAGAGGGGGGGGGGGGGGGGCAAGCGAACCGGAGAGCAAAAGACGGAGAAACACATGGCTAAATGAGGGGAAAAATGAGAGAGAGAGAGAGAGAGAGAGAGAATCGGAAAGAATATATTAGGAAGGTGTTTTCAAGACAGTTAAAATCATTTTTATACTTATTTCATGTATTATTTTACTTTTCTTTGTTTAACTGATTCTGTTTTCTTTCTGTGATTTTATGCCTTTTATTTTAAAGTTCATTTCATTTAAAGCTAATTTTGGCCTTGCAAATAGTTATGACTGGTATCTGATCAGCCATTGCATTAAATCACTACAACGATACACGCACATGAACGCACATACATGAACACACACGGCTACTTTCACAGGCACGGCTACACACACACACACACACACACACACACACACATACACACACACACACACACACACACACACACACACACACACGCACACACACACACACACGTGGGCACACGTCCGCGCAAAACTTGGCACACACATGGACAACTAAAGCAAGCAAGGGCGCACCCGCGCGCGCGCGCACGCACACACACACACACACACACACACACACACACACACACACACACACACACACACACACACACACTCACTCTCCCTCCCTCCCTCCCTCCCTTTCTCTCTCTCTCCCCCTCCCTCCTTCCTTTTCTCTCCCCCTCTCCCCCCTCTCTCTCCCTCTCTCTCTCTCACGCACGCACGCACACATGCAAGCACGCACGCACTCACACACACACACACACACACACACACACACACACACACACACACACACACACACACACACGTGTCTCTCTCTCTCTCTCTCTCTGAAAAATCGACAGAGAGAGAGAAGAGAGATAGAGTGCGTGTTTCTCTCTCTCTCTCTCTCTTCTCTCTCTCTCTCTCTCTCTCTCTCTCTCTCTCTCTCTAATATCACGGATGTGAACAGACGTAAAACTGAAGAATTACACGCACGCACGCACGCACGCACACACACACACACACACACACACACACACACACACACACACACACACACACACACACACACACAGGACTCGCGGATCTATCATCTGGACCTCACTTCGAACCGGTCGAGGTTTAGATATTGATTTTTCAAGAAATGTGATGCTGTCGATTGTTTCTCTCTCTCTCTCTCTCTCTCTGAAAAATTGATACAGAGAAAGAGAGCGTCTCTCTCTCTCTCTCCTCTCTCTCTGAAAAATTGATACAGAGAAAGAGAGCGTCTCTCTCTCTCTCTGTCTCTGTCTCTCTCTCTCTCTCTGTTTGTGTGTGCGCGTGCGGGCGCGCGCGTGTATGTGTGTGTGTGTGTGATATCACGAAAGAGATTACATTAACACTAATGTCACATACGCATAAAATTTGCAAAGTTAAATGGATTATCAGTTGTTAAAATTGGACCTGTATTTGCCCCCTCCCCCCCCCCCCCCCACACACACACACGCATGCGCACGCACGAATACAAACGCATATCTACGCCCGTTCGCGCATGTACACGCACGCACACGTACATGCACGCACACACACGTACATGCACATACGCGCGCGCGCGCGCGCACTCACACGCACACACACACGTACACACACACACACACATACACACACACTCACGCACACACCGTCTTCCTTTCTCTCTCTCTCTTCCTCCACCTGTCTTTTTTTCCTGCCCCCCCCCCCCCCCCCCCCCACACCACACACACACACAAACACACTTCATTTCCCCTCTTTGTTTCATTCTTCGCCACGTTTCCAAGATGAGTCTATCATTCGTTTCATCCTGCTAGAATTGTTTATGTTCTTCCCATTCTTTGGTACGCTATTTGTCACTTTGTTTTTCGTTCTCTCTCTCTCTCTCTCTCTCTCTCTCTCTCTCTCTCTCTCTCTCTCTCTCTCTCTTTTTTTTTTTTCTTCTAAATTTGTTCCTCTTTTTCGTCCATTCATGTAATCGCCCGTTCGTTCATAGCTAATTTTGTTTTTGTGTGTGCGTTTGTTCGGTCGGTCAATCAGTCGCTCGTTCATTTGTTCATTCGTTCAGTCGGTCAGTTGGTCGTCCGGTCATTCGTTCGTTAATTTTTTCGGTCGGTCGTTAAGCCATTCATTCGTTCAGTCGGTCGTTCAATCGTTCACTAGTATATTTGTTTGGTCGATCGCTCGTTCGGTCAGTCAGTCGGTCGTTCAGTCATTTCTTCGTTTAGTCGGTCGTTCAGTCATTTCTTCGTTAAGTCGGTCGTTCAGTCAGTCAGTCGTTTAGTCGGTCATTCATTCGTTCAGTTGGTCGTTCAGTCATTTCTGCGTTTAGTCGGTCGTTCAGTCATTCATTCGTTCAGTCAGTCGTTCAGTCATTCATTCGTTCAATCAGTGTCGGTCGTTCTGTCGATCTTTCATTCAGTCGGTCGTTCACTCATTCATTTGCTCAGTCGGTCAATCGGTCATCAGTCTTTTTTTTTTTTCGTTCAGTCAGTTATCGCTCAGTTATTAATTCGTTCAGTCGGTCGTTCACTCATTCATTCGTTCAGTTGGTCGTTCACTCATTCATTCGTTCAGTTGGTCGTTCACTCATTCATTCGTTCAGTCGGCGGGCGTGAGGTAAGTCACAGATGCAGGGCGTGACATGGGGGAGGGGGGGGGGGGTACAGGGGACATGGATGCTGATCGTACAAGGATGAGGGGTGGGGAGAAGCGAATAAGGGGTATGGCATGTGGGTGTATGTGGGACGCGGATGCCGGATATGCCATGGGTACAGGGTGGCGGATGCAGCGTACAACGTGGTAGCGGGTAAAAAGGACGTGAAGACAGCGTATGACATGATGGAGTTACGTCAGTTGCAGGGCGTGACATGGGTGGAGTGAGGGGAGGAGGTGCAGATACAGGGCGTGACATGGGTGGAGTGAGGGTGAGGAGGTGCAGATACAGGGCGTGACATGGGTGGAGTGAGGGTGAGGAGGTGCAGATACAGGGCGTGACATGGGTGGAGTGAGGGGAGGAGGTGCATATACAGGGTGTGACATGGGTGGAGTGAGGGGGAGGAGGTGCAGATACAGGGCGTGACATGGGTGGAGTGAGGGTGAGGAGGTGCAGATACAGGGCATGGCATGGGTGGAGTGAGGGTGAGGAGGTGCAGATACAGGGCGTGACATGGGTGGAGTGAGGGTGAGGAGGTGCAGATACAGGGCGTGACATGGGTGGAGTGATGGGGAGGAGGTGCAGATACAGGGCGTTACATGGGTGGGGGTGGGGGTGAATATGCAAAGGCGTAACTTGGGTGCAAGTACAGGGGGTGTGAATGCAGGGTGTAACATGGGTGGGGGTACAGGGAGCCTAGAATTCGGAGCTTGACATAGGTTGGAGGGGGGGGGGGACGTAGAATTCAGGGCGTGACACGATTGGCAAGAGGGGGGCGAGGAGATAAAGGACGTTGCGGATTTTAGGGCATGACATGGGTCTGGATACGGGAAACACGGATTTTATAATATGATACAGGTGGGGGTAGGGTAGGGAAGAGCGCAACATGGGTAGGCATACAGGGTGCACAGATTTTGGGGTCCAACATGGGTCAAAGTAAAGGGGGCGCGGATTTCAGGGCGTGACATGAGTTGAGGAACAGAAGATGAAGACTTCAGGACGTGACATTCGTTGGAACAGGGGATGAAGATTTCAGGGCGTGACATGAGTTGGGAAACAGGGGATGAAGATTTCAGGGCGTGACATGAGTTGAGGAACAGGAAGTGAATATTTCAGGGCGTGACATGAGTTGGGAAACAGGGGATGAAGATTTCAGGGCGTGACATGAGTTGAGGAACAGGGAATGAAGATTTCAAGGCGTGACATGAGTTGAGGAACAGGGAATGAATATTTCAGGGCGTGACATGAGTTGAGGAACGGGGAATGAAGGTTTCAGGGCAGGACAGGGTGGGCGCACAGGAGGCGTCGATGCAGGGTGTGACGCAGGTGATCATATTGGGGCAGATGTGGCATGGATACAGGGCGTGACATGGATAGACGTATTGGGGCAGAGGTGGTGCAGATGAAGGGCGTTACATGGACGTCTTATTGAGGTAGAGGGGGTGCAGATGAAGGGTATTAGGACATATTATTGAGGTAGAGGGTGTGCAGATGACGGGTGTTTTATGGACATCTTATTGAGGTAGAGGGGGTGCAGATGAAGGGTATTAGGACATATTATTGAGGTAGAGGGGGGTGCAGATGGAGGGTGTTAGGATATCTTATTGAGATAGAGGGGGTGCAGATGGAGGGTATTAGGACATTTTATTGAGGTAGTGGGGATGCAGATGAAGGATGTTACATTGATATATTATTGAGGTAGAGGGGGTGTAGATGAAGGGTGTTACATGTACATCTTATTGAGGTAGAGGGGGTGCAGATGACGGGTGTTTTATGGACATCTTATTGAGGTAGAGGGGGTGCAGATGTAGGGTGTTACATGGACATCATATTTTGAGGTAGAGGGGGACAGTTGACGGGTGTTACAGGAAAATGTTATTGAGGTAGCAATGGTGCAGATGAAGTATGTTACATAGACATCTTATTGCGGTAGAGGGGGTGTAAATGAAGGGTGTTACATGGACATCTGATTGAGGTAGAGGGGTGCAGATGAAGGGTGTTACATGGACATCGTATTGAGGTAGAGGGGGTGCAGATGAAGGGTGTTACATGGACATCGTATTGAGGTAGAGGGGGTGCAGATGAAGGGTGTTACATGGACATCGTATTGAGGTAGAGGGGGTGCTGATAAAGGGTGTTACATGGACACCTGATTGAGGTAGAGGGGGTGCAGATGAAGGGTGTTACATGGACATCGTATTGAGGTAGAGGGGGTGCAGATGAAGGGTGTTACATGGACATCATATTTTGAGGTAGAGGGGGTGCAGATGAAGGGTTTTACTTGGACAACCTATTGAGGTAGAGGGGTGCAGGTGAAGGATGTTATAAGGACATCCTATTGAGGTAGAGGGGTTGGAGATGAAGGGTGTTAGGACATTCTATTGAGGGGTGCAGATGAATGGTTTTACATAGACACCTTATTGAGGTAGAGCGGGTGCAGATGAAGGGTGTTACATGGACATCTTATTGAGGTAGAGGGGGTGCAGATGAAGGGTGTTACATGGACATCGTATTGAGGTAGAGGGGGTGCTGATGAAGGGTGTTACATGGACACCTGATTGAGGTAGAGGGGTGCAGATGAAGGGTGTTACGTGGACATCGTATTGAGGTAGAGGGGGTGCAGATGAAGGGTGTTACATGGACATCATATTTTGAGGTAGAGGGGGTGCAGATGAAGGGTTTTACTTGGACAACCTATTGAGGTAGAGGGGTGCAGGTGAAGGATGTTATAAGGACATCCTATTGAGGTAGAGGGGTTGGAGATGAAGGGTGTTAGGACATTCTATTGAGGGGGTGCAGATGAATGGTTTTACATAGACACCTTATTGAGGTAGAGCGGGTGCAGATGAAGGGTGTTACATGGATATCTTATTGAGGTAGAGGGTGCAGATGGAGGATGTTACATGGACATCCTATTGAGGTAGAGGGGGGTGCAGATAAAGGGTGTTACATGGACTACTTATTGAGGTAGAGGGGGTGCAGACGAAGGGCGTTACATGGACATCTTATTGAGGTAGAAGGGGCGCAATTGATTGGTGTTACATGGACATCCCATTGAGTTAGAGGGGGTGCAGATGAAGGGTGTTACATGGACATCGTATTGAGGTGGAGGGGGTGCTGATGAAGGGTGTTACATGGACACCTGATTGAGGTAGAGGGGGTGCAGATGAAGGGTGTTACATGGACATCGTACTGAGGTAGAGGGGGTGCAGATGAAGGGTGTTACATGGACATCGTATTGAGGTAGAGGGGGTGCAGATGAAGGATGTTACATGGACATAGTATTAAGGTAGAGGGGGTGCTGATGGAGGGTGTTACATGGACATCTGATTGAGGTAGAGGGGGTGCAGATGAAGGGTGTGATATGATGGGTGTTTTGGGCAGAGTGGGCACAGTTGATGGGTGTGAAGTGGGTGTCTAACTGAACTAGAGGGGATGCGGAGGAAGGGAGTGAAATGATGGGCGTTTGGGAACAAAAGGGGCGCAGATGAAGGGCATGACAAGGGTGTCTTACTAGAGCAGAGGGGGCAGATGAAGGGCGTAACGTGGGTATCTTATTATGGCAGAGGGGGTAGATGAAAGGCGTGACGTGGGTGTCTTATTAAGGCAGAGGGGGCAGATGAAAGGCGTGACGTGGGTGTCTTATTATGGCAGAGGGGGCAGATGAAAGGCGTGACGTGGGTGTCTTATTAGGGCAGAGGAAGCAGATGAAGGGCGTGACGTGGGTGTCTTATTAGGGCAGAGGAAGCAGATGAAGGGCGTGACGTGGGTGTCTTATTTAGGGCAGAGGAAGCAGATGAAGGGCGTGACGTGGGTGTCTTATTAGGGCAGAGGGGCAGATGAAAGGCGTGACGTGGGTGTCTTTAGGGAGGATGAGCGTAGGGGCAAGCAGGGGGCAGATGAAAGGCGATGACGTGGGTGTCTTATTAGGGCAGAGGGGGCAGGTAAAAGGCGTGCGTGGGTGTCTTATTAGGGCAGGGGGGCAAAAAAGGCTGGTGGTGTCTTATTAGGCAGAGGGGGCAGAGAGGCGGATGGGTCTTAGGGCTAAAGTATGGAGATAGGGCAGATAAAAGGCGTGACGTGGGTGTCTTGTTAGCAGGAGAATAAGCGTGAGTGGGTGTCTAGGGCAGAGGGGGCAGATGAAGGCGTGACGTGGGTGTCTTGTTAGGGCAGATGAAGGCGTCGACGTGGGTGTCTTGTTAGGGCAGATGAAAGGCGTGACGTGGGTGTCTTATTAGGGCAGAGGGGGCAGATGAAAGGCGTGACGTGGGTGTCTGTTAGGCAGAGGGGAGATGAAAGGCGTGACGTGGGTGTCTTGTTAGGGCAGATGAAGGGCGTGACGTGGGTGTCTTGTTAGGGCAGAGGGGCAGATGAAAGGCTGACGTGGGTGTCTTGCAGGGGGGAGATGAGGCGTGACGTGGTGTCTTATTATGGCAGAGGGCAGATGAAGGCGTGACGTGGGTGTCTTGTTAGGGCAGAGGGGGTAGATGAAGGGCATGACGTGGGTGTCTTATGGGCAGAGGGGCAGATGAAGGGCGTGACGTGGGTGTCTTGTTAGGGCAGAGGGGGCAGATGAAGGCGTGACGTGGGTGTCTTTTAGGCAGTGAAGGGCGTGACATGGGTGTCTTATTATGGCAGAGGGGCAGATGAAGGCGTGACGTGGGTGTCTTATTAGGGCAGAGGGGGCAGATGAAGGGCGTGACGTGGGTGTTATTAGGGCAGATGGGCGTGCAGGATGAAGAAGGGCGTGACATGTAGGGTTGGTTCTTATTAGGGCAGAGGGGGCAGATGAAGGGCGTGACGTGGGTGTCTTATTAGGCAGAGGCAGATGAAGGCGTGACGTGAGTGTCTTATTAGGCAGTGAGGCGTGACTTAGTGTTTATTAGGCAGAGAAGGGGCATGTTCATGAGAAGGTGACGTGTGTTTATAGGGCAGAGGGCAGATGAAGGGCGTGACGTGGGTGTCTTATTAGGGCAGAGGGGGCAGATGAAGCTGACGTGGGTGTCTTATAGGCAGAGGGGGCAGATAAAGGGTGACGTGGGTGTCTTATTAGGGAGAGGGCAGATGAAAGATGAGTGGTGTCTTTTAGCGCAGATGAAGCGTGACATGGGTGTCTTATTAGGGCGGAGGGGGCAGATGAATGGCGTGACATGAGTGTCTTATTAGCGCAGATAAAGAGCGTGACATGGGTGTCTTATTAGTTCAAAGGAGGCAGATGAAGGGCGTGACGTGGGTGTCTTATTAGTTCAGAGGGGGCAGATGAATGGCGTGACGTGGGTGTCTAATTAGTTCAAAGGAGGCAGATGAAAGGCGTGACGTGGTTGTCTTTCTCGGGCAGATGAAGGGCATGACAAGGGTGTCTAATTAGGGCGGAGGGGGCAGATGAAAGGCGTGACGTGGGTGTCTAATTAGTCAGAGGGGGCAGATGAAAGGCGTGACGTGGGTGTCCTATTAGGGCAGATGAAGGGCATGACAAGGGTGTCTAATTAGGGGAGAGGGGGCAGATGAAAGGCGTGACGTTGGTGTCTAATTAGTTCAGAGGGGGCAGATGAAAGGCGTGACGTGGGTGTCTTATTAGGGCAGATGAAGGGCATGACAAGGGTGTCTAATTAGGGTGGAGGGGGCAGATGAAAGGCGTGACGTGGGTGACTAATTAGGGCAGATGAAGGGTGTGACGTGGGTGTCTTATTAGGGCGGGGGGGGGGGGGGGGGGGGGGGCAGATGAAAGGCATGACGTGGATGTCTTATTAGTGCAGATGAAGGGCATGACAAGGGTGTCTAATTGGGTGGAGGTGCAGATGAAAGACGTGACGTGAGCGTCTTATTAGGGCATATGAAGGGTGTGACGTGAGTGTCTTATTAGGGCAGATGAAGGGAATGCCATGGGTGTCTTATTAGGGCAGATGAAGGGAATGCCATGGGTGTCTTATTAGGGCAGATGAAGGGAAGGCCATGGGTGTCTTATTAGGGCAGATAAGGAGTTGGGTGTCTTATTAGGGCAGAGGGGGCAGATGAAGGGTGTCATGGGTGTCTTATTAGGGCAGAGGGGGCAGATGAAGGGCGTGACATAGGTGTCTTATTAGGGCAGAAGAAGGGAATGACATGGGTGTCTTATTAGGGCAGAGGGGCAGATGAAGGGAATGTCATGGGTGTCTTATTAGGGCAGAGGGGGCAGATGAAGGGAATGTCATGGGTGTCTTATTAGGGCAGAGGGGGCAGATGAAGGGAATGACCTGGGTGTCTTATTAGGGCAGAGGGGCAGATGAAGGGCGTAACCTGGACTGCGTACTGAGGAAAAGGGGGATGCAGATGAAGGTGTTATGTGGGTGTCTTGTTGAGGCGAAGGGGACGTAGATGAAGGGTGTGACGTGGCTGTCTTATTGAGGCAAAGGGGGCGCAGATGAAGGGTGTGACGTGGATGTGCTATTGAGGCAAAAGGGGCGCAGATGAAGGGTGTGGCGTGGGTGTCTTATTGGGGCAAAGGGGGTGTAGATGAAGGGTGTAACGTGGGTGTCTTATTGAGCCAAAGGGGACGCAGGTGAAGGGTGTGACATGGGTGTCTTATTGAGGCAAAGGGGGCGCAATTGAAGGGTGTGACGTGGTGAGGAGGCAGATGAAGGGCGTGACGTGGGTGTCTTATTATGGCAGAGGGGGCAGATGAAGGGCGTGACGTGGGTTTCTTATTAGGGCAGAGGAAGCAGATGAAGGGCGTGACGTGGGTGTCTTATTATGGCAGAGGGGGCAGATGAAGGGCGTGACGTGGGTGTCTTATTAGGGCAGAGGAAGCAGATGAAGGGCGTGACGTGGGTGTCTTATTATGGCAGAGGAGGCAGATGAAGGGCGTGACGTGGGTGCCTTATTATGGCAGAGGAGGCAGATGAAGGGCGTGACGTGGGTGCCTTATTATGGCAGAGGAGGCAGATGAAGGGCGTGACGTGGGTGTCTTATTATGGCAGAGGAGGCAGATGAAGGGCGTGACGTGGGTGTCTTATTAGGGCAGAGGAAGCAGATGAAGGGCGTGACGTGGGTGTCTTATTAGGGCAGAGGAAGCAGATGAAGGGCGTGACGTGGGTGTCTTATTAGGGCAGAGGAAGCAGATGAAGGGCGTGACGTGGGTGTCTTATTAGGGCAGAGGAGGCAGATGAAGGGCGTGACGTGGGTGTCTTATTAGGGCAGAGGAAGCAGATGAAGGGCGTGACGTGGGTGTCTTATTAGGGCAGAGGAGGCAGATGAAGGGCGTGACGTGGGTGTCTTCTTAGGTCAGAGGAGGCAGATGAAGGGCGTGACGTGGGTGTCTTATTAGGGCAGAGGAAGCAGATGAAGGGCGTGACGTGGGTACCTTATTAGGGCAGAGGAGGCAGAGGAGGCAGATGAAGGGCGTGACGTGGGTGCCTTATTAGGGCAGAGGAGGCAGATGAAGGGCGTGACGTGGGTGCCTTATTAGGGCAGAGGAGGCAGATGAAGGGCGTGACGTGGGTGTCTTATTAGGGCAGAGGGGGCAGATGAAGGGCGTGACGTGGGTGTCTTATTAGGGCAGAGGAAGCAGATGAAGGGCGTGACGTGGGTGTCTTATTAGGGCAGAGGAAGCAGATGAAGGGCGTGACGTGGGTGTCTTATTAGGGCAGAGGAAGCAGATGAAGGGCGTGACGTTGGTGTCTTATTAGGGCAGAGGAGGCAGATGAAGGGCGTGACGTGGGTGTCTTATTAGGGCAGAGTGGGCAGATGAAAGGCGTGACATGGGTGTCTTATTAGGGCAGAGAGGGCAGATGAAAGGCGTGACGTGGGTGTCTTATTAGGGCAGAGGGGGCAGATGAAAGGCGTAACGTGGGTGTCTTATTAGGGCAGAGGGGGCAGATAAAAGGCGTGACGTGGGTGTCTTATTAGGGCAGAGGGGGCAGGTAAAAGGCGTGACGTGGGTGTCTTATTAGGACAGAGGGGGCAGATAAAAGGCTTGACGTGGGTGTCTTATTAGGGCAGAGGGGGCAGATGAAGGGCGTGACGTGGGCGTCTTATTAGTGCAGATGAAAGGCGTGACGTGGATGTCTTATTAGGGCAGATAAAAGGCGTGACGTGGGTGTCTTGTTAGGGCAGAGGAGGCAGATGAAGGGCGTGACGTGGGTGTCTTATGGCAGAGGGGGCAGATGAAAGGCGTGACGTGGGTGTCTTGTTAGGACAGATGAAGGGCGTTACGTGGGTGTCTTGTTAGGGCAGATGAAGGGCGTCACGTGGGTGTCTTATTAGGGCAGAGGGGGCAGATGAAAGGCGTGACGTGGGTGTCTTATTATGGCAGAGGGGGCAGATGAAAGGCGTGACGTGGGTGTCTTGTTAGGGCAGAGGGGGTAGATGAAAGGCGTGACGTGGGTGTCTTGTCAGGGCAGATGAAGGGCGTGACATGGGTGTCTTGTTAGGGCAGAGGGGCAGATGAAAGGCATGACGTGGGTGTCTTGTCAGGGCAGGTGAAGGGCGTGACATGGGTGTATTATTATGGCAGATGAGGCAGATGAAGGGCGTGACGTGGGTGTCTTATTAGGGCAGAGGGGCAGATGAAGGGCGTGACGTGGGTGTCTTATTAGGGCAGAGGGGGCAGATGAAGGGCGTGACGTGGGTGTCTTATTAGAGCAGATGAAGGGCGTGACATGGGTGTCTTATTATGGCAGAGGGGGCAGATGAAGGGCGTGACGTGGGTGTCTTATTAGGGCAGAGGGGGCAGATGAAGGGCGTGACGTGGGTGTCTTATAGGGCAGATGAAGGGCGTGACTTAGGTGTCTTATTAGGGCAGATGAAGGGCGTGACATGGGTGTCTTATTAGGGCAGATAAAAGGCTTGACGTGGGTGTCTTATTAGGGCAGAGGGGGCAGATGAAGGGCGTGACGTGGGTGTCTTATTAGGGCAGAGGGGGCAGATGAAGGGCGTGACGTGGGTGTCTTATTATGGCAGAGGGGGCAGATAAAAGGTGTGACGTGGGTGTCTTATTAGGGTAGAGGGGGCAGATGAAAGGCATGACGTGGATGTCTTCTTAGCGCAGATGAAAGGCGTGACATGGGTGTCTTATTAGGGCGGAGGGGGCAGATGAATGGCGTGACATGAGTGTCTTATTAGCGCAGATAAAGAGCGTGACATGGGTGTCTTATTAGTTCAAAGGAGGCAGATGAAGGGCGTGACGTGGGTGTCTTATTAGTTCAGAGGGGGCAGATGAATGGCGTGACGTGGGTGTCTAATTAGTTCAAAGGAGGCAGATGAAAGGCGTGACGTGGTTGTCTTTCTCGGGCAGATGAAGGGCATGACAAGGGTGTCTAATTAGGGCGGAGGGGGCAGATGAAAGGCGTGACGTGGGTGTCTAATTAGTACAGAGGGGGCAGATGAAAGGCGTGACGTGGGTGTCCTATTAGGGCAGATGAAGGGCATGACAAGGGTGTCTAATAATGGCGGAGGGCGCAGATGAAAGGCGTGACGTTGGTGTCTAATTAGTTCA
Organism: Conus canariensis; assembly: GCA_033310375.1. Taxonomy (NCBI): domain Eukaryota; kingdom Metazoa; phylum Mollusca; class Gastropoda; order Neogastropoda; family Conidae; genus Conus; species Conus canariensis. Next base: position 4,806,454 of record CM065744.1, on the reverse strand, counting down.
GAGGGGGCAGATGAAAGGCGTGACGTGGGTGTCTTATTAGGGCAGATGAAGGGCATGACAAGGGTGTCTAATTGGGGTGGAGGGGGGCAGATGAAAGGCGTGACGTGGGTGACTAATTAGGGCAGATGAAGGGTGTGACGTGGGTGTCTTATTAGGGCGGGGGGGGGGGGGGGGGGGGCAGATGAAAGGCATGACGTGGATGTCTTATTAGCGCAGATGAAGGGCATGACAAGGGTGTCTAATTGGGGTGGAGGGGGCAGATGAAAGGCGTGACATGAGTGTCTTATTAGCGCAGATAAAGAGCGTGACTGGGTGTCTTATTAGTTCAAAGGAGGCAGATGAAGGGCGTGACGTGGGTGTCTTATAAGGGCAGAGGGGGCAGATGAAAGGCATGACGTGGATGTCTTATTAGCGCAGATGAAGAGCGTGACATGGGTGTCTTATTAGTTCAGAGGGGGCAGATGAATGGCGTGACGTGGGTGTCTAATTAGTTCAGAGGGGGCAGATGAAAGGCGTGACGTGGTTGTCTTTCTCGGGCAGATGAAGGGCATGACAAGGGTGTCTAATTGGGGTGGAGGGGGCAGATGAAAGGCGTGACGTGGGTGACTAATTAGGGCAGATGAAGGGTGTGACGTGGGTGTCTTATTAGGGCGGGGGGGGGGGGGGGGGCAGATGAAAGGCATGACGTGGATGTCTTATTAGCGCAGATGAAGGGCATGACAAGGGTGTCTAATTGGGGTGGAGGGGGCAGATGAAAGGCGTGACGTGAGCGTCTTATTAGGGCATATGAAGGGTGTGACGTGAGTGTCTTATTAGGGCTAATGAAGGGAATGCTATGGGTGTCTTATTAGGGCAGATGAAGGGAATGCCATGGGTGTCTTATTAGGGCAGATGAAGGGAAGGCCATGGGTGTCTTATTAGGGCATATGAAGGGAATATCATGGGTGGCTTATTAGGGCAGATGAAGGGAATGCCATGGGTGTCTTATTAGGGCAGATGAAGGGAAGGCCATGGGTGTCTTATTAGGGCAGATGAAGGGAATGTCATGGGTGTCTTATTAGGGCAGAGGGGGCAGATGAAGGGCGTGACATAGGTGTCTTATTAGGGCAGAAGAAGGGAATGACATGGGTGTCTTATTAGGGCAGAGGGGCAGATGAAGGGAATGTCATGGGTGTCTTATTAGGGCAGAGGGGGCAGATGAAGGGAATGTGACCTGGGTGTCTTATTAGGGCAGAGGGGCAGATGAAGGGCGTAACCTGGACTGCGTACTGAGGAAAAGGGGATGCAGATGAAGGTGTTATGTGGGTGTCTTGTTGAGGCGAAGGGGACGTAGATGAAGGGTGTGACGTGGCTGTCTTATTGAGGCAAAGGGGGCGCAGATGAAGGGTGTGACGTGGGTGTGCTATTGAGGCAAAAGGGGCGCAGATGAAGGGTGTGGCGTGGGTGTCTTATTGGGGCAAAGGGGGTGTAGATGAAGGGTGTAACGTGGGTGTCTTATTGAGCCAAAGGGGACGCAGGTGAAGGGTGTGACATGGGTGTCTTATTGAGGCAAAGGGGGCGCAATTGAAGGGTGTGACGTGGGTGTCTTATTGAGGCAAAGGGGGCGCAGATAAAGGGTGTGACGTGGGTGTCTTATTGAGACAAAGGGGCGCAGATGAAGGGTGTGACGTGGGTGTCTTATTGAGGCAAAGGGGGCGCAGATGAAGGGTGTGACGTGGGTGTCTTATTGAGGCAAAGGGGCGCGATGAAGGGTGACGGGGTGTCTTATTGGGCAAAGGGGGTGCAGATAGGATGTAACGTGGGTGTTTATTGAGGCAAAGGGGGCGCAGATGAAGGGTGTGACGTGGGTGTCTTTTTGAGGCAAAGGGGATGCAGGTGAAGGGTGTGACTTGGGTGAAGGGTGTGGCGTGGGTGTCTTATCGAGTCAAAGGGGACGCATTTGAAGGGAATGTCATTTGTGTGGTACTGGTCAGAGGGGACGTGAGGGTCGATGCAGGGTTAATGTACAGGTGGGCACAGTTGAGAAGAGGGGGCACGGCTGAAGTGCGTGAGTGGGTGGGCATTTTGGGGCGGATGAAGGGCGTAAATGGATGGGCATTTTGGGGCGGAAGAAGGACGTGACTGGGTGGGCATTTTGGGGTGGACGAAGGGCATGAGCAGGTGGGCATTTTGGGTCGAATGAAGGGCGTGAGTGGATAGGCATTTTGGGTCGGATGAAGGGCGTAAGGGGGTGGCATTTTGCGGAGGATGAAGGGCGTGAGTGGGTGAGCATTTTGGGTCGGATGAAGGGCGTGAGTGGGTGAGCATTTTGGGATGGATGAAGGACTTGAGTCAATGGGCATTTTGGGGCAGATGAAGGGCGCTTGTGGATGGCCATTTTAAGGCATGGTGGATGGATAAAGGCGTAATGGGGTGAGCATTTTGCGGAGGATGAAAGGCGTGAATGAATGGGCATTTTGGGGCACGGGGGATAGATAAAGGTTGTGAGTGGGTGTGCATTTTGGGGCGGATGAATGGCGTGAGTGGATGGGCATTTGGGGGCACAGGGGGATGGATAAAGGTTGTGAGTGGTGGCTTGGGCGTGTTTGGTGTAGTCAGGGGATTGGGCATAAGGGTTTGAGTGGTGGCATTTGGGGCACAGGGGATGGATAAAGGGTGGAGTGGTGGGCTTTGGGGCACAGGGGATGGATAAGGGGTGAGTGGGTGGGCATTTTGGGGCACAGGGGATGGATAAAGGGTGTGACGTGGATGGGGGTATTGGGGTAGAGGGAGCGTGGATGAAGGGCGTGACATGGGTGGGGGTATTGGGGTAGAGGGAGCGTGGATCAAGGGTGTGATGTGAGTTGGGGTAGAGGGGGGTATGGTTGAAGAACGTGATTGGATAATCGGGGCGAAGGGACTGGATAAGGGGCGTGACATGGTGGGTGTATTGGGGCAGAAGGATTGAATGAAGGGGAGTGACGTGGTCGGCGTATTGGGACAGAGGGATTGAAGAAGGGCGTGACATGGTGGGCGTATTGGGACAGATGGACTGGTTAAAGGGCGCGACATGGATTATTGGGACAGAGGGACTGAATGAAGGGGACCGTTGGAGATGGTGGGGCGTGAATTGGTTTGCCGAGGGGACACAGATGAAGGGTGGGACATAGAGGGTGTATTGCACAGGGGCGCTGATGCAAAGCATGACATGGGTGGGTGCATTCTGACAGTGGGGCGCGGATGCAGCGCTTGACATGACTGGGCGAACTGGAGGGGGAACTAACATTATTATGCAGGGTGTGACATGTGTACAACGTTGTGGATGCAGGGTGTACCATGGGTACAACGTTGTGGATACAGGGTGTACCATGGGTACAACGCTGTGGATACAGTGTGTGACATGGGTACAACTTTGTGGATGCAGGGTGTACCATGGGTACAACGCTGTGGATGCAGGGTGTGACATGTGTACAACGTTGTGGATGCAGGGTGTACCACGGGTACAACGTTGTGGATGCAGGGTGTACCATGGGTACAACGTTGTGGATGCAGGGTGTACCACGGGTACAACTTTGTGGATGCAGGGTGTGACATGGATGAGGGTGAGGGGGTCGCAGATGCAGTGTACAACATAACGGCGGGTATGGAGAATGCTGATACAGTTTAGGACACTGGTGGAGGTACGGCGGTCGCGGATCAAGGGCGTGGCATGGATGGGGGAATGGGGGTAGGGTAGCATGCATGGATCGGGGTGCAGAGGACGCGGATGTAGGGTGTGACCTTGGTGGGAGTGCAGAGTTTGGGTCTTCATATGGATGGGCATAGGGCGCATGGATTTCATGTGGATGGGGGAAGGGGCATGGATTTTATGTGGATGGGCGTAAGGGGCATGGATTTTATGTGGATGGAGATAGGGCGTATGGATTTTATGTGGATAGGCGTGTATTTCATGTGGATGGGCCTAGGGGGTATCGATTTCATGTGGATGGGGGTAGAGGGCATGGATTTCATGTGGATGGGGCTAGGGGGTATGGATTTTATATGGATGGGGATAGGGGGCATGAATTTGATGTGGATGGGGTTAGGGGACATGGATTTCATATGGATGGGAGTAGGGGGCATGAATTTCCCATGGATGGGGGAAGGGAGCATGGATTTCATACGGATGGGGGTAGGGGGCATTGATTTCATGTGGATGGGGGAAGGGAGCATGGATTTCATGTGGATGGGGGAAGGGGGCATGGATTTCATATGGATGGTGGAAGGGAGCATGGATTTCATGTGGATGGGGGAAGGGAGCATGGATTTCAAATGGATGTGGGAGGGAGCATGGATTTTACATGGATGGGGGAAGGGAGCATGGATTTCACATGGAGGGGGGAAGGGAGCATGGATTTCATATGGATGGGGGAAGGGAGCATGGATTTCACACAGATGATGAAAGGGAGCATGGATTTCATGTGGATGGGGGAAGGGAGCATGGATTTCACACGGATGGGGGAAGGGAGCATGGCTTTCACATGGATAGGGGAAGGGAGCATGGATTTCATATGAATGGGGAGAGGGAGCATGGGTTTCATATGGATGGGGGAAGAGGGCATAGATTTCATGAGGATGGGGAAGGGAGCATGGATTTCACATGGATGGGGGAAGGGAGCATGGATTTCATGTGGATGGGGGAAGGGAGCATGGATTTACATGGATGGGGGAGGGAGCATGGATTTCATGTGGATGGGGAAGGGACATAAATTCAGTGGAGTTGGAAGGGAGCATGGATTCATATGATGGGAAGTGAGCATGATTCACCAGATGAGGAAGGGAGCATGGTTTCATGTGGATGGGGGAAGGGAGCATGGATTTCACATGGATGGGGGAAGGGAGCATGGATTTCATATGGATGGGGGGAGGGAGCATGGATTTCATATGGATGGGGGGAGGGAGCATGGATTTCATGTGGATGGGGGAAGGGAGCATGAATTTCATATGGATGGGGAAAGTGAGCATGAATTTCATATGGATGGGGAAGGGAGCATGGATTTCTTGTGGATGGGGGTAGAGGGCATGGATTTATTATGGATGGGGAAGGGAGCATGGATTTCTTGTGGATGGGGGTAGAAGGCATGGATATCCTATGGATATGGGTATGGGGCATGGATTTCATGTGGATGGGGTGGGCATGGATTTCATGTGGACGGGGTAAGGGGCATGGATTTCATACGGATGGGGGTTGGGGGAATGGATTTCCTATGGATGGGGGAAGGGGCATGGATTTTAGATCATGATAAAGGTTGGAGTAGGGGGAAGGAGGGTGCATCAATTTCAGGACGTACCATGGGTGGGACTATGGGTGGAGTGGGGTTTTCAGTGTCTTACGTGGGTGGGGTAGTGGAACGCTGGGATTTGGTGATTTCAGGGTCTGACATGGTTGAAAAGGGCAGATGGGGCGGATGAATGGCGTGACGTGGGTGGGCGTATTGGAGCAGAAGAGGCATGGAGACAAAGTGTGACGTGGCGGGCGAACTGGGGAAGAGAGGGTGTGGATGAAGGGCGTGACATGGTGGGCGTACTGGGAAAGAGTTGGCACGGGTAAAGGGCATGACATGGTGGGCGTACTGGGAAAGAGTTGGCACGGGTAAAGGGCATGACATGGTGGGCGTATTGGGAAAGAGTTGGCACAGGTAAAGGGCGTGACATGGTGGGCGTATTGGGAAAAAGTTGGCACAGGTAAAGGGCGTGACATGGTGGGCGTATTGGGAAAGAGTTGGCACAGGTAAAGGGCGTGACATGGTGGGCGTATTGGGAAAGAGTTGGCACAGGTAAAGGGCGTGACATGGTGGGCGTGTTGGGAAAGAGTTGGCACAGGTAAAGGGCGTGACATGGTGGGCGTGTTGGGAAAGAGTTGGCACAGGTAAAGGGCGTGACATGGTGGGCGTATTGGGAAAGAGTTGGCACAGGTAAAGGGCGTGACATGGTGGGCGTGTTGGAGCAGAAAGGGCATTGATGAAGGTGGGGACATGGTGGGCGTATTGGGACACAGAGAGTACAGATGAAGGGCATGACATGATGGGCGTATTAGGGAAGAAAAAGCACCGATGAAGGGCGTGACATGGTAGGCGTATTGGTGGAGCAGGGGCACTGATGAAGGGCGTGACATGGTGGGTGTATTGGGGGAGAAGGGGCACTGATGAAGGGCGTGACATGGTAGGCGTATTGGGGGAGAAGGGGCACTGATAAAGGGCGTGACATGGTGGGTGTATTGGGGGAGAAGGGGCACTGATGAAGAGCGTGACATGGTGGGCGTATTGGGGGAGAAGAGGCACTGATAAAGGGCGTGACATGGTGGGCGTATTGGGGAGAAAGGGCACTGATGAAGGGCGTGACATGGTAGGCGTATTGGGGGAGAAGGGGCACTGATGAAGGGCGTGACATGGTGGGCGTATTGGGGGAGAAAGGGCACTGATGAAGGGCGTGACATGGTAGGTGTATTGGGGAGAGGGGCACTGATGAAGGGCGTGACATGGTAGGCGTATTGGGGGAGAGGGGCACTGATGAAGGGCGTGACATGGTGGGCGTATTGGGGGAGAAGGGGCACTGATGAAGGAGGAGACATGGTAGGTGTATTGGGGGAGAAGGGGCACTGATGAAGGGCGTGACATGGTAGGCGTATTGGGGGAGAAAGGGCACTGATGAAGGGCGTGACATGGTAGGTGTATGGGGAAGACTGGGCACTGATGAAGGGCGTGACATGGTGGGCGTATTGGGGGAGAAGGGGCACTGATGAAGGGCCTGACATGGTGGGCGTATTGGGGAGAAAGGGCACTGATGAAGGACGTGACATGGTGGGCGTATTGGGGGAGAAGGGGCACTGATGAAGGGCGTGACATGGTGGCGTATTGGGGAAGAAAGGGCACTGATGAAGGGCGTGACATGGTGGCGTATTGGGGAAGAAAGGGCACTGATGAAGGGCATGACATGGTGGGCGTACTGGTGAGAAGGGGCACTGATGAAGGGCGTGACATGGTGGGCGTATTGGGGAGAAAGGGCACTGGTGAAGAGCGTGACATGTTGGGCGTATTGGGAGAAAGAGCACTGATGAAGGGCGTGACATGGTAGGCGTATTGGGGGAGAAAGGGCACTGATGAAGGGCGCGACATGGTAGGCGTATTGGAGGAAGAATGGGCACTGATGAAGGGCGTGACATGGTGGGTATTGGGGGAGAAGGGCACTGATGAAGGGCCTGACATGGTGGGCGTATTGGGGGAGAAGGGGCACTGATGAAGGACGTGACATAGTGGACGTATTGGGGGAGAAGGGGCACTGATGAAGGGCGTGACATGGTGG
>CM065744.1:4779134-4794134 GCA_033310375.1 Conus canariensis | reverse complement strand
CACACAGTCATGTCGATATTGCACACGACGCAAAAGGACATGCAGTCGTTCATAGATGTCCTACCCACACAGTCATGTGGATATTGCACATGACGCAAAGGACATGCAGTCGTTCATAGATGTCCTACCCACACAGTCATGTGGATATTGCACACGACGCAAAGGACATGCAGTCGTTCATAGATGTCCTACTCACACAGTCATGTGGATATTGCACACGACGCAAAGGACATGCAGTCGTTTATAGATGTCCTGCTCACACAGTCATGTGGATATTGCACACGACGCAAAGTTGATCTTCACATGAAGACGATGATTTATGGATGATCATTCAAGTCCTGTCTTCCGTCAAGATTAAACTCAGCATCATGACAAACTTGCTGTTTCAAATTGAAGACATACAACCCTTGTGGTCGATGGACTGTAAGAGTAAACAACAGGAGCTGAGCTGAACTGAACTAAATCTCTGTCTCAAATGATGTGCAGTATTTTCCTTAGATCCAATGAGTTGAAGGCCAGATATGGGAGTTATGAAGCAAAGGAGACAGTCGAGTACATGTTAAATGATCTATGCACTTGAGAGTTTGTCATCATTGTCCAATAGATGATGCTCACGAGGATGCTGAATCCTAAGCTTGGCCAGCCATTGGTTAACCCAGCGCTGTCCACAATAGTGTACCAGACCAGCACGATTCTCCCCGTTCTCTGTCCAAGGCTGTCTTTTCTGTCTCTGTCGTGATTGCCGTCATCTAAAATACACAAAAAGGAAATTAAGGAAAGCACAGTGTGTGTGTGTGTGTGGTGTGTGTGTGTGTGTGTGTGTGTGTGTGTGTGTGTGTGTGTGTGTGTGTGTAAGAGAGAGAGAGAAGAGAGAGAGAGAGAGAGGGAGAGTGAATAAAAAAAAATTTCAGTGTTGTTGTTGTGTGCTTTTTTCTGTGTACGCAGGCTGATACCCCTGCGGACACTCCCTGTATACACCCCATCTACCAAACAAAGGGAGTGGAGTTTTTGTGTGTATGATCGTTTTTTTTTATCCCGCATTAAGGTAGCCATACTCCAACTTCGGGGAAATTTCAGTATTTAAAGTGTAAAGCAGTTGCATCTACATAAACCGTCCACAGACACACACTCCATTGTTTCAACCAGTTTTAACAAAATGCACAATATGTGTGCCTTCATTTCTGAGAGATTAAACCCCACACACACACACACACACACACACACACACACACACACACACACACACACACACACACACACACACACACACATGCAGATCTTAGATCAAGATAGGTAATCAAATCAAATATTTGTGGAACCACATTTTCAGATCTGATTTGGTCGCCAGTTTACATTGCAACAATAACCAGAAAATTACAGATATTTGATATGAACTTCCATCCCAATACAATGGATATCCACTGAACATATATCGAACTGTCTTTAACACTTACAATTGTCTGGGAAACATGTGCAATATAAAATGTTCACGTAACTTATGTTTTCCATTAAAGCGATAATTTGTTATGAATATACTGGATACTTTCAGACAATTTTAATACGAGTTGCGTTTCATTTGATTCTGCGCCACAGGAAATATGGAAAATAACTCACTCTATTGAGTGCAACAAGGAAAAAAAATCTTTACGACGCAACTATTGTAACAACATAGCATACACAACATACACACAGTCCAGCCTTGTTTTACCTCCTCCCCCTCTTTAGCATACGCAACTTTCTTTTGGCCCGATTTCTTCTTCCTTTATTCATTGAAGTAAAGCGAGCACCATCTTCTACAGCCGTAGTAAAGCAGTGTTAGAAGACGTCGTTGCCTTCTGCTTCAATATCAACAACGTCACATCAACACTGAATATAATTCAATTCAGGAATTCAAGCCAAGGGATGGTCAGTCTCTCGAATTCAAGGGTCAATGTTGTGTTTAATGCAGCAGAAAGTCTGAAAAAAAGTACATGGGAGAAATGGATTTTTTTTTTTTTTTAGTGATCCTTTTTTTTTTTTACACCACCACTGAAACTGAAACTAAAGAGCGCACTATGATCTGTAATGTCACCGAGTTTTGATGGACGATCAGCATCGTATGTATTCCGAGAGAACCAAAACTGAAACGCACGCACGGCAGTTCACCATTGCTGAATCGACGCGGATGGTCTGTTAATATGAATTGGTAATTTTGAACTCTTCTATTTTTTAAACTTATGGGAACAAATGAAAATGGAAAGATTTTAAGTCTCAAGTGGCTTGATAGGTGTTCATGCTTGAATCACCTGGACGATGCTGACTTAAAACATCCAAAAGTCGGTCGGTCAGTAGTCTTGCAAGAAAGTTTCCGGGTACCTGCTAATTCCGCGAAATGACAACAATGAAAACAACAACAACTAGAAGGCCACTTGCGAAGATGTCTTGGGAAAATAGGGGAGAGAGAGCACAAAGAATGGATGACATCAGAATCAAGGGTCAAAACAAAACAGAGGATAGAGCTACAACCAGGGACCAACCATTGTCAAGACTTAAAAGTGAAAACAGAGCTTGGAGCACTCTGCTGGAAAGCCAGCCATCAAGACAACAAGAGTGTGAGACATAACAAGAGAAAAAAAGTAGCCTATCACGCCTCCTGGAGCACAGGCCGCCAGTCCAGGACCTCCAGGCGTCTCTGTCCTGGGCTCTTCTTTCCAGCTGGTTTCATGTCATCCCAGTCCATCAGCTTCCAGGTCCCGGCGCCAGGTGTTCCTTGGCCGACCTAAGAAGTGTTGGTTCGTAAATGACATGATGGAAGAAGTGGAAACGGTAGGTATGCAGAACAACTCGAAAAGACCGTTTGAAAAGGAAAAAAAAAAAAGAAAGAAAGAAAGGGGGGGGGGGGGGGGGGGGGGGGCAAAGTCTGAGTCTCTGCAGATGAAAGACAGGAACGACAGGATCAATCACAAACGATGCAGAGAAGAAATCTTGCAGGATGGAACACCTGGATGACATGTTCAATCGACCATCTCCATGAGGAGCCCTGACATATCATTGGCAACCGAACCGCTCCATGTGAACTCCAGTCCAGCAACCAAAGCTGGAATCATCAGGGCCATCATGACCACGAAGAACGGCAAGGCAGCAGGTCCAGACAACATCCCCCCTGAGACACTGCCGACAGGTCCATACAACACATCTCCTGAGGCACTGCAGAAGGTCAGACAACATCCTACTGAGGCACTGCAGACAGGTCCAGACAACATCCTACTGAGGCACTACAGACAGGTCCAGGCAACATCCTCCTGAGGCACTGCAGACAGGTCCAGACAGCATCCTCCTGAGGCACTGCAGACAGGTCCAGACAACATCCTCCTGAGGCACTGCAGACAGGTCCAGACAACATCATCCCGAGACACTGTAGACAGGTCCAGACAACATTCCCCATGAGGCACTGCGACAGGTCCAGACAAACATCCCCTGAGCACTGCAGACAGGTCCAGACAACATCCACTGAGGCACTGCAGACAGGTCCAGACAACATCCCTGAGGCACTGCAGACAGGTCCAGCAACATCCTCCTGAGGCACTGCAGACAGGTCCAGACAACATCCTCCTGAGGCACTGCAGACTAGGTCCAGACAACATCCTCCTGAGGCACTGCAGACAGGTCCAGACAACATCCTACTGAGGCACTACAGACAGGTCCAGACAACATCCTCCTGAGGCACTGCAGACAGGTCCAGACAGCATCCTCCTGAGGCACTGCAGACAGGTCCAGACAACATCCCCTGAGGCACTGCAGACAGGTCCAGACAACACATCTCCCGAGCACTGTAGACAGGTCCAGACAACATCCCCATGAGGCACTGCAGACAGGTCCAGACAACATCCCCATGAGACACTGCAGACAGGTCCAGACAACATCCCACTGAGGCACTGCAGACAGGTCCAGACAACATCCCCCTGAGGCACTGCAGACAGGTCCAGACAACATCCTCCTGAGGCACTGCAGACAGGTCCAGACAACATCCTCCTGAGGCACTGCAGACTGGTCCAGACAAACATCTCCTGAGGCACGGCAGACAGGTCAGACAACAATCTCCCCCTGAGGCACTGCAGACAGGTCCAGACAACATCCTCCTGAGGCACTGCAGACAGGTCCAGACAACATCCCCCTGAGGACACTGCAGACAGGTCCAGACAACATCCCCTGAGGCACTGCAGACAGGTCCAGACAACATCCCCCTGAGGCACTGCAGACAGGTCCAGACAACATCCCCTGAGGCACTGCAGACAGGTCCAGACAACATCCCTCCTGAGGCACTGCAGACTGGTCCAGACAACATCTCCCATGAGGCACGCAGACAGGTCCAGACAACATCCCCCTGAGGCACTGCAGACAGGTCCAGACAACACATCCCTGAGGCACTGCAGACAGGTCCAGCAACACACTCCTGAGGCACTGCAGACAGGTCCAGACAACATCCTCCTGAGGCACTGCAGACAGGTCCAGACAACATCCCCCTGAGGCACTGCGACAGGTCCAGACAACATCCCCTGAGGCACTCAGACAGGTCCAGACAACATCCCCCTGAGGCACTGCAGACAGGTCCAGACAACATCCCACTGAGGCACTGCAGACAGGTCCAGACAACATCCTCCTGAGGCACTGCAGACAGGTCCAGACAACATCCCCTGAGGCACTGCAGACAGGTCCAGACAACATCCCCCTGAGGCACGCAGACAGGTCCAGACAACATCCCCCTGAGGCACTGCAGACAGGTCCAGACAACATCCCCCCTGAGGCACTGCAGACAGGTCCAGACAACATCCCCTGAGGCACTGCAGACAGGTCCAGACAACATCCTCCTGAGGCACTGCAGACAGGTCCAGACAACATTCCCCTGAGGCACTGCAGACAGGTCCAGACAACATCCCCCTGAGGCACTGCAGACAGGTCCAGACAACATCCTCCTGAGGCACTGCAGACAGGTCCAGACAACATCCCACTGAGGCACTGCAGACAGGTCCAGACAACATCCTCCTGAAGCACTGCAGACAGGTCCAGACAACATCCCCCTGAGGCACTGCAGACAGGTCCAGACAACATCCCCCTGAGGCACTGCAGACAGGTCCAGACAACATCCCCCCTGAGGCACTGCAGACAGGTCCAGACAACATCCTCCTGAGGCACTGCAGACAGGTCCAGACAACATCCCCCCTGAGGCACTGCAGACAGGTCCAGCAACCTCAGGGGAGAGGCTGCAGCCCTTTCTGAAAAGAGATGGGAGCGGGAACAAGTTCTCGCGGTTAGACGTTTGGCTGGCTGGTGAGCCTGCCCATCCAGGTGGCCTATTCAGATGTGGACAGTGGCGGGAATCACGCCCCGTTCACTCCTTGGTAACGTACCGTTCAGGGTCATCCTGAGGAGACTGAAGCAGGTTTTGAACAAGAGGCTAAGATCAAATCAGACAGGGCTCTGCCAGGGCAGACCTTGTACAGACCGCGTCATTCCTCTGCACATCATCATAGTGCCGCACATCGAGTGGCAGTCCCCCTCTGCATGCACAAGGGGGGCTTCACCTGCCGAGTCATCCACAACGGAAAGTTAACCGACATTTTACAGTGAAGACTGGTGTACGGCAAGGTTGTATGCTGTTGCCAACAATTTTCCTCGAGATCAACGGCTTGATCATAGAATGAGCAACCATTAAAAATGGTATGGGCGTCCAATGGCCTCCCACCAAACAAAACGTAGACGTCGTCTTCGCAGAAAATGTTGATTTCCTTTCCCACAGATGATAACGCGATCAGAGCTGACGAGGCTGTCCGAAGAGGCAGAGAAAACTGGCTGGTGATCAATACAAAAACGACAGATGTGATAAGAACCAACCAGAAACCCGCCGCCGTAGCGAAGTGGTTAGCGTCGCGGACTCCTGGCTCGGAGGTCGTGGGTTCGAATCCCATCAGAGTCATGTGGGTTTTTCTGTCCCGACCGGTTCCTACCCAGAGTTGAGTTTGCTGCGGACTCAGTTGGGAAGACTGGGACCACACAGTCGAGTTTCATCCACTTAATGGATGCGTTTCTGAGAGTGTTGCTCAAATTTCCTGACCAACACTGCAGGTGCCTGTATCTCTCGGGCCTGGTTGACGCCAGGGTATATTATGAAAGGAAGCGTAGAGTACAGCCCTGTCATGTAGTCTCAGACCGAAATGGAAATCAGTAGCATCATCTTAGTCATCCTCATTCTCATCGATCAGCATTAAAAAAAATGTCTCAAATTCTGTGGCCCTTCATGCCCTGCTCTCATGGTGACCTCAGTTTCGATGTCCTCTCCACGTCTGTGGCCTTGGTTTGGTTCCATCGAGGTCACCGGTATCGGCGAGTCCATGGGGGCTGTCGTTGGACGGACGTGGTGGCGCCCTCCGGAGGGAGAGCTCACTCACGCCGGCTCCGCGACTAAGCAATTATTGTCGTCAGTAGGGGGCTTAGTAGGTGGTGTCCTGCGTATGTTAGATCAGAACAGGCGCCACTGAACACCACCGAAGTGACTCGGCAGCAGTGCAGTGTCTTCTCCGGTGGGTTGCCTCTTGACGACTTGACATTGACTGCTCCCTGTGGATTGTCGGTGCCGGGGCTGCGGCGGGGCTGACCGGGCTGTGGCTGTGGACGGGGTGTCAGAATGAGCGGCGTGTGTGCACTGCCTCTGAGGTAGCGCAGAGGTTGGGACAGCAAAAAAAAAAAAAAGAACCAATCACAAACCAAAGCCCACAGCTCAGGTCCAGGGAGAGACCACCAGGGGTAAGGACCATTTGACAGAGCTTAGGAGCACTGTCAGAAAGATTGCGATACAGCGCAGGACAGTCAGAGCCGAATCCACAAAGCAAGGTGTGCACTCCACACCGTTGGACCTATCTCATCTCCAAGGCACTGTCCCTCAGCAACAACTCCGGACTCTGCAACGCCAACACGAGGGCCGTCCTCTCTTAAGGATCTGAGACATAAAGAGTGACCTATACTATCACTCAAAGGCCCCAAACGTTCAATAACAGATGCCTCCGTCACATCTCGCAAATCAGGCGGTCTGGAAAGATTTCTAACGCCGACCCACTGGAGAAAACCCTAGTATTTATGAAAAAAGTACTCTTTTTGTTCTGTGGAATACTGTAATGTTATTGCTGAATATTCATTGTGGAAAGAAAAGAACCTTCAGTGCAGGGGGGGGGGGGGGGGGGGAAGAAAACCCCACAGACCAAGAAGTGAAGAAACGAAAATAGGGAGGGATTTGATCAGACGCACCTCACGTAAGCCAGCCAGCAACGTCACAAGGCAGGCCGTGCGCTGGAACCACTGGGGAAAGAGAGGAGCTGGGAGGATGAAGCAGACGTGGAAAAGGTCGGCTGAGTGAGGGGCAAAGGTTATCACTGACATAGGCACAACTGAAGGGACATGGGTACAACTGAATGGACATGGGTACAACTGAAGGGACTTATGTACAACTGAAGGGATGTGGGTACAACTGAAGGGACATGGGTACAACTGAAGGGACATGGGTACAACTGAAGGGACATGGGTACAACTGAATGGCGTGGTACAACTGAAGGGACATGGGTACAACTGAAGGGACATGGGTACAACTGAAGGACATGGGTACAACTGAATGGCGTGGGTACAACTGAAGGGACATGGGTACAACTGAAGGGACATGGGTACAATTGAATGGGCGTGGGTACAACTGAATGGACATGGGTACAACTGAAGGGACATGGGTACAACTGAATGGGCGTGGGTGTGGGTACAACTGAAGGGACTTGGGTACAACTGAAGGGACATGGTACAACTGAAGGGACATGGGTACAACTGAAGGGACATGGGTACAACTGAAGGGAGGTGCCCTGAACCAAGTTCGTTGAGGAGATGTGATTATAGCCCTGTGTTTCTCTAGGAGTTTGAGGGGATAAGCCACTTAAATCAATTATGACTGCTTTCACTGATGGCGTATGACAGGTGTTTCTGTCGATGGTGTGTTATAGACATGCTCGATGCTGGCGTACTACAGGAATTGTTTGAAGGTAGGCATCGCACGTTCATATTGAGGGTGTGTTGTAAGAATTCCTATTGATGGTGATTCATTGAAGGTAGGCATCGCACGTTCATATTGAGGGTGTGTTGTAAGAATTCCTATCGATGGTGATTCATTGAAGGTAGGCATCATACGTTCGTATTGAGGGTGTGTTCCAAGAATTCCTATCGATGGTGATTCATCTTGTTTGTCTTCTCCCTTAACAACGTAGAGACTAACTGGTGCGCTGCATAGAGGAACTGGCCACTTGGTTGCTGCAACTCTCTGGCTATGGGGCAAGGTCTGAGTCTCGCAAATGCATTCCCAGTCCATTCTGCACTCTATGTCCCTCCATCTAGTCACCGGGGTTTTCTCCACGGGAGTTCCAGGTATTCTTCAGGTATTCGGCCCTCTGGAAATGTCTTTGAACAAATGTCACAAGAGCGACAATACCTGGTGACATCTGACCCAACACTTGCCAGTAGAAATGGAAAAGTACTCGTACTTTGACTTTGCGAACGCCAAAATGTCCTGCCACAATAGCATCAGGTGTCAATAGTCAATGTCCTGCCACAATAGCATCAGGTGTCAATAGTCAATGTCCTGCCACAATAGCATCAGGTGTCAATAGTCAATGTCCTGCCACAATAGCATCAGGTGTCAATAGTCAATGTCCTGCCACAATAGCATCAGGTGTCAATAGTCAAAATGGTTTTGCTCACGATGAGCTGTTTTGTTTCAACATGCAACATTCAAGTTTCAACAACATCTCTATATATCCCACCAACATCCGTCAAGAAGGAATATTTGTCGTTTTGATATTAAGCATTGACTTGTTAAAAAAAAACCCCCAGTTCTTCAGCGTGCTATACACCTTTGAAGACTCTCTCAGTTTACCTAAGGTTACCTCAGGGTTTGGGAAAGTGGAGACAAACGGGGGACTCGACAGACTTTTTCTTTCAATGTTTCAGACCTGTTGATGCACACTGGGGTTCCCATCCTATTTCCACACATGCTACCTTTGCCCTGTATGTTTCTTTTTAGTCCTTTGTGCTGCCATTTCCCTGCCATAATATTGCAAAGGCAAAAGTGTGTGTGTGTGTGTGTGTGTGTGTGTGTGTGTGTGTGTGTGTGTGTGTGTGTGTGTGTGTGTGTGTGTGTTGTGCGTGCGTGCGCGCGCGCGCGTGTGCGTGCGAGTGTGCAAGCATACAAATACGACTCGGGGGCGCGGAAAAAGATGGCGACTAGTCAGCAGTGTCAGTCGTTTGCTCTAGCTTCGGCTTCATGTAGCATGTACATGTATCTCTCTCTCTCTCTCTCTCTCTCTCTCTCTCTCTCTCTCTCTCTCTCTCTCTCTCTCTCTTTCTCTCTCTCTCTCTCATATGCGCGCACGCCTGAACGAACGTTCTAAATCACACACACACACACACACACACACACACACACACACACACACACACACACACACACACACAAGCACGCACGCACGCACACACACACACACACACACACACACACACACACACACACACACACACACACACACACACACACACTGTTGCCTTTGCAATATCATGATCAACGAGGAACTACAAAGCAACAAAGGAGACCGTCTGACAGCAACACACACCATAAATCACACGGAGCCTGAAAACCTTGCTCCAGAGCACTCCCCATCAAAATGACAGGTGTTGACACACGATTCCGACAGTGACTATGTGAGACTTTCCACTCTCCGCTCGTTTGTATGTGAACTCGTTTACACTTCCCCGTTTACCTTTTAGTATGATGGGGTAAGGGCAGCACAGAGTCAAGTCTATGATGGGGTAAGGGCAGCACAGAGTCAAGTCTATGATGGGCTAAGGGCAGCACAGAGTCAAGTCTATGATGGGCTAAGGGCAGCACAGGGTCAAGTCTATGATGGGCTAAGGGCAGCACAGGGTCAAATCTATGATGGGCTAAGGGCAGCACAGAGTCAAGTCTATGATGGGCTAAGGGCATCACAGAGTCAAGTCTATGATGGGCTAAGGGCAGCACAGAGTCAAGTCTATGATGGGCTAAGGGCAGCACAGAGTCAAGTCTATGATGGGCTAAGGGCAGCACAGAGTCAAGTCTATGATGGGCTAAGGGCAGCACAGAGTCAAGTCTATGATGGGCTAAGGGCAGCACAGAGTCAAGTCTATGATGGGCTAAGGGCAGCACAGAGTCAAGTCTATGATGGGCTAAGGGCAGCACAGAGTCAAGTCTATGATGGGCTAAGGGCAGCACAGAGTCAAGTCGTTAGCAGGCTATGAGTGTTACTGTGCATTAACAAGGAAAACCTGGGTATGAACGAAACCATGTGAATAAAATGTGTGGCTATTGAGCTGTGAATGTGGATGACAGTTGGAAGTAACCTTTTTGAATAAAATCACAGGACGGATTTTTTGCTATCAATAATATTGCCAGCTGATTAACAATTCTCTCTCTCTCTCTCTCTCTCTCTCTCTCTCTCTCTCTCTCTCTCTGTCTCTTTCTCTCTCTCTCTCTCTCTCTCTCTCTCTCTCCTCTCTCTCTCTCTCTCTCTCCCCTCTCTCTCTCTCTCTCCCTTAAAAAAAGACAAGACACTCACCTCATCCTTTGGCCCACAACATGTATTAATTTTTTTCTCTTTATTTCTTACATGTACACGAAAGCGTAATTTATCCTAGTGTACACTAAACATATATCATTACACAGAACACATATTTTGACACGACCAAAGAATGCAAACAAACATCTTTAAAAGACCACTCATAGTAGAAGACTATTTTCTCACGGTTTATAGTGAATTGTTACAGGATAGCTTCACAGAGGGAGAATAAATGCCCTAAGAAAACAACAATAACACACACACACACACACACACACACACACACACACACACACACACACACACACACACACACACACAGGCCAACTTGAACACTTGGGGACGAGACAGTAAGAAAGTGGGGAAGGTATGAAAGTATATTTAATTTCCATCTAGATTGCGGAGTATGTCCAGTTCAGTTAAAACAAAAACAAACAAACAAACAAAAAAACAAACAAAAACACGTCACAGTGATGTATTGAGTTATAATTACTTTTCATTGTCATAGGGACCAATATCCTTCCATGTTGTAGCAGCAAAAAGTATATTTCACTCAGTAAGAATTTAATACAAAATGATGCTTCATCAATAGAAAGCAAAATACAGTATTTCATTTATCATGGTAATATGTTATATCTTCAGATTCAATGTGTATATATTGTTTTGTATTTCAAAATAGTACTTAGTGCATTTTAGGAACCATATGGGCTTTGGTTTTGAAAATATATGACATCAAGTATTTTTGGTTTGTTTACATTGTAAAGAAGAAAGGAAGAAAGGTGGCAGAGTGGTTTAGACGTTCGCCTGCCAATCCAGCGTGTGAGAAGTGCGTGGGTTCGAGCCCTGCCTTTCTCTCCCTTTCTTTCCTAGTTTGAATGACAAATCGAACTGAACGTCAAGTCCATCGGATGGGGACTATAAGCGAGTCGGACCCGTGTGCCTTCCTGGCCCCCTGCACACGTTAAAGAACCCACGGCACTTGAAAATCGAAAAGAGCAGGGGGGTTCCCCGCTGCCCTGGCAAAATTGATGTAGATTGAAGATAGCCGCCTGGTATTTCTTACCAAGCCACACAAATTGTCACTTGATAATTACTGTTGTCGTGTGCCATCGTGTGCCAGTGGAAATGGAGGACAAGTATAGACATCGCATGCATCCTATGTGAGAAACTGGAGGGATAAATGAAAATGAGTGACTGATATTTGAATGGTACGGGAAACGACTGAATGAGCGCCAGTAGGCTGCTCTTCGGCCGGCTCTACCTGGGTAGGCAGCCGTTGAGTGAGTGAGGTAGTGGTTTTATTGTAAAGCGCTTAGAGCTTGGTCTGTGACCGAGGATAGGCGCTAGATAAATACCCAATATAATAATAATAATAATAATGGCAGTGAATGCTTTTTTTTAATGAAAAAAGAGAACAAAAAATAGAAGAGATTGCCATTCATCTATAAAGCAAGGTAGATCATTGTAACACACGTCATTCATCTTTCTCAATGGGGTACATCTGCTGTTAAAGTCAGGGAAAACGTTGCAAAGCTAGGGTAGTAATAAGGAACCTATACCTACATAAAGGATATAGCAAAATCAAATCAAACACGCCATTAGTGGATATACTTCTCGGGGGGGGGGGGGGGGGGGGGGGGGATAACGTAAAGGTCTTCGCCATAAAAAAACACCCACCCGACAAAGCCGTTTTAGACAAAACTATAAATCTGACCAAAACATCCAACAAGGCACCACTTCGAAATTAAATGATGAAAAGTCCCGAGTCTTGTTTGTAAAACAATCTTGACGGGTCTTCAAAACTGCCACACAGACTCAAGTGTTTCTGAATGAGAAGGATGCGGTGCAAAACCGTAATCCTGAACCATATCAGTTGAAAATTAGACGTTTATTTAAAGATTTTGCAAACAGTTTCTTGGGGCAACTATTTTTTCCCGTTCTATTTGCTTAACTGAGGCTGGATTTTACACACGCCCGATCATTCAATATTGTACAGCTTCAGTGCCATGGAAAATACCTGCACAAGATTTAGGCCACCCAATCTTATATTTAGGCCACTCAATCTGTTGAAACTTATACATGTTGAGGAAACACTTGGCTGCATGAATGACGTCAGTATGCATAAGACAATGTGCTCTCTTTTGCGTAAATCTCAGTTCTACCTGTATTAAAATTCTATCTGCATTGACAGATTGTTTTATATAAAAAAAAGAGCTTAAAGTAAGAAACGGCGTCTTTGCATTTATATGCGAGTGCTGTGTTTCCTCTCATAATACCTGTGTTGTAAGGGACACTTCGAGGGAAGAATTCGGGTCATTCACCATAGGACATTTCAAACACAGCTGCTTAAAATGCCTCAAAACACTTTTTAGCAAATGGATTACCCATGTGTGTTATGGACAGCTTAGCATGTTTAAAACAGAATTCTGTATGGTCGTTTAGTATAAAACATGTTCACAAAAGCCTCCAAATCAGAACCAAACTATGATTTTATCAGACAATCTATTTTCGTAGCCGCTATAATGCTGAATAAAGTAGACAACCATACCATGATCGTAGGGCAGGTGCACAGCCTCCTTTCTGATCGTGCTGGTTTGTCTTTTCCATAGTCAAGGAGCATAACCTTTCATGTTGTCGGGTGTTTAACTCCATTGGTTCAAGCACGTTAATCAACCGATCAACAACTTTGGCAACGTAAAAGCCCTGAGCATGAAAGTCCCTCCCAAAGTTGCTGGTTGTCTTCTCTTCCATTCGTAGAGGACTACTGCTGATATATTCGATAATCTGTTCTTTAAATTTGATTTTGCAGTACGTCAAATATCTTCAACTAAAATCCTAAAAGATAACTGATTTACACACACACACAACACACACACACCACACACACACACACACACACACACACACACACACACACACAGCGCGCGCGTAGCTGTATGTTGGAACAAGTGGAACTGCTTCCGATCCAAACGCCTTTCCCCATCCTTAATCCATTTTCAAACCAGATTTATATCTGTGTTCTATGCGTCTTGAGTTTCTGATATTTCTCAAAGTTCTTGATCAAACACACACACACACACACACACACACACACACACACACACACACACACACACACACACACACACACTTACGCACGCACGCACGCACGCACAGAATATTCTTCGGTCAGTTAGCAGTCCCTATCCTATAATGTTCAGCTGATTAGTTTTGAAATAATCTATAAAGTCTGCAGAGAAAATTGTATATCGCTCTTTAAAATTGTTTGTAGTAGATTATAACCCTTAACTGACAGAGATTCTGCCACTGTCGCAAACCATCACTGTTGTGAATTTATTCAATTGAATGCGTTTTACGTTTCCTGAAATATCGTTCACCAACTCATCTGAAGAAAACAAAAAGCTGAATTCAAATTAGTTTAATTAAAAGTCAAGGTTACTATATTACATCTTGAAAGGAAACATGAACCGTGCTATCAACACGGACATGATAGTTTAGTATAACAAAAAAAAATCCATAGAATTTAGAGTGACTCAGTTACGTATAACGACAAACAAATTCTTCTATAAGTTGGCCAGCAAAAAGAATCGCAAAAGTACGATTGAACAGTTTTGTAGCAGAATGAGCATTTATGGCAAAACGTTTGATGTTGTAAGTACATAAGATGCATTCAACCTATATTGAGTGTGCTTGCTATCCGGTAGAACATCGTTCATTGGGTCACGCTCTAAAGATGAAGATGCCAGAAAAGCATCACAGTCGCTGACTCTGACCTGCATTCCACGTCACTACCTTAGACAGAGAATAACAGCTATAGCCCCGAATGTCTGTGGACTGAAATCAATGATTTATTTCCGTTCACAGAATTCTTTATAGTTGTTTTTTTTTTTTTTTTTTTTTTTTAGGTGTGTGAGTTTATACCTGGCATGGCACAAACATTAATACAGATAAGTTTCAGAGAGAGAGAGAGAGAGAGAGAGAGAGGAGAGAGAGAGAGAGAGAGATGAGAAGAGGAGAGAGAGAGAGAGAGTTTTCCTCCCTACAGCGAAAACAAAACCCTGAAAACAACAGGTTTACACATGATAAGCATAGGCTACGTGTGCTCTTTTTCTTTTTTCTTTTTAAAATCTAAACCAAAAAGGCAGACATCAATGAAAGTTCAGCGATTGTGGAAACAAAAAGAAAACGGTGAAAACAGTCAGTGACACAAACTCACTCTCCTACTATTAATTATGGAACATAACTGCCAACCTCCACTCCAGGGTTTAAATCCTACAACTCAGTAAAGTTTCCTCCTCAAACGACACCCCCACCGACCTTCTCAACATGCCCACCAACACCGACACAC
>CM065744.1:4774081-4779034 GCA_033310375.1 Conus canariensis | reverse complement strand
ATCTCTATATATCCCACCAACATCCGTCAAAAAGGGAAATATTTGTCGTTTTGATATTAAGCATTGACTTTTTAAAAAAAAAAACCCCCAGTTCTTCAGCGTGCTATACACCTTTGAAGACTCTCATTTTCCTAAGGTTACCTCGGGTTTGGGAAAGTGGAGACAAACGGGGGACTCGACAGACTTTTTCTTTCAATGTTTCAGACCTGTTGTGCACACTGGGGTTCCCATCCTATTTCCACACATGCTACCTTTGCCCTGTATGTTTCTTTTTAGTCCTTTGTGCTGCCATTTCCCTGCCATAATATTTGCAAAAGGCAAAAGTGTGTGTGTGTGTGTGTGTGTGTGTGTGTGGGGTGTGTGTGTGTGTGTGTGTGTGTGTGTGTGTGTGTGGTTGTGGTGCGTGCGCGCGCGCGCGTGTGCGTGCGAGTGTGCAAGATACAAATACGATCGGGGGCGCGGAAAAAGATGGCGACTAGTCAGCGTGTGTCGTTTGCTCTAGCTTCGGCTTCATGTAGCATGTACATGTATCCTCTCTTCTCTCCTTCTCTCTCTCTCTCTCTCTTCTCTCTCTCTCTCCTCTCTCTCTTTTCTCTCTCTTTTCTCAATGCGCGCACGCCTGACGAACGTTTCTAAACACACACAACACACACACACACACACACACACACCACACACACACACACACACACACACACACAAGCACGCACGCACGCACACCAC
This sequence comes from Conus canariensis, assembly GCA_033310375.1. Lineage (NCBI taxonomy): Eukaryota > Metazoa > Mollusca > Gastropoda > Neogastropoda > Conidae > Conus > Conus canariensis. The sequence goes on along the minus strand of CM065744.1, from coordinate 4,778,311 downwards.
ACACACACACACACACACACACACACACACAAACACCCACAACACACACACACACACTGTTGCCTTTGCAATATCATGATCAACGGGAACTACAAAGCAACAAAGGAGCCCGTCTGACAGCAACAACACCATAAATCACACGGAGCCTGAAAACCTTCCCTCCAGAGCACTCCCCATCAAAATGACAGGGTTGACACACGATTCCGACAGTGACTATGTGAGACTTTCCACTCTCCGCTGTTTGTATGTGAACTCGTTTACACTTCCCCTTTACCTTTGTTGATGGGAAGGCGCACAGAGTCAAAGCTATGATGGGGTAAGGGCAGCACAGGTCAAGTCTATGATGGGCAAAGGGGCAGCACAGAGTCAAGTCTATATGGGCTAAGGGCGCACAGGGTAAAAGTCTATGATGGGCTAAGGCGCACAGGGTCAAATCTATAAAGGGCTAAGGGCAGCACAGAGTCAAGTCTATGATGGCTAAGGGCTCACAGAGTCAAGTTATGATGGGCTAAGGGCCGCACAGGTCAAGTCTATGATGGGCTAAGGCAGACAAGTCAAGTCTATATGGGCTAAGGAGACAGGTCAAGTCTATGATGGGTTTGGGCAGCACAGAGTCAAGTCTTGATGGGCAAGGGCAGCACAGAGTCAAGTCTATGATGGGTAAGGGGCACACGAGTCAAGTCATGATGGGCTAAGGGCAGCAAAAGGGGTCAAGTCTATGATGGGCTAAGGGCAGCACAGGTCAAGTCGTTAGCAGGCTATGATGTTACTGTGCATTAAAAGGAAAAAACCTGGGTTGAACGAAAACCATGTGAAAAAAAAATGTGTGGCTATTGAGCTGTGAATGTGGTTTTGACAGTTGGAAGTAACCTTTTTGAATAAAATCCAGGACGGAATTTTTTGCTATCAATAATATTGCCAGCTGATTAAAAATTCTCTCTCTCTCTCTCTCTCTCTCTCTCTCTTCTCTCCCCTCCTCTCTCTGTCTCTTTCTCCCCTCTCTCTCTCTCTCTCTCCTCCTCTCTTTTCTCTCTCTCTCTCTCTCTCTTCTCTCTCTCCCTTAAAAAAAGACAAAAACACTCACCTCATCCTTTGGCCCACAACATTTATTAATTTTTTCTTCTTTATTTCTTCATGTACACAAAAAGCGTAAATTTATCCTAGTGTACACTAAACATATATCATTTCACAGAACACCCTATTTTGACACGACCAAAGAATGCAAACAAACATCTTTAAAAGGGCCACTCATAGTAGAAAGACTATTTTCTCACGGTTTATAGTGAATTGTTACAGGATAGCTTCACAAAGGGGAGAATAAATGCCCTTTAAAAAAAAACAATAACAAACACACACACACAACCACACACACACACACACCACACACCCCACACACACACACACACACAGGCCAACTTGAACACTTGGGGACGAGACAGTAAGAAAAATGGGGGGAAAGGGGATGAAAGTATATTTAAATTTCCATCCCAGATTGCGGAGTATGTCCAGTTCATTTAAAAACAAAAAACAAACAAACAAACAAAAAAAACAAAAAAAAAACAGTCACAGTGATGTATTGAGTTATAATTACTTTTCATTGTCATAGGACCAATATCCTTCCATGTTGTAGCAGCAAAAAGTATATTTCCTCAGTAAGAATTTTAATAAAAAAATGATGCTTCATCAATAGAAAGCAAAATACAGTATTTCATTTATCATGGTTAATATGTTATATCTTCAGATTCAATTGTATATATTGTTTTGTATTTCAAAAAGTACTTAGTGCATTTTAGGAACCATATGGGTTTTGGGTTTTTAAAATATATGACATCAAGTATTTTTGGTTTGTTTACATTGTAAGAAGAAAGGAAGAAAGGTTGGGAGAGTGGTTTAGACGTTCGCCTGCCAATCCAGCGTGTGAGAAGTGCGTGGGTTCGAGCCTGCCTTTCTCTCCCTTTCTTTCCTAGTTTGAATGACAAATCGAACTGAACGTCAAGTCCATCGGATGGGGACTATAAGCGAGTCGGACCCGTGTGCCTTCCTGGCCCCCTGCACACGTTAAAGAACCACGGCACTTGAAAATCGAAAAGAGCAGGGGGGTTCCCCGCTGCCCTGGCAAAATTGATGTAGATTGAAGATAGCCGCCCGGTATTTCTTACCAAGCCACACAAATTGTCACTTGATAATTCTGTTGTCGTGTGCCATCGTGTGCCAGTGGAAATGGGGGACAAGTATAGACATCGCAAAGCATCCTATGTGAGAAACTGGAGGGATAAATGAAAATGAGTGACTGATATTTGAATGGTACGGGAAACGACCTGAATGAGCGCCAGTAGGCTGCTCTTCGGCCGGCTCTACCTGGGTAGGCAGCCCGTTGAGTGAGTGAGGTAGTGGTTTTATTGTAAAGCGCTTAGAGCTTGGTCTGTGACCGAGGATAGGCGCTAGATAAATACCCAATATAATAATAATAATAATAATGGCAGTGAATGCTTTTTTTTAATGAAAAAAGAGAACAAAAAATAGAAGAGATTGCCATTCATCTATAAAGCAAGGTAGATCATTGTAACACACGTCATTCATCTTTCTCAATGGGGTACATCTGCTGTTAAAGTCAGGGAAAACGTTGCAAAGCTAGGGTAGTAATAAGGAACCTATACCTACATAAAGGATATAGCAAAATCAAATCAAACACGCCATTAGTGGATATACTTCTCGGGGGGGGGGGGGGGGGGGGGGGGATAACGTAAAGGTCTTCGCCATAAAAAAAACACCCACCCGACAAAGCCGTTTTAGACAAAACTATAAATCTGACCAAAACATCCAACAAGGCACCACTTCGAAATTAAATGATGAAAAGTCCCGAGTCTTGTTTGTAAAACAATCTTGACGGGTCTTCAAAACTGCCACACAGACTCAAGTGTTTCTGAATGAGAAGGATGCGGTGCAAAACCGTAATCCTGAACCATATCAGTTGAAAATTAGACGTTTATTTAAAGATTTTGCAAACAGTTTCTTGGGGCAACTATTTTTTCCCGTTCTATTTGCTTAACTGAGGCTGGATTTTACACACGCCCGATCATTCAATATTGTACAGCTTCAGTGCCATGGAAAATACCTGCACAAGATTTAGGCCACCCAATCTTATATTTAGGCCACTCAATCTGTTGAAACTTATACATGTTGAGGAAACACTTGGCTGCATGAATGACGTCAGTATGCATAAGACAATGTGCTCTCTTTTGCGTAAATCTCAGTTCTACCTGTATTAAAATTCTATCTGCATTGACAGATTGTTTTATATAAAAAAAAGAGCTTAAAGTAAGAAACGGCGTCTTTGCATTTATATGCGAGTGCTGTGTTTCCTCTCATAATACCTGTGTTGTAAGGGACACTTCGAGGGAAGAATTCGGGTCATTCACCATAGGACATTTCAAACACAGCTGCTTAAAATGCCTCAAAACACTTTTTAGCAAATGGATTACCCATGTGTGTTATGGACAGCTTAGCATGTTTAAAACAGAATTCTGTATGGTCGTTTAGTATAAAACATGTTCACAAAAGCCTCCAAATCAGAACCAAACTATGATTTTATCAGACAATCTATTTTCGTAGCCGCTATAATGCTGAATAAAGTAGACAACCATACCATGATCGTAGGGCAGGTGCACAGCCTCCTTTCTGATCGTGCTGGTTTGTCTTTTCCATAGTCAAGGAGCATAACCTTTCATGTTGTCGGGTGTTTAACTCCATTGGTTCAAGCACGTTAATCAACCGATCAACAACTTTGGCAACGTAAAAGCCCTGAGCATGAAAGTCCCTCCCAAAGTGCTGGTTGTCTTCTCTTCCATTCGTAGAGGACTACTGCTGATATATTCGATAATCTGTTCTTTAAATTTGATTTTGCAGTACGTCAAATATCTTCAACTAAAATCCTAAAAGATAACTGATTTACACACACACACACACACACACACACACACACACACACACACACACACACACACACACACACACACACAGCGCGCGCGTAGCTGTATGTTGGAACAAGTGGAACTGCTTCCGATCCAAACGCCTTTCCCATCCTTAATCCATTTTCAAACCAGATTTATATCTGTGTTCTATGCGTCTTGAGTTTCTGATATTTCTCAAAGTTCTTGATCAAACACACACACACACACACACACACACACACACACACACACACACACACACACACACACACACACTTAC
>CM065744.1:4731581-4769081 GCA_033310375.1 Conus canariensis | reverse complement strand
CTAATTAGCCTTCACAAACGAGCTGTCAAAGTAACGTTAGGTCGACCATCCTCACTGGTAGATTAAGACTATAAGCAATCAGGCATTCTCCCATTTAAAGCCAAACTTCTATACAATAAAGGACTCTTTATGCATAAGGTACTCCATGGAAATGCTCCACTTTCTCTAACAAATATGTTCACTTTTAACGACTATCGACATTCACATAAAATAAACCTACCGTTTGCAATGATTAATCTATACAAGTCTAGTTTGGCGTATTCTGGAGGTTGGCTATGGAACCATATTCCTCAAGAACTAAAAAAATCAATCAAACTTTAAAAAATTCAAGTCTTATTTTCAAAAATATCATATGAATGTCTCAGATTTGACTGCACTATACCCTAAAATGTATTGAAATTCTCAATTCAGATTTAATTCTAACAAACATGTGATGTTCGAAGTTGACTCAATTCTACGCAAATTGCACTGATCATCCTATGCCATTAATGTGTTTTTTCAAAGCTTTTCGCGGGTGTTTCTCCATGTCTGCTTCATTGTCTTTCTCTTCCTTTATCTCTGACTATCTATCGCCAGTCGGTCGGTCGGTCCGTTGCTCTCTCTCTCTCTCTCCTCTCTCTCTCTCTCTCTCTCTATCTCTCCATCACCCCCCCCCCCCTCCCCGCCCCTTCTTACCCTGATCATTTCGTTTTCTTGTTGTTGTTGTTGGTAGTGGTGGTGGTGGTGGTGTGGTGGTGGTGTTTATTGGTTTCTTTTTCTTCTTTTTGTCAAAGGTTCTCATGCAAGCAATTGTTGCATTTTTTTCATGTGTGTTTGTTTGATTTGCTTTTTACTATATATCGATTTTTTTTCTTGCCCAGAGGGCTGGATGTAAAAAAGCATTCATGCTTAGTCCATAACCCTCTTAAAATAAAATTCGTTCGTTCGTTCGTTCCTCTCTCTCTCTCTCTCTCTCTCTCTCTCTCTCAGCCTTTGCTGTCGAATTTGACTACACTGATGTCGTCAACCTCATCAGAAGTTGTTCGAAATTGGTCTTTGTTTTAATATAAGGTATTTAAATTTAGAGAAGCAGCTACCTCCTGGTGTTCTAAATTATTAGAGTTTCGTATGCTTTACAGTCGTGAGTATTTATCTCAGTTTATATAGTATGCTTACTCACCCCTTAGACCTACTTGAGTGCTCGGCTGCTTTTTCTGTAATTGTTTATCTACATCAGAAACTATCAAATCCAGAATACGGAGTTTGAATTCAATCAAATAAGCTAGAAATAACTGGATTAAAGTGATGGTTTCGAGACCTTTTTTGCACCTGTAATCAAGATTTCAAGGGGAGTAAATCTCGCCTTGTGACGTAGGTGGTGTGTAGCGAGCATGGCAGACGGAGCGAAAGAAGCTGTTTTTGCCATGAAACAGACGATGAATTACCACTTCTGTGCTTCACAATTCGGAATTTGGAATTCAGCCGTACAGATACGAACCCTTTGCACCTGTGGATGACCATGAGGAAGAGGACACATCAAAGAAACCTGAATACGATAGACTGGAGTCGACTGAATGGTAAGTTCCAGATTCTTCTTCTTCCTAAAATACTGGTTCACTCAAAAACGAGTAGGTCATCCAGCGCGCATGTTAAAAAGTAAAATAAAGTAACTGGACGTGAGTCACGTCAGAGTCGAGTGTTTGAGCATCGTTGTTTTTTCGTCTGTCGCAGTGACTGTGTCAGTGTGTGTCGCTCACTGGAAGTGGAACAGCGTAGTCATGAGCGAGCAGCAAAATATGAAACCTTGTTGGAATTTCTTGTTAAAAGTTTGGTACAACCCTGGATCATGGCTTACGTTTAACGTTACACTTTTTTAAAAATTTAAATGTCGTGTTCAAATCGCCATACCTTTTCGAACTGGAATCAACCAACAACGAAGAGATTAGACCTACTACTCGTGTGTGTGTGTGTGTGTGTGTGTGTGTGTGTGTGTGTGTGTGTGTTTAGTATACAGTACAGGCCCAAAATCAAGTTTGTGTTTGAGAGAAAGCATAAACGGTTTATGTTTAAAATTAAATATAGTAAAACTGAAAATCACATCAACCACCCCCACACAAAGTCTAAATTTGCAATCAATACTTACCAATAAAATTAACAATTTCCCCCTAAGTTTTTCACCTTGGTCGATAACATATTTTGTTTCTCTGTGCATTTCAGGTGTTCTTGTCATTGCTGCTTATGCATGGCAACTGTGCATGAGTGCATTTGCTGCTGCGAAATCGAAGAGATGGCACCAATGCTGGAGGAAGCAAATGTAGGCTGCATCACCCTGCATCCAGGTTTCAGTCCTGTATGCCTGAATCCATATGTCCTCCAGACGGCCTACTACCACTACAGGCAACAGTACGAGACCATCTCTGATGTAAACAAGTAGGTCTTTTTCTTGACGAATTTGTTTCTTATTAAAAAAAAATTCAACATTGTGCTGTTGGCACAGTAAGAAGACTGGAAACACACACTCGGGATTTGTCTGTATTATGCTGGGGGTGAATGCGAGGGGCAGCAAGTATGATGGTCTTTGGAGTGAAGTACAGTGACTGGGCAAGGGGAAAAAACGGCAATGTGTGTACATGAAATTACTTTTAATTCATGTCAAGAACAGCGTAAGGTGGTGGAGAAGGAGATGGGAATGTAGACACAACTCTATAACACTTTGTGAACAAACACAACAACAGTAGACCAGCAGCTGTCCACACACACGAGCAGGCAATTTTGCAAGTTCACTTTTATTTTGACCACATACTGTGAAAGTGCCCTGAAGCACTATCTCCCACCGCTCATCTTTACTCCCCTCTTGCTCGGTCTTCCCATTTCCTTTCATTGTCTCAGCCAGTTCCTACCGAACACCCCACAGCCCCTCCACCCACACCTTTTTGACTGGCTCTTCTCTAGTTCAACCACCAAAGACAGCACTCTGAAATGTCTTGACCTTGATTACTGCTGCTCTCTGCCAGTTACACAATGACCCACATGTGTGCCTCTCAAGGTGGAAAGTAAATGCCAAAGATAATGTTCTCTCAGACAGTGTGATCTTAGGACTTACTTGTTTCTTTAATTTTAGAGCAGATCTGATTTAGTGATATCTTTGTGTATGGATTAACTGGAAAGGTCTTTAGAATGACTGTCATTCTGCTAAGTTTGATGAGGCTCTTGCTTGTATTTGCATAGAAAATGTCAACGATAAAAGTTTGTCACACACACACACACACACACACACACACACACACACACACACACACACACATCTGAAATAGTAGGATAACTGGACTCATAAGAGTAAAACTCACTTTTATCACTGGCATTCTGGTTAAATGTGTATGTTGGTCACATCATATTCTCTAGGTGTAAGGTGTGATCTGTAACTATCTTGTCCTGTTGTGCACAAGCAACAACACATACATTTTTGTGAACGCACATTTTCATGCTTTGAAATCATTTGACCCTTTGCACCAGTGCAACAACATATTTTGTAGTTGACTCAGCCTGCAGGCTTCAGATCAGACATGAATACATTTCATAGTGAAATCATTTCTTCAAAGAACATTTCAAAAGACTAACATGTGTCAAACATACCGACATATATTTCAGAGTTTATTTCAGAGGTCTTACATACTACATTCTAGTAAGTTGTGCATGTAATATTAAAAAAAATGCAGTGATCAGGAAACTTACCTCTCTGTCTCTCTCTTTCTCAGTCAGTCAATACATAATACATATATATATGTCTTGTTTAAAAGTCATGTTTTCTGCCTTTTTTTCAGCCGCTACCGTTACACTGCCTACAGACAGCTTGCAAGGTTTGCCTGGGGCTACTTGGGGAAGGAAATTCCAGTCGTCCTTCCAGCCTGTGCGGTCCTTGCCATCCGCAAAACTTTTCCGAGCCCTGATGGACAGTACACTGGCTTTCTTAAGCCAGAATAATGTAGGTTGAAAAAAAAGTGATTTGTCCAGCTGATTTCATTCTTGAATAAATTGTTTTGTTGAAAGAGTGAAGTAAATATAACACCCACACCAGACATGAAATGTGTTCAACGGAAAACCATTTCCCAGAAACATACTGTCTGCACTTTCAAACTGGGAAGACAAGATATCTAAACTTAAGTTTGATCAGTTCATCCTGCTGTCTCAACATGTGTGTATATCTCAGTATTTAACAACTTGTACTTCTATGTTTGTAATTGTATGTGCAAAAAATGTAAGAACAGGATTTGCAAAAAAAAATAACAAACTTTACAAAGGGATGTTATCAAACAAAAAACAAAACAAAACAAAAACAAAACAAAAAAAAACGAAGAAGAAAAAACAGCAATAGGGGCTTTGATTCTCTCGTGCAGTTTCACCATCAAACCCCCATCCACCCTCTTAAAGAATGGTAGTGTTATTCCCTGCCCCAACACACATCTCTGCCCAACAACCCTGAAAAGGCACTGCGTGTTCTTAAAACTTTATACCCCCACCCACCCTCTACAGTGCAACGGAGGTAAGGGAGAGAGGCAAAGTTTTGTGCTTTGTCGACAGTGTGCCCCATATCCTCAGCTCCCATCTTCCTTTCATTATCTCAAAAAAATTTTTTTTAGTTCAGGCTGAACAACTTCTCTGTTGCCAAATGTCCCCTATAGGCCTTCTTGCACTTCCCTGCCTGTGCATGCGTACACTAGTCACAGGAACCCATGTTGACAGCACGTGATGTATTGTATCGACTGAGAAGGCGGTCGACTGCCTCAGCCTTGTCTGGCTTCTGATAGGACGAACAAATGGGTGGTGGGATGTCATCCTCATCAGTCTCCTCCTCCTCTTCCTCATCCAGTTGTGACTGCTGCTTAAGAAGTGCCAGTCTCTCAGCAAGTGTTTGCTTCTGTGCCAGACTGATCACTTGCTTCATCAGGCGGTAGTCATAACCTGCACATTAATTTTATAATTAGAAATAAAAAGAAACTCATTCAGCATGGCTTAGTATCTTAGGGAGGGTGGAGGTGGCATTGCTATGTGTATATTCCAAGTTCTTCAAGTAGGTTGTACTTGTAAAATAATTTTTTCAGCTACAGTCTCCACAATATCAAAAACCTTTGTTTCCTCTCATGGCAACAGCCCTGAAAATGTTAACAAGGCTTACAGTTTCAGAACCAAATATAGTGCAGAATGCAAGCAATGCAAGTCAGAGTATATATAATAATGCTCCCCCTCCCCATCCTATATTAGTTGGCAAGTTGATTCCCCCACCATCCACCCCTTTACGCCATCCCTCTCCAATATCAATTTTATGCTGGCTGTGTGTTCATACTAAACAATTGTAAGCTCTGATCCATTCAAAAGTGACATCAAACAATTACTGTCTCTGACCACTTGTTCTTGTTATTCATAAGAATCGACATAATTTTTTTTTTCAATTTCCAATGCCACCAATGGATATCCTGGATTAAGTAACAACGCTTTCTTTCTTTTTTAAAATTTCAATGCCATTGATAAATATCCTAAACCAAGTTGCAAACATCTCTCACAATTCGTTTTTCCTTACAGTAATAAAGTAAGGAATAAAAAAATATCACGTACAATAATCAAACTGCTCTTTGATCTCCTGTATACTGAACTCCTTTCTCCCCTGTTTGAAAGAAAGGTTGAAGGACTTGTTCCCATCCTTTGTGGTGGCCTGCCGTCTGTTACTGTTGCAATCAAAATGCAGGGCAGCCAGTTTTGTTCTGAAACATAATTTGAAGCACACAAACACACATACTTATAAGATTGGATAAAAGCTTATCAATTGTTGAATAATGCTAAAGTAACCTTATTGATTATAAGAAATTATAATTTTTTCCAATGTACTAATGTTGCCATCCATTTATATACAGTCATATATAGGTATAACCATGACCAAAAAAGGCTGGGAAAAGCGTGAGCACACAATAAAGGACAAGACATAAGTGTATTCTCTGCATATCATTTTCACCTATCGGTTTTATGTTTAAGGAATTGTCTTGAAACAGTAATGCACAAGAAATATTTGCCTTTGAGAAAATCAGTAAAAAAAAGAAGACCTTTGTATTTATAACAATTATATGTAACACTCTAGCCACTGCTGTCGTGAACAATTCCTGTTTTGCACAGTTTTAAAACTGACAAGTTCGGTAACTTACCTGGTTGATGTAGATAGTCTGGAAGCGGTTCCACTCATGGTCAATCGCTAGATGAAGATACGCTTTCTGATGACAGTAGAAGGTATCTTCAGACACAACAGCAACTCCCATGTGACGAAGAAACCGGAGGGTTTTAGTGGGCTGGGATCCTGTGCAACAAAAAGCCATCATGTTTACAGACCTGTATTATTACTGTCCCAAAATGTAGAGAAAATGGTTGCAGTCACATGTACCTTACATACTTATTTCACATATTTATCTTATGCATCTATGCCTCTCACAACATTCAGACTTTTTTAATGGGAAAACTAGTCCCTATTCTCCCAGATCCACATAGACAAGGATATTAGAACAACGTACTTTACCTGAAAACAATATGCTTGCTGTCATTAGTAGGTTTCCTTCTGGTATCTCCCCAACAGAAGGCTGGCTGGTCCAGATCCTGGTGTGCTTGCAGACACTACATTCCTGCTTCACTTGTAGCATGGAACCCATCTCCCTCTTCATGGCTGGCAGGGTGGCTTGGCAACATCCGGAACATGTTGCAAACAGCTCAAGAAGTTTGCTTTCAAAAACAATGTATTTCCTTTCGTGTTCTGAGGACTGTCGAAAGCTGAAACACATACAGTATATTGGATGATATTTGAGCTCATTTAACAAGCTCAAAGAAACAAAAATAGTAAACATAGTTACTTCTTTTTCAAGCTACTTTTAAAACACATTTTGTTTAAAAATCAGATTCAAAATGTCTCTGGCAAAGAGCAATTAAAAACAAAGAAGTAGAATCAGACAAGCACGCCTCAGGAATGCAAGGTGGAAGCAAAAAAAATCATGTTCAGCCCGTGGCCAGCAACTCCAATTCTTTTCACTATTTTCAGTTTTCTTACGTCACTTCAACTTACGCTTAGGAGGGGGATGGCTTTGTCTCCAACATTTTTTTTTTCTTTTTGAAGGGGTGGAGTATTATACAACACACTTTACGATATCACACACAGACTTAGGGCTGTCCCAACAGTGAAGTCACTATTTTGATTCCTATCAATCCTAGCTGAGCCTCGTGGTAAAAAATAATATAATTACACCACCACACGCTGCACTGATTTGTCAATCACACCTTCAGCCATTAATCCATGAACTGTTTGGCCTACAGGCCGACTGGACAGCACCTTTTCCCTTTATTTCAAAATATTTCCAGTGATTTGCCAAGGGCCAACACTTTACCACATCCCTGCACACACACACACACACACACACACACACACACACACACACACACACACACACAGAGTCTGAGTGTTCAGCAACATTAGTAACAGCAATCCGTACTACTGTGCCCAACCCCACTTTCTCAATAATTTCTGTACCAAGACTACTATAATACTAAGATCAAATAATCATATTATTATAAAGAAAATGTGTTACCTTTCCATGTCTTCTTCCTCTTCCAGTTCCATGTCTGATCCTTCTGACAGTTGATCTTCATCGAAAATGAAGTCTTTGTCCTGGTTATCATCATGCCATGGCTCACTGAGATCTGATGATGGTTCAATCTGGCTCTCATATTCTGTGGAATAAGGCAGTTCTGCACCTGTAGTGGCTGGATGCCTTCTTTGACCTGCCTCACACTGGGTGCTCGTACAGCGTGTGTCAGGTTGTGGGGTTTGTAAGAATGGAAAAAAATACAGACATCATGAACAGACAGATCCACATACCATCAAGAAAAGAATATGCTTTATAAGTTTAAATCTAGGTTTTACTTCTGATCAAGAGAAATAGTGCAGTTGACTGCTTAATTCCAAAATCAACACAACAGAGAAGGAAAAACCTCACAATAATTTTTTTAAAAGTCTATATATGAAAGAAGAGAAAAAAAAAAACAGAACAAATTTTCACTACACAAAATTCAAGTTATTTTAACAAAAACATCGAGTCAAAAAGATTTTTTAAAATGCTCAAGATAAAAAGCGGATACTTCAAGCTTAAAAATATGCATGAACTGAAGTTAAGTCAACTTGTCCTCTAAATTAATTCTCACACCCAACCCACCTCCCCAAAATGTACATACCTCTGTGACAGATCTCTGGGTAAACTTGAACACCTCTACTGTATGTCTTGGGTCTGCTAATTTCTTTTGGCACCACTACTTGCAATGACACCTGGAAGTTAAGAAGAAACTATAGTAAACACAGCTACCAGATCAATGTATCAAAAATTAATTTTAAACTTCAAATGATATAACATAGCTACCAGAACAATGTATCAAATATGGCACAGGAACATTATACAAAGCTCATGGATGGATGGATAGGTAGTTAAGTAGGTTGGTAGGTAGGTAAGTAGGTGGGTAGGTAGGCAGACAGGCAGGTAGGAAAACAGACTAACAGATACAGCTAGATTTTATAACTGCACACAGACACAGTGCTATCAACATTACGAGTGGACAATATCTGACATAAAACAATGAATGGCACTATCCCCAAATATTATATTTCATGAAAATATCTTTTGAGGAGTGAACACTGCAAAATCCAGCCAAAGGTCTGTTATTTTCTCAAAAGTCTGTGTATAATACCCAGAAACAATATACAATATACAGCAAATGAAACAAACACTAGCCAGGACTTACATGAATCATGAATGATGTGGAAGAAAAGCTTGCCTCAGTCTGAACCTCTTCATCAGCTGTCAGCTTCTGTGGCTGATCCTCGATCACAGGTGAAGAAGATTCTGTTTTCTCAACCATGTAATTTTGCAGGACTTTGTCAACAACCTGTGCAATCAAATTCGCCTTGTAATGAAAAACAACCAATATAAAATAAAATTGTCACATTTTCCGGTGTTGAAATTCTTCAGAAATAAATAAATAAATAAATAATATGTAACATGAAAAATATGAATGGTCTGTTGGGCAGGGGATGGCTGGGGGAGGGGGGGGGGGGGGGGGGGTACAAAACTAGCAATGGCCTTGAGTTTTTGATTTCAGTTCAGATTCTCTGGGATTTAGTTAAGCACTGTATGTCTGTGGCTTTTGTTGTCACAGTTGGAAAAAAAGTTTACTCCTTCCACCACACTACACTTCCCATTTACAACACATAAGCTCTACAGAATGCTAAGTATTTGGGTACCCAGGGAACAGTGAAAGAATAGTCATCTGCCAAACAAAATTTGGTGTATAAGTTGTTTAAAAATTTGATAACGAAATATCAAATGTCAACAAATCAAGATGAAGTAAAACAGTGTAATAACTGATCATGAAAATAATACTGACTGACAATTGAAAATGACTAAAAATATCAGAAGTGTTCTATAGTTGATGATCTTGGGTGTGTGTGTGTGTGTGTGTGTGTGTGTGTGTGGTGTGTGTGGTGGTGCGTGTTTCTTTGTGTGCTTATCTCGTGTGTGTGTGTGTGCGTGTGTGTGTGTGTGTGTGTGTGTGTGTGTGTGTGTGTGTGATTCACTGATTGCTTATCAGTGTGTGTGTTTCTTTCTCTGCTTACCAGTGTGAGTGTGATTGCTTATCAATGTGTGTGTGTGTGTGTGTGTGTGTGTGTGTGAGAGGAGTGTAGGTGAGAGAGAGAGAGAGAGAGAAGAGAGGAGAGAGAGAGAGAGAGACTCACTCTTTTGCGTTCTCTTTTGGCATAGGCACCTCGAACAGTGGTAACCCGGGCAGTGCAGAGACCACCGGACGGCTGTATGTTGTGGTTGTGGTGGTTGCTGCTGGCGAGGTTGTTGCAACCGTGGTGATGATACTCGAGCTGCAGTGAGTGGTCGGAGAGGGAGAGCTGGTTCGACGTGATTTTTGTCTGACACTGAACTCGTGCTTCTGAATTGTTGGTACTGCTCCGGGCTTCAAATATTTATTTCTTCTCGGCATGTTGAAGTCGGTGCACAGACTGGGCAATTGTCACCTGTGAAGTGCCTTGAGCAGACGAACGAGTTTTTGTTTGGTGTCGAGTACTGTGGCCCGAAGTTCTCTCGACATGTGCAGACGAAATCAGTCCATCTCTTTCATAATTGCACGTCAGTTGGAAACTTATGCAGACTTATCCCATCAGTATTGGTCCCTGTACATTCAGCAACCGCACAAAATTTTCCCGTCCGCTTCTTCTTCGCAGCGATGCAATCCGCGGAAGTTGATTCGGCTGCCATTTTCACTGACGGTCACACACTTGTGACGTCACAGGGTTGGAGTGTCGGATTTGCAACTTCCACAGGTATGCTTTCTACAATTTACCCAAAATAAATCCAAACGGTAATTTTTCGTCCGAAACAACACCGCGAGCGCTTTTTATACATCATAGAGACTTCTCACACAAAAAATAGCCGAGCACTCAAGTAGGTCTTTAAGGGGCCAAGGCCTATATGAATAAACCATCCGAATCTCTCTCTCTCTCTCTCTCTCTCTCTCTCTCTCGGACACTTGATGATAGTACACACCACATGAACAAAGCTAAAGATACAGGGGCAATAATTTCTCTAGAGCTTCTTAACCCTTTGATCCATTACTTTGGGGCCACAATATCACAGCCTACTATCCATGGCGATACAGAACACAACACCGTGTGTGTTGAATGAGGGATGGATGTCAGATTGTTTCCGAATTGGAAGAGGGCTCCACCGAGAAGAAAACACTCAGACTCTTACTTTCGGTAATAGCTGAAGACGTAACATGCCACCAGGGAAGGGTAGACCTAAACAGCACAGAAACAGAAATCAAACAAGACATCACTGCACCCTTCTGAGATGTAAAGTGGTCAGGGTTTGTTCACTGGGAACGCCATCCACGTCCAAATCTCTGCTATAGCACACTGCTGAAGACTGTGATCAACTGTATACGAATAATGTAGCGACTTGGGAAGATTGAAATTCATCTCTTTGCTCATTGCTTCAGCACAGGAATAAGCACTGAGTTTTATATAATTGTAAAGACTGTTCGCTTTGATCTTAGATCATTGCGACATCACTTGAACGCAATTTGAGAACTGGTTCGAGTATACAAACTCATTCCAGCAACGCAAACGTAATACACACCAGCTGTGTGAGCAGAGTGTACACATGGGGTATATTCCGGCCAGGGGAGATATGACGTGGCCTAGGCAGGTGTCAACCCTGGGAGTCAAAGTAGCCTGGGCTACTTTATACCCGGGATATAACTTGCCAGGAGGTAGAGTTACACTGGGATTTTCTTCAGAGGGCACACGTCAGTCCTTGTGGCGAAAGCTTGTCTGTATGTAGAGTTGTACTGTTTTCTCCTCTGAACGAAACAGCTACGAGTGGGGCTGCAGGGTGCGCGCAACAGTTCACTTGGTGGTGGCCATTTTGGCCAGTGGGCTCTGCAGTCGTACAGACTAATACACCCATGGCGGCGTTTCCATGAAGGTTCTGTTGTGTTGCATCTGGCGGTCACACACACACACACACACACACACACACACACACACACACACACACAGCGCGCACGCGCGCACCCCCCCACCACGCACGCACGCACGCACGCACGCACGCACACACACACACATACACACAAGAAAAAAAAGCAAACAAACTTCTGCCTGGAAGCAGTTAAGCCCTTTACGTCTTATCAGAATGCCCTGTGCGTGTCTGCACCCTCACAGCGCTGGCCTCAAAGGGTGGTGCAGGAATGCTCCCAGCTGGTTGTTTGAGGACAGTACTTCTCTGGGTCCCACTGGCACCTTCGACTTTTTTCCCCCTAAGCATGAAACGAGGCTTAAGAGTGTGATATAGTGTCGAACAGTTTGATCGCTACAGCAGCGTTACAATTTATTTATGTGTGCACTATCACCTCACCTATCACCCATCACCTATCACCTATCCCGGAGTCTTGAAGACCCTTCGGGCGCCACAGAAGACTTTGCGACTAGCTTCCTCCACTCTTTCCGGTTCTCAGATGCTCTTAGGCAGTTGCTGAGTGTGAGGTTAGCCCATGCACCGGTGTTGTCCTGCCATCTCTTTCGCTGTCTTCCTCTACTTCTGTGTCCTCGCACTGTTTCTTGTAGAATGGTTTTAGCAAGAGTTTGATACATGTCCATACCATTTCTTTTTCCTTCTTTTCACTGCGGACAACAGTAGTTCAATGGCTTGCCTTACTCTGGTCAGGACCTCCAAGTCGGTGATGTGATTGAGCTGTCAGAGTCCATGTTTCTCAGTTGTGTGTGTGTGTGTGTGTGTGTGTGTGTGTGTGTGTGTGTGTGTGTGTGTGTGTGTACTACTAAACGTAAAAAAAAGTTCAAAGAATCAGAACCAGAATTCCTCAAAGAAAAGAAAAAAAAGTAGAAATTAAATTACTATCAAAATTGCAGTCTGTAAAACTCTCGGACCAACAAACGAAAGCAGGGAATTAGATGTACTTTCTAAGGGAGACACATCATTTAACTTCATCTAAAAGCATTCACCCTGAAGTCAAAACGCGAAGATGGAATCATTGACTTGTCTATCGTACACTTCTGTGCTTCCATTGGTATCAGTACGACAAGGGCATCTCCAGCCAGCACTGTTATTTACAACCATGAGGTTATTTGTTTTACCACCACACTTTGCTGTGTTCGTTATTACACACACACACACACACACACACACACACACACCACACACACACGCACGCACGCACGCAACCACGCACGCACGCACGCACGCACCACACACACACACACACACACACACACACACACACACACACACACACCTGCCAAGCTGGTCGACGTCACCCGCTACACCTACACCCTCCACGTGTTGACCCTGGACTGGGCGGTCACTATGACCTCGGCACGTGACAAGGAGGGGAATCCCCGCCGCTTTGATGTCTTCACCTCTGACTCTCTGTTGACACCTGGCTGATGCTGCAGGGTCAGTCCTGATGTCCATTGCCTGCCGTCACATCAGTGACTTCACCCTAAGTCCTCGGATGGGTGGTCCGGGCGGTGGGTGGTCTGGGCGGTGCAGCCATCTGTCTTCTCCTGACAATGGGCACCTCCTCTTCTCTTCTTGGCTGAGCCAAAAGTTGTCCAATTTGTCCAATTGTTTCTTAACTCTTTGTTTCATGTATCACCTTTCTCGGTCCGCTTGTTTCACAACTCTTTTTTCCTGTGATCTATTTCTTTCTCCACCTGTTTTTCAACTCTTTGTTTGAAGCGATATTCATGTAATCACTCTGCCTCTTCAATGTGGTCTTGGTCATCAGTCCAGGTCACGGACATTGGACTTGGTCCTTGATGTCTGCCCTGCGCTGACCTTTAAGGTGGCCTGGGACACTTCCTCCATTGTCCGGGTTCTGGTTCTTCCCTTTCACACTGTTCAGCACTTCAGTCACCTCCTGACATTGGGGTCAAAGGACTCCTTCCCATCTGCGGACATTGGCACTCCGATCATATTGACATTGTACCATCTGTAGAAACCCTGTAGTCGGTTCAGCTCCCCTCCCATGTTCTGTTACCTCTTCTGTCAGGTTGTGGACTGGCTCTGTCAGTTTTCTCAGGTCCTTCTTGTTGTTCTGCATGTCACCAAAGGGAAGTTTGTGGAGAGCCAGCTGCTCCTTAACACAGTCGAGTATTTCTGGTTGTTCTCTTTTGATTGACTGCAGTATCTGTGGATCGCATCACATTTGAGTCAACCGTTTCTAGCTTCAGTTTTGATTGAACCAAGAGAGGGGTTAGTGGCGAGGCTGGGGACGAGGGCAGTGTGTGTGTGTGTGTGTGTGTGTGTGTGTGTGTGTGTGTGTGTGTGTGTGTGTGTGCGTGCGTGCGTGCGTGCGTGCGTGCGTGTGTGCGTACGTGCGTGCGTGCGTGTGCGTGCGTACGTGCGTGCGTGCGTGCGTGTGTGCGTATGTGTGTGTGTGTCTTTGTGTGTGTGTGTGTGTGTGTGTGTGTGTGTGTGTGTGTGTGTGTGTGTGTGTGTGTGGAGAGAGAGAGAGAGAGAGAGAGAGAGAGAGAGAGAGAGAGAGAGAGAAGCAACCGTTACTGATCATCGTGTTACAATCTTGATTTGCATTTCCATTAAAATACCAGCAACTAAGGCAAAGTCATGGACTGATTTCCACATCTTCACAACATGGACGAAGAATGAATCCAAACAGCAGAACTTCTGGTCTCTTCTTTGTCGGTATTGTTTTCATCTGCATACTGAAACTGACCTGTGTTGCTACGGAGCACAGACAACGGGCAGGACCAGGCCACAAGCACATCACAACTGTCAGTTATGTTCCAGGATAACATGTTTTTACATAAATCCACATGCCAGTCTGATAGCCACAGTTACTGCCTCTCTACCAGTAACTGTGGCAATTACACTGGTATATGAAGCAGTACCTCTGATATTCTGTTTGCAGGTTGCAGCAACATCGTGAACACTGCGATGACCAGCAGCATGGACTCCATTATTTAATGTCACCATTCTCAAGACATAAAATTTCCAACACTGACAGAACTACAGTGCTATCAGTTGATCATCCACACCAACAAAACCACGCTGAATACATTAGTCTCTGGCCGATGCCAACAAGGCTGAAAATAAAGCTGAATGTTTACCAGAGCAGAACCACCTTTAAACAGATTTCTAACCTGTGCACTATTAGGATGGAACCCCTCCGACAAAAGAAGGAGGTCCATAGAGTCTTCATAGAGTTCAACAAGGCATTCAATCAAGCCTGACAAGAGTCTTCATAGAGTTCAACAAGGCATTCAATCAAGCCTGACAAGAGTCTTCATAGAGTCCAACAAGGCATTCAATCAAGCCTGACAAGAGTCTTCATAGAGTTCAACAAGGCATTCAATCAAGCCTGACAAGTCTTCATAGAGTTCAACAAGGCATTCAATCAAGCCTGACAAGAGTCTTCATAGAGTTCAACAAGGCATTCAATCAAGCCTGACAAGAGTCTTCATAGAGTTCAACAAGGCATTCAATCAAGCCTGACAAGAAATCCTGTATGCTGTTTGACAGATAGTTTGTCAAGGCTGCATCCTATCTCCCATGCCTTTTAATGTTCCTGAAATGCATTATGTTAGGACTGATGCACGTGAAGATTATGTCACATAGCCAACAGTTGGGAAAGAATACCAGCCACCACGATGATATGGCTAGCATCTTGTACAGTTAGCTGGGATGTTGTGGGTTTGATTCCTTCAGACCACTTTTGTGAGATTTTTCAGCCGTACCTGGCTCCTACATAGACCTGAGATGCTATGGGCTTAAATGAGAAGGTAGGAGACACACTGTCGAGTTTCATCCACTCAATGGATGCGTCTCTGAGAATGCTTCTCAAACGTTTTGATCAACACTGCAGGTGTCTGCATCTCTCTGGCCTGGTTGACGCTGGGATATGTTATAAAAGCAAGTGAAGAGCATAGTCCTGTCACGTTGTGCCTGATCGTACTGAAGTCCCATAGCACCATCTTCCTTACTCTCTACCTTATTGAGTTTGTTTAAAGAAAAACAAAAAGCGGACACTTATGTTGTCCTCGTGCCCCGCTCTTGAGGTGCCCTTAGTTTTTATTTCTGCTCTGCATCTAAGCCCTTGCTCTGTCTGCGTCCATGTCGCCGGTACTGGCAAATTCACGCGGAATGCCATTGCATTGACAAGGAAGCATCCTCTCTGAGGGAATGCTCACCCAGGCTGGTTCTGTTGCAGTAATAATTGTTATTGTCATCAGTCAGCGGATTAGTAGCAAGTGCCCTAAGAAAAACAACACAAAAAAAGAACAACAAAAACCGCTTCTAAATTTCCAAAAAAAAATACCATGCAAAGAAATACAATTTTGCCTATAGAAATTAGCTTTAAGTTTTGCTATGTCTAGCCATTGTCTCTGCTGTGTGGAGACAACATAAAACATGCGTAACACACAGTAAGTGATCTAAATATGACCCATTGTGGTTTACACTATCATCAAACAATTCTACAGATAGTAAGCTTAATACTAACATGTACATAGTTCTTGCAAAAATTGATCACACACACACACACACACACACACACACACACGCGCACGCACGCACGCACGCACGCACGCACGCACGCACGCACGCACGCACGCACGCACGCACACATCATCATAATCATCATCATCATCATCATCATTATCATCATCTTCATCTTCATTAAGCAACGTAACAGGTAGTAAGCTGAACAGCAACATGCGCGTGGCTCTTGCAAATATTCACACACACACACACACACACACACACACACACACACACACACACACACACACACACACACACACACACAAGCATCGGTCATATGCCCTTTGGTCCAATGAGTCGTTCCCGTTCAGGTTTGGTCAAGGTTTTGTTTTTAGTCGTTGCTAATCGGCTTGTGACCCCATCTGACCTCTGGAAAGGGTTTATGGGGCACACATCCCGAATGGCGACTCTCCATTCCTGGAAAGCTGTGTGTGAACCTTTCGTGGGCAAATACCTCATCTCCCCTGGTGTCACCCTATACCTGCACAGCTGTGTTTGAACCTTTTGTGGGCAAATACCTCATCTCCCCTGGTGTCACCCTATACCTGCACAGCTGTGTGTGAGCTTTTTGTAGGCAAATACCCCATCTCCCCTGGTGTCACCCTATACCTGCACAGCTGTGTGGAGCTGCTTGTAGGCAAATACCCCATCTCCCCTGGTGTCCACCGTGTCATGTGATGTCAAGTACCCATCACCCCTGTTTTCATCCTGTCAGCTGATGTCAAGTACCCATCACCCCTACTGTCACCCTAGACCTGTCAGATGTCAAGTACTCGCATCTCTCCTGCTGTCGCTGTCTACCTGTCAGGTGATGCCAGGTACCCCATCTCTCCTGCTGTCACTGTCTACCTGTCAGTGATGCCAGGTACCCATCTCTCCTGCTGTCGCTGTCTACCTGTCAGGTGATGCCAGGTACCCCATCTCCCCTGCTGTCGCTGTCTACCTGTCAGATGATGCCAGGTACCCATCCCCTCTCACCTGCTTCAACTGTACCACTCAGGTGATGTCAGGTACCCTATCTCCCCTGATGTTACTCTCTACCTGTCAGGTAGGTTCTGGTGAGCGTGTATGTGTGGAGAATGGCTTCTAGAATAAAATATATATATATATATATATATATATATTATATATATATAATATATATATATTATATAAAATTCAAAAGGTCTTCTAGATGGACCATTTAGAATTATATTCACTGATGCGTTTATCTTTTTTTTTTTTTAAATTCATTTGTTTATTTGCTTGTTTACTCTTTTGTTTATCTACTTATGAATTTACTTTTTTTTATTTTTTAGTTTGTTCGTTTATTTATGCATTTACGTGTTTGTTTGTTCATGTATGTATGTATGTATGTATGTAAGATTGTATTTGTTTGTTTGTTTGTTTATCTACTCTTTTTTTTATCCGATAACTTATTTTTCGTGTATGTAATAGGCTCTATTCCATTTTTGAGAGTTTTGTTTTCGCGTACAAGGTTATGCTTCTTTACAGTAGATAACCAGGATCACGTGACAACTCTGATAATCTCCTCAACAGGCGACAAAGTAGTGGCTTGCTGGCCTTGCTGGGCTTCCTTCCAGGGAGCAATAAAGCCAGTGACATCATTTACTGGAGACGGACTAGATATCGTACTCTTTTCCTTGAACGCACGATCTAAAGCTATGTATCTTACCGTGTGGAAGGGTATAGTTTGTGTTTAACTCCGCATCTGGAGAATAAGAGCATGCAGGCCCAGGTGTCATAATTTCTGATTTTGCATGTCCTGCAGCAAGCTTTTAGCCTTCAGGTTTGTGGAACAGGGTCCAGCATTTTAAATCTACTATTTTCCAACAAAGGTGTTTGCCTTTGTCTGTGTTGAATTTATGTTCCTAATTGCTATACTCCATAGACTGTCTTTTCAAATTCCACATTTTGGTTTCTAGAAAAACATTTTCGTTATCGTCTATTGTGTGTGTGTGTGTGTGTGTGTGTGTGTGTGTGTGTGTGTGTTGTGTGTGTGTGTGTGTGTGTGTGTAGTTAAGACAAGTATTAAGAGGAATATTAAAATTATCTACAAATTTGTTTCTAGCGCTTGGCTATCGTCAGGATGGAGTTTGGGTTGCCCACCGCCGGTGTTATATAGCGTGTGGGACCCGGTTGCAGCTGTTTTTACGTGCGTGTTGGTTGCACGTTTTTTTTTGGGTTTTTTTTGGGTTTTCAGGTTGTTGTATTGTAATATTTGTATTGCCTGCTCCGACAGACACAACCAGCCGTGCCTCCCTGATGAGTTCCGACCCAGCGGACGAAAGGCCTCGGAGCAGGCAATACAAATATATTTGCCTTCAAAAGGGATTGCGATGGTTCCCTTATGCAGCTAGTGAAGAGTTTTCATATCTGTAACATATTTTCTTAATTTCATGTTCCCAGTTTCTCCATCTTCAAACTCCCCCCCCCCCCCCCCCCCCCCCTTCCTTAAGTCCAAATCTTTGCCAAGTCATTACTATGAAGACAGTTCAGTTGTTGGGCCTGCGCTTGTTTTTTTCCCCACAATTAGATTGTTCGTCTATGTATTTGTCTGACTTTATTCAAGTTTAAAAGGCTGTGCCAGTCTTGAATAAAAGTTACTATGTGTTAGGTTTTCTTATGGGAGCAAAAAATATCCCAGTTGTTTACTGTTTATCGTTTACTGTTCCCTGCCTCATTTCATTCCGATTTATATATATATATATATAATATATATATATATATATATATATATATACTGTATTAAAAGCAAGTTAAAATCAAGCTTAAAACCTACAGATCTGTTTCGCGCTGTCAGTGCGGTCGTCAGGGTGTAGTCGACTACACCCTGACGACCGCACTGACAGCGCGAAACAGATCTGTAGGTTTTAAGCTTGATTTTAACTTGCTTTTAATACAGCAAATGCCGCTCCCACTCTGGTCGAGCACTCTTTTTAATATAACGCTGATCCTCAGTACTACCCTATATATATATATATATATATAGAATTATAAACAAAGCTTGCTCTTATGTCTTAGATTGAAGAAATAGGGGGAGATAAGCATTCATATCTGCAGTGGTAGATAATTCTGCCTAACTAACAGTATGTGCTTGAGTGGGTGAATGGGGAAAAAAGAAAAAAAATGCTTCTCAAAAGGAGCCTTCAGCAAGCTTATAGTCTCCAAGGGGGAGACATTCTCCAATAGGGAGAAAACTCACTAGCATATAACTCCTGGTCAGATACTGATATTTCGAAACCTGATTGTTTCTTCTCAGTGACCGCGGAAAGTGGTAATTTGACTCCTCTGCCTTTTCGGTTTTATCAAGAATGCTATCCTAGAAAAAAGCTGGTGTGCAATACCGTAGTATGTTTGTTGAGTTTTCAAAAAAACAACCAAAGGTGCCACCTAAGAAGCAAAAGAAAATCACGAAAGAGCAAAACAAGCTACATTTATATATATATATATATATATATATATATATATATATAAAATGCTACATTTTATATATATATGAAATGCTGAACAATTAAGTAGTGGGGGAAAACAAGTGCAGGTTAACAATTCTCCAGTCATTATAGTAATGACCTGGCAAAGATTTAAACTTTTAGAAAAGAAAAAAAATGAAGATGAAGAAAATGGGGGGAATATATTATAAATATGAGAAACCCTTCACTAGCCGCCTGAGGGAACCATCGCAATCCCTCTCAAAGGCACATCTATTTGTATTGCCTGCTCCTAGGCCTTTCGTCCGCTGGATCGGACTCATCAGGGAGACACGGCTGATTGTGTCTGTGCTCTTGGTGTCAAATAGAGACACACCACAGTCCATAATTCTGTGGTGTTCTCACCAGCAAGGGTTCAAAAGAGAATGCAACAGCACCCTCGAAGCAGCCAGCGAAGGGTAGCAAAATGGAACAAAACGAAAGTGTGGAGAGGAAAAAAGTTGCTGAAAGACTAAAAGCATTATGCACACAGTATAAGATGTAGGGGACAATCTTTGAGCCTATGCTTGAGGATCCATCCAAGGATACAAGGGAGATCAAAAGATGTGGAACAGTCTGAGTGGTCAGCTCTGCTGTTCAATAACCCAAGCATTGTAAGTGGCTAAGAATTGTACAGAACAACCTTTACTTGGATCTCCTAAGAGATGCAATCTCCCACTGATTGACCAAACAATATAATGCTGAACAATTAAGTAGTGGGGGAAACAAGTGCAGGCTAACAATTCTCCAGTCATTATAGTAATGACCTGGCAAAGATTTAAACTTTTAGAAAAGAAAAGAAAATTGAAGATGAAGAAAATGGGGGGAATATATTATAAATATGAGAAACCCTTCACTAGCCGCCTGAGGGAACCATCGCAATCCCTCTCAAAGGCACATCTATTTGTATTGCCTGCTCCTAGGCCTTTCGTCCACTGGATCAGACTCATCAGGGAGACACGGCTGATTGTGTCTGTGCTCTTCGTGCCAAATAGAGACACACCACAGTCCATAATTCTGTGGTGTTCTCACCACCAAGGGTTCAAAAGAGAATGCAACAGCACCCCCGAAGCAGCCAGCGAAGGGTAGCAAAATGGAACAAAACGAAAGTGTGGAGAGGAAAAAAGTTGCTGAAAGACTAAAAGCATAATGCACATATTATATATATATAATGCTGAACAATTAAGAAGTGGGGGAAAACAAGTGCAGGTTAACAATTCTTCCATCATTATAATAATGACTTGGCCAAAGATTTGAAGAAAAAGAAATGAAGATGAAGAAAATGGGAAAATATAGATTATCAACATGAAAACCCTTCACTAGCTGCATGAGGGAAGACAGATCTATATGTATTGCCTGCTCCGAGGCCTTTCGTCCGCAGGATCAGACTCATCAGGGAGACACGGCTGATCGTGTCTGTGCTCTTGGCGTCAAATAGAGACACACCACAGTCCATAATTCTGTGGTGTTCTCACCACCAAGGGTTCAAAAAAGAATCCAACAGCACCCCCAAAGCAGCCAGTGAAAATATATATATATATATATATATATATATATATATATATATATATATATATTTCTCAATCTAAGACATAAGAGCAAGCTTTGTTTATAATTGAATATTTCTTGCAGTCATTGCAACACCAAGCTGCTCTGTAAGTTGCTGGAATGGTGCTCGGTATTTATCCTTGGAATTTATTAGTTTATTGTAATTTAGTCCCTTGCGGATTCATTCCAAGAACTGGCCCTCAGCACTTGTGTCTTAAGAGGTTATCTTTTTATATTTTCTACTTTTCACAAGAAAATGTAGCTTGTTTTGCTCTTCAATGATTTTCTTTTGCTTCTTAGGTGGTACCTTTGGTTGGCTTTTTGAAAACTCAACAAACATACTATGGTATTGTACACCAGCTTTTTTCTGGGATAGCATTCTTCTTAAAACCGAAAAGGCAGAGAGTCAAATTATCACTTTCCGCGGTCACTGAGGAGAAACAATCAGGTTTCGAAATATCGGTATCTGACCAGGAGTTATATGTTAGTGAGTTTCCTCCCCATTGGAGAATGTCTCCCTCTTGGAAACTATGAGCTTGCTGAAGGCTCATTTTGAGAAGCATTTATTTTATTTTTCCCCATTCACCCACTAAAGCACATACTGTTAGTTAGGCAGAAATATCTACCACTGCAGATATGCATGCTTATCTCCCCCTATTTCTCAATCTAAGACATAAGAGCAAGCTTTGTTTATAATTGAATATATATATATATATATATATGTGTGTGTGTGTGTGTGTCCCCTTCACCAGGCGATTTTGTCTGTTTCTGAGACACTTTTCATACATGAGACACTTTTCATACATGCAGGAGATTTTTGAAAGTTACTTGATTTGCATCTATCTATCCAATTATCTATCTTGTGTGTGTGTGTGTGTGTGTGTGTGCGCGGGCGTATGTGCGTGTGTGTTGCCCACCAGCAGGTAGACACGGACACCATCATTCTCTTTGAAGTGGCATTAGCTGCAGATGTTAGGAAGGAGATGACAGATCACTGTCGAAGGTCTTGTAGGTGTCAGATGAACGATATGTGCGGCGCAGCCTACCCTCTCACGTGAGCAGCAGTCGACTGGTTCTGCAGCTTGACGGCTCCTTGCAGTGTTGGGTGGTTTGTTGGCAAGAGTCATGCCATCCTGTGACTCACGCAAGAACACCCATGTGTTGAGGTCAGGCATGGTTTGGCGCATCCTGTCTCTGAGGACCTGGGCAGAAGACCGCCCACCCGGACGCTATAGAATAAGCCCTTGGGAGAAAATTATTTCCAATAGTTCCCCCTTTGATTGTTATCTCTGTAAAAGTGGAATACCAGTTATTTCATATATTCAGTGTGTGCATCTCTCTCTCTCTCTCTCTCTCTCTCTCTCTCCTCTGGGATGGGAGCTAACAGACTGATTTGTTCGTCGGTATTTCTGTGAAAGTAGAATACAACTTATTTCATAACACTGATCCAGTGCGCGTGTGTGCGTGCGCGCATACGTGCGTGCGTGCGTATGTAAATGTGTGTGGGCATGTGTGTGTGTGTGTGTGTGTGTGTGTGTGTGTGTGTGTGTGTGTGTGTGTTTATGTTGTTGTTGTTGTTGTTGTTGTTGTTTGAATAAGATTGTTGCACTTGGGACATTTTTTTTTCTGGCGAAGCCTATCTGTCTCCAGGTCGGTCATTCTCGTCTGGCTTACTCCCCACATGGTGCAGGCAGTACTGGGCTACATGCTACACTGTCCTCAATGATGGTAACTTGGTGTTTACCAACACAGGCAGGTAGTACTGGGCTACATGGAACACTGTCCTCAATGATGGTAACTTGGTGTTTACCAACACAGGCAGGTAGTGCTGGGCTACATGGAACACTGTCCTCAATGATGGTAACTTGGTGTTTACCAACAAAGGCAGGGAGTGCTGGGCTACATGGAACACTGTCCTCAATGATGGTAACTTGGTGTTTACCAACACAGGCAGGGAGTGCTGGGCTACATGGAACACTGTCCTCAATGATGGCAACTTGGTGTTTACCAACACAGGCAGGCAGTGCTGGGCTACATGGAACACTGTCCTCAATGATGGTAACTTGGTGTTTACCAACACAGGCAGGCAGTGCTGGGCTACATGGAACACTGTCCTCAATGATGGTAACTTGGTGTTTACCAACACAGGCAGGCAGTGCTGGGCTACATGGACACTGTCCTCAATGATGGTAACTTGGTGTTTACCAACACACCTGGCAAAAGCGAGGCGTCTCATCAATGGACCTGGCACTCCTCAATCAACCAACAACACAGCCAGATAGGCTGTACTCCGGTGAAGGATCAGAAAAGGTCTAGCACTAGCAGGACTAAAACATGGATGTTTCCAGGAACTGGTGCTGGTGGTGACCACGACATTTTTGTTTGTTTTTTTGTTTTTGGTTTCGTTTGTTTGTTTGTTTTCTTTCGTGATGAAAATTATAGTTGCAAAAAACAATAATGGAGTGAAAACAGCCATCTAAAATTCAGTCGTGACCATGTCAAAGATCCTGACATTTTTTTTAACATTTCTATGCGGCCAGGGGTCCCTAGCGCTATCGTTGATGTTTGTGCCATCGGAAGCAGCCCTAAACTGCTTATGATGACTGAGGGTGAGCAGTACAGTGCCAGTAACGAAGGGGGTCATTCACGGAACGGAGCAATGCAGAGGAAAACTGGATGACACCAAAATAACCGAGGCAGCAAGGATACAAAGAATTTTTCTTTTTTGAAAGCGTTAAAGACATTAAACAGAATCAAAGTCAGCACCATTCAGGACAAATATTGAGAGAGTATTTTACAGGAAGAAGACATTATAAATCAGTTGGCTGATCGTTGTTTCTAGCTCCACAATAAAGAGAGCCACTAAGATCCAAGTGAGCTATGGGTACAAGATTCTTCAAACAAGTATGGCTCTTCAGTGTTCTGTGAAGCAGTCGTGGCAGCAGTGGATTAGCTGTAATGGTGGAGAAGCAGAGATTGAGTTCCTAACTGCCCTATGCAACACAATATGATTCAATGGGGAGTGGCCTATACTATAGATTCTCTCACTAATCACCACTCTTCTCAAGAAAAAAAATCCCCAACATTGCAAGAACTAATGCACTGTATCTTTGATCAGATATGTCTGCAAAGTAATAACGAAACTTGCTCTTGTAAGATTTCATAAGATTAAAAAAAAAAAGAAATGAAAAGAAAAAAAATAGAAAAGGAAAATAAAGGCTGGATTCAACAAAAGTAGAAATACCATTGAACTGACTTTCAACCTCTGTACTATGCAAAAAGCATTCCCAACACCAGAGGGAGCTGTAACACGTCTCCATAGATTTCAAGAAGGCCTTCAAGGGAGTCCGGCAGATGGCGCTATGGGCTGCGAGGAGACATAAAACATTGGGCAAAAGCTGATCAGCGCTATCCAGAAATTGTAAGCCAAAGCCAGCGGTGAGTGCTTACACTTAAACAGTTTTCTATTGGAGAGTGTTTCCGTACTTAAGTTGGACTTCGCCAGGGCTGCTTTCTAACTACCACATTCTTAATATTTTTAGAACACATGACTGACACATTTAAAGATCATGTCGGCACAGTCGGCAATAGATTAGAATCACCACAACACTTCGATTTGCATTTGAGATGGATGGTCTGGCAGCCTAAAACTAGAAATCACCAGGCTTATTCAAAGACTGGTTAACACAGCACTAAGAATCATCATGGGGAGAGACGCTGAGAAAATAACTTTGATAACAAGCCACAACACCACCACCAGTCCCGATTTATGGATAGGCGCTAGACATTGTGTAAAAGTTAAGCTGCCTTGGATCTATCTTTATAATGAGGATTCTAAACCATAATTTCCCTCAAGGACAGTAAAAACAATATAGCATTGTGCAGGCTAAGATTTCAGTGGAAGAACAACAGCACCTCCTTAAATCGTAAGGTCAGGCTCTTACGCACACTCGTGTATTCCATCTGTCTGTATACATCCAAATCTCTGTGGATCTGCAAAGAACAACCAGAGCCATAGAAACGATCTGTTACTGCAACATACTAAACATTCAACATACTGATCACATCACCAATGGACGAGTGTGTCAGACGGTGAAGCAGGGAACTGGACCACGTGACCATGAGACCATGTGAAGATCCACGGACATCAGATAAACAAAACACGGTATGGCAAAAAAAAAACAAAAACAACAAAAAAACAAACAAACAAAAAAAACACGGTATGGCCATGTAACAATAGTCAATGGCTCTAACGAAACACTCCTTCAGAGAACTGTTGAGGGAAGGAGGGTAAAGGGCAGACAAAAAACAAACAATCAAACAAACAAAAACACGATGGTCTGACAACATCACACGGGCCGAGTCGTAGGCAGTCGACGAGCAGAACTCTGGGAAGCTGGCGAATTGCCCATCGGTGTGGTGCTCCAGTGACTGGCCTCAGGGTGAAGGGAGAGAAAAGAAGGAAGAGACGGGCAGAAGACGCGAGGGCCAGTAAGCGTGCCGACAGATCTGAGAGGACGTCCTGGCCGTCAAGAACTGAGCTACAAAGTGAGGTGGCTGCAGACGGAAATTTAAACACATTCTAGAAAGGATTTGAAAGAACTCCGCCTGATAACATGGACCAATAACTACAAGACAAAACGCTGTCGATCTTAAAAAACAAACAAATAAAAAGCAGACGCTTGAAAAACTGTAACTTCTTTTAATCTGTTTTTTGCATTGCTCGTTTTATCTTTTCACGTCAGCTGTGTCTCTGCATAAATGTGAAAGAAAAACATCAACAACAACATCAACAACAACAACACACAAACAACAACAAACAAACAAAAACCAACCAACCAAACACAAGAATAATCGCTGCGACATTTTTTGTCTTGTAATTCGTTTGCCCATGTTATCTTGCGGAGTTCCTTCACATACTTTTTTTTTCAAAATTCGCCAAGAACTTAGTTTAGCTGACGACCATGTGGCTGGACTAAGTTTACATATATGCACATTCCTTTTGCAGAAATACAGGAGCTTTTTCACAGCAGTATACAGTAGCTTGACAACTGGGTGAAATCCATGATGTTGGTTTGATGATCCGGAGTGCTAGTGTTGGGAACTGCAAAAGCAGCATGATAGGGAAAGGCACCATTGTGTTGTGGTGACTTTAGTATAACCTGTGTGTTAGAAACAAGCAGTAGATTATCATGTGAATCAACTAAAAGAAACCGTGGACAGAGACGCACAGGGATCGCATGTTTCACATCTTCGTGTGCCTCAGAAAGAGGAAGAGCGTGTTCCACAGGGGTCTCACCTCCCTCCTTACAAAGGCAATGCCATGCTGCAGTTGGATATAACAGAACTCTGTGTATGGCCCCACTAGTTACTTATATTAAATGCATACAGCGAGAGAGAGAGAGAGAGAGAGAGAGAGAGAGAGAGAGAGAGAGAGAGAGAGAGAGAGAGAGAGAGGAGAGAGAGAGAGTCCGTTTCTGTACCAATTTCTACAGTCTAAACCAGATAACTTGAATTCGACCGGCCAAGCCCAAGCCCCGGAACCTAAGACCTCAACCAGCTGATCCATCTGCCACAGACTGGTGCCAACAAGTCAGGCTTTTTCTCTACTTCTCCATGAAGATGGGTTCACAGCCTCCCACCAGAACGGAGAAAGCTCTAGATGTACCCCATACTACGGTAATGCCAAACGACAACATAGCAATCAGCTGCACTACGAGAGGCATCCAACAGATCCTGACATCCAAATGGCGGAGTTTCCCAGCTGGCTGATAGAACATCTCCACAATAAGGTCCACATTGGTTATGACACCAGAACATGGACTCTGGTAGAGCCAAACACATGCAGTCATCAGTTCTGTCCCTTGCCAAAATTGCACTCGTCCTTGCAGAATTCTTCAAGTCACCCCTCTGTGTAGGATGTAAGTGGTCCAACTAAAAGTCTCACCCGACTGGTTGACTCCTAGCTTCATGTGACTCTGACAACCTTCTGAAGCCACGTCAAAGACACAGCTGGTATGTTAAAAAATGAATAAAAACGTTACGTGACTAGAATGTGATTTGCGTGCCTTTCGACAGTGGTGCCTTATCCATCGCCTTTAGTGCTGTTGGTCTCTACATGAACATCCGACTTACCCTCATGGAGACTGCTGTCAGTCACTTTGTTTGCAGTCACTCCAATTTACACCCATGGAGACTGCTGTCGGTCACTTTGTTTGAAGTCACTCCAACTTACACTAATGGAGACTGCTGTCAGTCTCTTTGTTTGCAGTCACTCCCCAGACCATGGCACCTCCAGTGAAGAGAGTCCTTGGCGTGGTGAGACACATTTCACAAAATAGTGTGTCCCATTTTGAGGACACCATCTACAAATACGAATTCAGGACAAGGATGGGCAGCCCCATTGGTTCTGCAATGGCTAATCTGCTGATGAGGTGGTCAGAGGACAACCTGCTCGCTCAGTCCTATCATCATCGGCAGCTGCTTCTGGAAGCACTTCAAAGATGGCTTTTTCCCGCTGTGGTAAAAGAAAACCCTAACAAGAACTCGATCAGTTAATTGGCCTCTCCAAGACACTCCGCCCTGAAGTTAAGTTCACCAAACAGTTATTAATTATCCCCATTTTCTTCATGGACACCAATACCATCTTCAAGGAAGGCTTCCTCAGCACCGACCTGTACTCAAAACCTATCCCTTTCGACGCCCATGCATACCTTGATGTTACATCCTGCCATCCCCAAACATGCAAAAAATAGCAAATCGTTCTGCTAAATAACACGCGCCTGCTGGTTATGCTCAAGTGATGAAACCTTCACCCTTCGCAGCCAAGAGAGCTCCCAACATTTCCAGGACAGCGGATACAGTGCCCATAACACCCACCCAGAAAACCATCAGAGAAAGTAGCATCCTCTGCAGCATGACATTTTAGTACAGGCCCCAACCTTCCAAACATAGGCCCCGTTCAGCGTCACACACAACCTGTCAGCCCTCCTCGTCACAAGTGGCTCCAACAGCAGCAGCTAGCCTCACATGAGAGCAGCAGGATGACACAAGCCATGCCAGAGCTAAACACTGTTGGAGAAAGGAACCCTGTTACCTTACAAAACATCCTGATGCCTCCCTCCACGGAGCCCTTCACTGACAACCCAGGCAACCACCGATTACCCAAAAAAAAAAAACAAACCCAAAAAACGTCCCGTTGTCTGTAGGGAGGATGTGGTAGGCGCATGTCAGTTCACCAGCGGATCATGGTGATACATCCATCATTTGGCACAAGACGTGCTGTAACAAAAGGATCATCTCCAACCATAGCCCTCTCCATGAAGGTTGGAGGAGAAGGGGAGGTGTGTGTGTGTGTGTGTGTGTGTGTGTGTGTGTGTGTGTGTGTGTGTGTGTGTGTGTGTGTGTACGTGCGTGCGTGCATGCGTGTGTGTGTTGTGTGTGTGTGTGTGTGTGTGTGTGTGTGTGGTGTGTGTGTGTATGTGTGTGCGTGCGTGCGTGCGTGCGCGCGCGCAGGCTCATCAGCCTCTGGTCTATGATGAAACAGTTTGCAAACGAAGAGGACCAACTTCAAGGCGATGGTAGAGACAGCGGGGAAAAAAAGACTTCCAGCTGAATGTGGTTAAGACAAAAAGAATAGTGATCTTCAATAGGTTTTACATTTTGCAGCTCAGAACAGTTGTCATATGGCTGTGTAAGGTGTCTGTCTAAAAAGGTAACGGTTGACAGGTACTCTATACAAAGCCAGAAACAACAACAACAACAACAACAGCAACAACAACAACAACAACAACAACAAAAACAACAGCAGCAACAACAACAACAGCAACAACAACAACGACAACAAAAAAACAAAAACAGCAACAACAATAACAACGCAACAGCAGCAACAGCAACAACAACAACAACAACAACAGCAACAACATAGCGACAACAACAACAACAACAACAACAACAGCAACAGCAGCAACAACAACAACAACAGAAACAACAACGACAACAACAACAGCAACAACAACAACAACAGCAGCAGCAGCAGCAGCAGCAACCACAACAGAAACAACAACGACAACAACAACAACAGCAACAACAACAACAACAGCAATAACACAACACAACATCAACAACAAAAGCAACAACAACAGCAAGAACAACAGCAACAACAACGATTTGTAAGTAGAAACGACATTGCAGAGGTTCCATGCAATGAACAGGCAAGCGGGTTCCTCCTCAGAAGGATCTACAATTAGTTACTATTTTAGAAAATGACTCGAGCAGTATACGAAATGCTACGGGTTTACTTACACTTTATTCTTTTTCTGCTGGTTTAAATCACATGACACCTAACTTTTTCGTTTCCGTCATTTTTTTAAAGCTCAAAATAACGTGAGTAGCACATCAGCTCACGATATTAATGGATGGGTATGTTTCTGGAGTTCCGATGTTCAGTAAAGTGTTGCGAAACACAAGGGGAACTGATCAGTCTGAAAAATCAAACGAACTGTAGGTAATGTTTTGCTCTCAGCTAAATTCAACGACACAGCATGTTTCGAAAGTATTCATTTTTTTAAAAATCTTTTTCTTTTCTTTTAAAATTCCTTTAAGGCTTTATCAGTTAACCTTGAGGGATATGCTTGACACAGAGAGCGAGGAAAAGCAACGTGTTCCTACAGCTTCCCAAGATAACTTGTCCTTGACTTCACTTGATGCGAATAAAGCATTTGGTGCCAGCTTTACAGAGACTATGATCACTGGTCCCATCTCCAGTCCTAAAGCGCATGATGCCTGGGCAACTAGGACGATGTCTGTGCCAACAACGTGGGGAAATGACTCTCAGCACACTCGTGGCACTGAAAATGACACGTGTTCTGTCAGTGAACTGACCACAGACACCAACGTGTGTGATACAAACACGTCTTCTTCAGAGTACCCTTTAGACCTCACACTTACTACCGAGGAATTCAAGAAATGCTACATCATTTTGGACATTCCACCTGACAGTCTTGTCAGGATTCATTTCCAAGACTGCAGCGGAGTTCGAGCCTCCATCTGGCATTGTGGAAGAGGACAACACTTCCATTCACATCTGAAAGACTGGGAATGCAAGCTGAAACGACCCAGTCGTTTTGATATCGTAAAGAGTGGTCACTCTTCACGCCACTTTTTGATTAACATGACTTTTTACGGCACTTTTTATTTCCTTTCCACGGCTCGTCTTGAGGTCAGTGCCGCCCACGAGTCAAACGCACCGCGGATGTCAGTGTTCAGAAAATCACCAATATTAGGTGAGTGAAGTGTTGGACCTGATAAAGATTGTAGCACAATCTGCTACACAACGTATCTACTACCCCAGGGACCCAGATGTAACATTGTAAGCAGTAAAGAGGAACAGAACATTGTTAGCGCATCCAAACATAGAAGTGTACAATAGTGAAGTCAACATGTTTAGTTCGGTTGGAAACGGTGCAATTAGTGCAAAATTGATGTTTAAGGGTCACTTGAAAAATGAACAGCTCTGAATGTTAGATTGTAGCCAAACCTGCTACACAACAAAACAACTTGCCTGGGTTATGGTGGCAGGTCCTTGAGGAAGAGGTGGATGAGGGCGCTTCGGTTCAAAACCTTCTTGGCTCAGGGGGACCAGTGGGAATGGGTGACAGTGGGCAGGGAGAAATGGGGAAGTGAGGAAGTGAGCACTGCCAAAAAGCTGAAAAGTGAATACTGCTAGAAGATGAAAAGTGTTCAGCAAGGATTGAGGGGGAAGGAAGGAGAGAGTTGGAAGGGATGAGGGGGGGGGGGGTATAGAAGGAGAGGGCAGGGTGGGGAAGAAGAGAGAAATGGGTCAAGAGCAGAAGGACTGGGGGGGGGGGGGGGGATAAAGTCCTTCTGCTCTTGACCCATTTCTCTCTTCTTCCCCACCCTGCCCTCTCCTTCTATACCCCCCCCCCTCATCCCTTCCAACTCTCTCCTTCCTTCCCCCTCAATCCTTGCTGAACACTTTTCATCTTCTAGCAGTATTCACTTTTCAGCTTTTTGGCAGTGCTCACTTCCTCACTTCCCCATTTCTCCCTGCCCACTGTCACCCATTCCCACTGGTCCCCCTGAGCCAAGAAGGTTTTGAACCGAAGCGCCCTCATCCACCTCTTCCTCAAGGACCTGCCACCATAACCCAGGCAAGTTGTTTCATTGATCCAGGTCCTGCAGTCAACCAACCATTTGTGTGCTGCTACACAACAGTATATATAGCACATGGCACGCCGAAATAATAGCGTGAACAGTAAAGATGAGAAGAATGCTGAACAATTCAGTAGTGGGTGAAAACAAGTGCAGGTTAACAATACTTCCGTCATTATAGTAATAACTTGGCAAAGATTTGAACTTTAAAAATGGGGCGGGGGGTTTAAGACGAAGAAAATGGGAACATAAAATTAAGAAAATTATAAAATATGAAAATCCTTCACTAGCTACATGAGGGAACCATCGCAATCCCTCCTGAAGGCAGATCTATTTGTATTGCCTGCTCCTAGGCCTTTCGTCCGCTGGATCGGACTCATTAGGGAGACACTGCTGATTGTGTCTGTGCTCTTGGCGTTAAATAGAGACACACCACAGTCCATAATTCTGTGGTGTTCTCATCACCAAGGGTGCAAAAAAGAATCCAACAGCACCCCCAAAGCAGCCAGCGAAGGGTAGTAAATGGAAACAAAACGAAATAGTGGAAAGGAAGAAAGTTGCTGAAAAACTAACAACATGATGCAAACAGTATAAAATGTTGGGGACAATCTCTGAGCCTATGCTTGAGGATCCATTCAAGGATACAACGGAGATCAGAAGATATGGAACAGTCTGAGTGGTCAGCTCTACTGTTCAAAAATCTAAGCATTGTCAGCAGTTTCGAATTGTGCAGAACAATCTTTACTTGGATCTCCTAAGAGATGCAATCTCCCACTGATTGACCAAACAATATAATGCTGAACAATTCAGTAGTGGGTGAAAACAAGTGCAGGTTAACAATTCTTCTGTCATTATAGTAATAACTTGGCAAAGATTTGAACTTCAAAAAAGGGGAGTTTAAGATGAAGAAATTGGGAACATAAAATTAAGAAAATATATTATATATATAAAGATGAGAAGAACATTGTTAGCAGATCCATACATAGAGGAAGAAGTGTGCGATAGTGAAAACAAAATGTTTAGTTTGGTGTGAAACAGTGCAATACGTGCTAAATCAATACTTTAAGGTTACATAAAAATAAACAGCTCTGACTGTTTCTGTATTTATTGACAGGACAATACAAGGTATGTGTCTCACCGGCCACTGTGGCGAAGTGGTTTGCATCGCAGACTCCTGGCGGGGAGGTCGTGGGTTAGATACCCATCACAACCATTTTATCTGTGAAATTTTTCTATTCCGACTGGCTGCTATCTTGACTTGAATTTTCAATGGGCTCAGCTTGAAAGACTGTGAGCATACTGTCGAGTTTCATCCATTTAATGGATGCATTTTTCAGACTGCTGCTAAAATTTCAAGACCAACATGGCAGGTGACTGTATCTCTCCGGCCTGGTTGATA
Source organism: Conus canariensis (assembly GCA_033310375.1). Classification (NCBI taxonomy): domain Eukaryota; kingdom Metazoa; phylum Mollusca; class Gastropoda; order Neogastropoda; family Conidae; genus Conus; species Conus canariensis. The sequence goes on along the minus strand of CM065744.1, from coordinate 4,736,349 downwards.
CTGGGATATATCATGAAAGTAAGCGTAGAGTGCTGCCATGCAATGAAATATCAGACTGACTTGGAGATCCACAGCATCATCTCCATCAACCTTATCAATCAGATATTTTTAAATCTGAAATTCTGTGGCTCTTCATGCCCTGCTTTCATAGCGACTTTAATTTCGATCGCTTTCCATGTCCATGGCTTTGGTTTCCTTCTATCAGGGCCACTGGTATGTGCAACGTCATGGAGACGTGGTGGCGCCCTCCAGATGGAGAGCTCACTCATGAAGGCTTGGCGACTGATCAATTATTGTCGACAGTAGATCATTTACTAGGTGGTGTCTTGTGTATGCTGGATCAGAACAGGTACAACCAGACACTACCAAAGTGACTCAACAGCGTGTGTGTGTGTGTGTGTGTGTGTGTGTGTGTGTGTGTGTGTGTGTGTGTGTGTGTGTGTGTGCGCGCGCGCGCGCGCGGTGTGTGTGTGTGTCTTGTGTGTGTGACAACACCACCGTCACCAATGGTGTAACATGTCATGGCCAGTGACAACACCACCGTCACCAATGGTGTAACATGTCATGGCCAGTGACAACACCACCGTCACCAACGGTGTAACGTGTCATTTCAGTGACAACACCACCATCACCAATGGTGTAACATGGCCAGTGACAACACCACCATCACCAATGATGTAACAGGCAGTGACAACACCACCATCACCAATGGTGTAACATAGCCAGTGACAACACCACCATCACCAATGGTGTAACGTGACATAGCCAGTGACAACACCACCTTCACCAATGGTGTAACGTGACATAGTCAGTGACAACACCACCATCACCAATGGTGTAACATGGCTAGTGACAACACCACCATCACCTATGGTGTAACATGGCATCTTCAGTGACAACACCACCATCACCAATGGTGTAACATGCCATGGCCAGTGACAACACCACCATCACCAATGGTGTAACATGTCAACACCACCATCACCAATGGTGTAACATGCCATGGCCAGTGACAACACCACCGTCACCAATGGTGTAACATGGCATCTTCAGTGATAACACCACCATCACCAATGGTGTAACATGCCATGGCCAGTGACAACACCACCGTCACCAATGGTGTAACATGCCATGGCCAGTGACACCACCACCATCACCAATGGTGTAACATGGCATCTTCAGTGACAACACCACCATCACCAATGGTGTAACATGCCATGGCCAGTGACAACACCACCATCACCAATGGTGTAACATGCCATGGCCAGTGACAACACCACCATCACCAATGGTGTAACATGCCATGGCCAGTAACAACACCACCATCACCAATGGTGTAACATGGCATCTTCAGTGACAACACCACCGTCACCAATGGTGTAACATGGCATCTTCAGTGACAACACCACCATCACCAATGGTGTAACATGGCCAGTGACAACACCACCATCACCAATGGTATAACATGCCATGGCCAGTGACAACACCACCATCACCAATGGTGTAACATGGCCAGTGACAACACCACCATTACCAATGGTGTAACATGCCATGGCCAGTGACAACACCACCGTCACCAATGGTGTAACATGTCATCTTCATTGACAACACCACCATCACCAATGGTGTAACATGTCATGACAGTGACAACACCACCATCACCAATGGTATAACATGTCATCTTCAGTGACAACACCACCATCACCAATGGTGTAACATGCCATGGCCAGTGACAACACCACCATCACCAATGGTGTAACATGTCAACACCACCATCACCAATGGTGTAACATGCCATGGCCAGTGACAACACCACCGTCACCAATGGTGTAACATGGCATCTTCAGTGACAACACCACCATCACCAATGGTGTAATCATTGCCATCCGGCGTGACAAACACCACCATCACCAATGGTGTAACATGGCATCTTCAGTGACAACACCACCATCACCAATGGTGTAACATGGCATGGCCAGTAACAACACCACCGTCACCAATGGTGTAACATGTCATGACGAGTGACAACACCACCGTCACTAATGGTGTAACATGTCAACACCACCGTCACCAATGGTGTAACATGTCATGACGAGTGACAACACCACCGTCACCAATGGTGTAACATGTCAACACCACCATCACTAATGGTGTAACATGTCAACACCACCGTCACCAATGGTGTAACATGTCATAGACAGAAGCGAGGAACAGCTCAACAATGTTTTATATGTGGTCAGCAATGAGGGATCTAAACGAGAAATCCTCTCAAAGACATCAATCCCCCCCCTCCCCTAGATTTCTCCAGGCATCAGTCCTAATGGAGTCTCCATGGGTGCATAGATTCTGCACATGTGACATCACCAGGCATTACTCAGAGTTGAATGTCTTGATAGAGTGGTGTAGGTGTGGTATGTACATGACCAGGCATTACCCAGAGTTGAAGGCATTGACAGTGTGGTGTAGGTGTTGGTATGCGTGGGGGGGTTAAAAGTATGCATGCAGTGCTCAATTTCCAGTTTCATTTTTTTTTTAAATTTTTATTATTATTATTATTATTTTGTTCTCTCTTTGCAATTTATTTGTATTTCAGCTGAGATGCTAACTCAGAATCTTGTCTTTTCAGGGTACATAAAGCCTAATGGTGACAGAAGGTTTGTTCATGGCGACCTATGCAATACTTTATTCGTGCCAGTTGGAAATTACATATTTCTAAACATGACTGGATTTCCACACCAGTTTCCACAACTGTTTTTTGGCCGTTGTGATCTTGATGTCCACCAAGAGGTACATTCGCGATACAACGATTTTCCTTTGTCGTGCCGGATTGGTTACTGTATAAGTTACGACTCTCAGACACAATACTGGATAGATATCAGGACAAAGGCACACCAGTATCGTTCTTAACTCATGACGCAAGGAAGTTTATTATGTTCTTCCTGATCCTGGAGAAGAAACCACATCGAGTGAATAAGCAGTGGAACTGTTCCCAGTCAGTGTGGCCTGGCCTGTACCGTCTGTTACCGGTCTGTGACAGAAAAGCGCAGTGTGTGGACGATGAGGACGAAGCTGACTGTGACTACTACTCACCGGAGTGTGGGGCGGGCAAGGTACTCTGTCTGTCTGTCTGTCTGTCTGTCTGTCTGTCTCTCTCTCTCTCTCTCTCTCTCTCTTCTGTCTGCGCGTGTGATCCTCTTTTAGCGAGGTGTGTGCGTGTGATTCTGTATTCGTGCGGTGTGTGTGTGTGTGGTGTGTTTTTGTTGTGTGTGTGTGTGTGTGTGTGTGTGTGATTATGGCGTGGTGGTGGTGGTAGTAGTGTGTGTACACGCACACATCCTGCGTGCACACACACACACACATTCTCTCTCTCTCTCTCTCTCTCTCTCTCTCTCTCTCTCTCTCTCTCCTCTCTCTCTCTCTCTCTGTGAGTGTGTGTGTGTGTGTGTATATGCGCACGCGCGCGCGTGTGCGCTAGCTTGCTTGATAGACATTCAATGCAAAGCTCTGGTGTTAATATGATGACTGACAGACTTGTAAAATTGCAACAACAACAACAACAAAATCTCCGTAATGTAAAAAGCAGTTTCGATTTTCTAATATTGCTGAAAATGTCGTGGTTACTTTTTTTTTTTTTTTTTTTTTCGACTTTCGTTGTAATTTTTGTGCAGGAGATGGTGTGAAGAACTTTATCATTATTTATCATTCTGCAAGGACTGCACGTGACAGAACTTGCGATTGCACCGTCGCCAGCACTATTACCACCACCACCACCACCATCACCACCCTGGTACCAAATTCCAGTGTGAAATATAAATGCCAATAATACATCATTCACATACAACACACACACACACACACACACACACACACACACACACACACACACACACACACATGCACACGCAAGCGTGTGCCTGCGCGCGCGCGAGCGCACACACACACACACACACACACACACACACACACACACACACACACATGCCCACGCAAGCGATCGCGTGCACGCACGCACACACACACACACACACACACACACACACACACACACACACAAACACACACACACACACACATTTGTGTGTGCGAGAGGAGAGAGAGAGAGAGAGAGAGAGAAGAGAGAGAAGAGAGAGAGAGAGAGAGAGAGAGAGAGTCGATCATTTGATTTTTGAAAATACTTTTACTTTAGCGTGTTATCTAAAGACCTACAGGTACAGTTGATCATTAAAGACCTGCAGGTACAGCTGATCATTATGTGTTTGTTGCAGATGAAAGTTGGAGGAAGCTGTTTCTTTGCAGTGCGTATAGAGTTTTCCTATTCTATTGGCGAGGTCAAGTGCAGGCGAAATGGTGGGAGCCCTGCCAGTTTTGATTCCACCAAGGAGTGGCAGGCTGCAAAAGAAGCCTTTGGCATCAAACAAGAGTTACACAGATACTGGATTGGTCTTGAGGTGTATCATAATGTTTTGAAAACCACTGAGGAAATCTACATAAAAAACATGTATTTCTTCTTCTTTTTTTTCTGGACACACACACACACACACACACACACACACACACACACACACACACACACACACACACACACACACACACTTACTCTTATCTGTGAATTCCATGTCCTTTGCAAATGTGTTTCAGTTGAAAATCACTTACCTAATTGTCATTCGCATGCACGCACGCATGCACCCCCCCCCCCCAACACACACACACTCACTCTTACCTATGAATTTCATGTCCTTTGCAAATGTGTTTTTAGTTTCCTCGTCCT
>CM065744.1:4686581-4726581 GCA_033310375.1 Conus canariensis | reverse complement strand
GTATGCTATAACCATCAGGGGTGCCCGAGGACTGCAGGAACCCATGCAGTTGTATGCTATAACCATCAGAGGTGCCCGAGGACTGCAGGAACTCATGCAGTTGTATGCTATAACCATCAGGGGTGCCCGAGGACTGCGGTCACCAGTGACCAGGAACCCATGCAGTTGTAGGCTATAACCATCAGGGGTGCCCGTGGACTGCGGTACCAGTGACCAGGAACCCATGCAGTTGTATGCTATAACCATCAGGGGTGCCCGAGGACTGCAGGAACCCATGCAGTTGTATTATAACCATCAGGGGTGCCCGAGGACTGCGGTCACCAGTGACCAGGAACCCATGCAGTTGTATGCTATAACCATCAGGGGTACCCGAGGACTGCAGGAACCCATGCAGTTGTATGCTATAACCATCAGGGGTGCCCGAGGACTGCGGTCACCGGTGACCAGGAACCCATGCAGTTGTATGCTATAACCATCAGGGGTGCCCGAGGACTGCGGTCACCGGTGACCAGGAACCCATGCAGTTGTATGCTATAACCATCAGGGGTGCCCGAGGACTGCGGCCACCAGTGGCTTCCAAAACAGAGGAGTCACAAACAATGATGAGGTCTTGAACTATACAATTAGAGACCGTTTTGAATGCCAGGGCCAACACTGGGAGCTCAGAAGCATAGATGGAACTGTTTGAGGGAATGCGTTTGAAACTTTCTTTTTATTTTTATTTAATTTTTTTGAGAGGGCACGGTTGAGCAGGAAACAGCAGAAGCAACTCCTTCCACCGTTTTTTGAAAAACATCAGAGAAATATGTTTGATGTAATAAAATTAAAATCAAACTATCAAAAAAAAAAAAAAGAAAAAGAAAAAAAACCGTCTTGTAGGCTAGAGAGCTGTTAGTCTAGAATAAGAGGCAAAATCAAAACAGATATCCATTACATGGAAATTCCGTAGAGAAGCATCTGAAAATGTAGACAAATGATACATGACTACCATGTCAATGCATGCATTGCTCAGATGCAGAAGAACACTGATTTCTATGGGTATAGCTGAACAGGGGTGTACGCAAAACAAAAAAACAAAAAAACAAAATTGGAGTTCGGGATGAAAAGTCGAGTGATTTCAAATTCATTGCTGTTGTTGTTTCCTGTATTTGTTTGTTTAGTTGTTTGCTTGTTTTCCAGATAAAAACAGTGCAATGGATAGTTCAGGGAAGGTTTTAGTCGACAGTCGAAGAGGGATGGCTCTCCAGCCTCTGCATGTAGGCTGTACACAGGGGTGGTGTAGGCCCCTCCACACAGAACACAGGCTGTACACAGGGGTGGTGTAGGCCCCTCCACACAGAACACAGGCTGTACACAGGGGTGGTACAGACCCCTCCACACAGAACACAGGCTGTACACAGGGGTGGTGCAGACCCCTCCACACAGAACGCAGGCTGTACACAGGGGTGGTGCAGACCCCTCCACACAGAACGCAGGCTGTACACAGGGGTGGTGTAGGCCCCTCCACACAGAACACAGGCTGTACACAGGGGTGGTGCAGACCCCTCCACACAGAACACAGGCTGTACACAGGGGTGGTGCAGACCCCTCCACACAGAACACAGGCTGTACACAGGGGTGGTGCAGACCACTCCACACAGAACGCAGGCTGTACACAGGGGTGGTGCAGACCCCTCCACACAGAACGCAGGCTGTACACAGGGGTGGTGCAGACCCCTCCACACAGAACGCAGGCTGTACACAGGGGTGGTGCAGACCCCTCCACACAGAACGCAGGCTGTACACAGGGGTGGTGCAGACCCCTCCACACAGAACACAGGCTGTACACAGGGGTGGTGCAGACCCCTCCACACAGAACGCAGGCTGTACACAGGGGTGGTGTAGGCCCCTTTACACAGAACACAGGCTGTACACAGGGGTGGTGCAGACCCCTCCACACAGAACACAGGCTGTACACAGGGGTGGTGCAGACCCCTCCACACAGAACGCAGGTTGTACACAGGGGTGGTGCAGACCCCTCCACACAGAACGCAGGCTGTACACAGGGTGGTGCAGACCCCTCCACACAGAACGCAGGCTGTACACAGGGGTGGTGCAGACCCCTCCACACAGAACACAGGCTGTACACAGGGGTGGTGCAGACCCCTCCACACAGAACGCAGGCTGTACACAAGGGTGGTGCAGACCCCTCCACACAGAACGCAGGCTGTACACAGGGGTGGTGCAGACCCCTCCACACAGAACACAGGCTGTACACAGGGGTGGTGCAGACCCCTCCACACAGAACGCAGGCTGTACACAGGGGTGGTGCAGACCCCTCCACACAGAACGCAGGCTGTACACAGGGGTGGTGCAGACCCCTCCACACAGAACGCAGGCTGTACACAGGGGTGGTGCAGACCCCTCCACACAGAACGCAGGCTGTACACAGGGGTGGTGCAGACCCCTCCACACAGAACGCAGGCTGTACACAGGGGTGGTACAGACCCCTCCACACAGAACACAGGCTGTACACAGGGGTGGTGCAGACCCCTCCACACAGAACACAGGCTGTACACAGGGGTGGTGCAGACCCCTCCACACAGAACACAGGCTGTACACAGGGGTGGTGAAGACCCCTCCACACAGAACACAGGCTGTACACAGGGGTGGTGCAGACCCCTCCACACAGAACGCAGGCTGTACACAGGGGTGGTGCAGACCCCTCCACACAGAACACAGGCTGTACACAGGGGTGGTGCAGACCCCTCCACACAGAACGCAGGCTGTACACAGGGGTGGTGTAGGCCCCTCCACACAGAACGCAGGCTGTACACAGGGGTGGTGCAGACCCCTCCACACAGAACGCAGGCTGTACACAGGGGTGGTGCAGACCCCTCCACACAGAACGCAGGCTGTACACAGGGGTGGTGCAGACCCCTCCACACAGAACACAGGCTGTACACAGGGGTGGTGTAGGCCCCTCCACACAGAACGCAGGCTGTACACAGGGGTGGTGCAGACCCCTCCACACAGAACACAGGCTGTACACAGGGGTGGTGCAGACCCCTCCACACAGAACGCAGGCTGTACACAGGGGTGGTGCAGACCCCTCCACACAGAACACAGGCTGTACACAGGGGTGGTGTAGGCCCCTCCACACAGAACGCAGGCTGTACACAGGGGTGGTGCAGATCCCTCCACACAGAACGCAGGCTGTACACAGGGGTGGTGCAGACCCCTCCACATAGAACGCAGGCTGTACACAGGGATGGTGTAGACCCCTCCACACAGAACGCAGGCTGTACACAGGGGTGGTGCAGACCCCTCCACACAGAACGCAGGCTGTACACAGGGTGGTGCAGACGCCTTCAGACACCTCCACACAGAACACAGGCTGGACACAGCAGTGGTGCAGACGCCGCCACACAGAACGCAAGCTTTGATGGCGAATTCCTTCCGCAGATCAGAGGTAGGAAGGTCTCACAGTTCTAACTGGAGCAGATCAGAGATAGGAAGGTCTCACAGTTCTAACTGGAGCAGATCAGAGCCTCATGAAGATTGGGGAAGAGTGCTCTCACTGCCTCCCCTATCTGCGTGAGCCACGACTCTGTGAGAAACGAAACAGTAGCGGACACATTTGGAACTCTCGGGCCCTTTGTTAATAAAACATTTCTGTTGAGCCCTGTGATCAATCTGGTCATCACCCCTTGGAGTCCACGACACACGTCTGTACCTTGACCCTTGACCCACCGACAGCAATCGAGGTGTGTGCACGTGAACATTTGTTCACTGCATTTCACGCACACACAGCCCGATTGCTTTATGTTTTGAAAGAAATTAAAGACTAAATTTTACATGGATCGGGAATGCAGCCAGAAGGGAAGATCTTAAACCGGCAGTTACAACATGATTGTTGATAAAAGCATCATGGATGGCGGTTTCAAGACAGGCTATTTTCCAGATTTCCCTCGGGTGTATTTGCTGAAATCTTTGAGCAAAGATTCTTTCCAGGACTGACGTTTGCTCATTGTGAATGTTCATCTAGATTTGTCTCCGCTTCTGCGACACACGTAACGTTGAACCAGCTTTCATGGGGAAGATGGGGAGCAGGGGCGAGGAATGTGCGGTGAGTGGGGTGGATGGTGGTGGGATGGGAGTGGTGATGGTAAATCGTGGTATTTGGGACAGTTTTTTTTATTTGTTTGTTTGTTTAATGGAAAATGCAGGACTGCATGGTTTGGTGAAGTTATTGAAGACATCTGTAACATTCGCTGCAGGGTCCGATTTATCCATAACCGTTTTCTACCAGTTCTTTTCGGGCATTTCCAGATTTAAAAAAAAATTGAAACACAAATCTAGGATCCGTTTGATCTTTGAGGCGGCCTGCGCACTCCTGAGTGATTGTAAGAAAATAAAGTGATTTTAAACAACAGTGTAATTAATTACCTACAGTGCTGAAATCTGAGCTTAAAGTAGATTAAGTCTGGGGCAAAACTGACATGTCTCTAACCAGTGAATATTCCTCAACAAATGAACAGTACCTACATGGTAACCCTGGCATACAGGAGTTTGGCTACTCGTTAAATATGAACAAACACGTATTGTACAAACTGACGATTCCTTCAAACAAAATGCTGTTAATTCTTTTACCGATGTAGAGTCAAGACTCCATATCAGAGATATATCGAGGGTTGACTGCCAGAACCCAGTATCTCATATACATATACATAAGAGAAATACTGGGTTCTGGAAGTCAACCCTCGATATGACGGTATAATTTTTTTTTATAACAACGCACAAATGTTTATTATTTGTTGAAGTTTTATTTTTAGCCCCTACAAATATATTGAGTACCAAGTAATTGTACAATATCTAGCCTCCATGGGACCACCCCACTTTCACTTGCTGGTGGTTTGATTTGGTTGTGCTACTGTTTAAGGTACGCCTACACGTGGCTCTGGAACAGTGGCAACGTGGTCTACAATTTCCACAATTCATTCGGGCAGCTGTGCACGAGAGCTGTGATGTGGGCAGAGCGACCAATGCGCGTGAGGTGATAACGGAGACATGCAGCGGAGCCAGCTTAATGGGGGTGAGTCATTGATAACATGAACTGGAGTCGGCAAGAAAGCAGGAGGAAAGCGGGGTGTGTTGAGAATGGATGCATGTTGAGAGTGAAAAGTGTACGTGCTTTTCGCGACTTCTTGCTTTTCCTACGTGCTTGGTGTGGTTCTCTCAGCACCTACCTCATTCTGTATGTAGCCTATGTGTACCTTATCACACACTTGTGTGAAACAGAAAGTGCCTAATAGAATAATCCTCAACAGAATCACATGCATGTTACTGACACATTATGTCTGATTCTAAAGTGGCTTTCGGGTACCGCTTGCTCTTCTCTGACAAAAGCAGAAAGCAGAGTGGAAGTTGTGTTTGTTGATCTAACAAAGGCATCTAGTACCGTTTGGATATGCAACACGCCCGTCACATAAATCTCTTCCTTTTATGGTGACATCCAGTCAAGGGTGCAGGTAAATCAATTATATTCCCAGTGAAAATAGGAGCGGAGCAAAGCTGTAAACAGGAATAAACCAAACACACAGCAGTGAAGCAAGGCTGTGTTTTGCCCTTACCCTATTCTCCCCCTTGTTTGCAGCTTTGCTGAGAGACGCTTTCAGAGACTTTAAGAGAAAGGCGTACATCTAGGTTTGTACAACTGGCAAACTCTGCAACACGTGAAATCGTCAGCCTAAACGAGGGAGATTCAGGTCATTCTGCTGAGTTCCTCTTCACCATAGTCTGAGCACTGACCGCGCGCTCCCATGAGGACACCCAGTGCACGACAGACCGCTGTGCCACTGCCCGCAGCCATAAAACAAAACGGACTCCAGTGCTACTGAAATGAAAGTATAAATAAACACACACAACGAGGTGCAGAGCGATACCGATACGAAACAGGTATTTGATTTTAACAAACATGGCTTATTAAAACGTTACAAACAGCGAGATAACTGACGCACAAGACAGTACTTCCCTGATGGCTTTCAGCATGGCAAACTTACAGACGTTTTGGTTTTGCTGTCAGCCATGGTAAGACCAACACCATGTTCCAACCCTTACCACTACAGACCACCAGCTGTCCGCCTCTGCCGCCTGTTGTCACTGATAACAGAGAATTCAGGACCATCGACACGTTCTGACCAGCTGTCCACCTCTGCTACCTGTTGCCACTGATAACAGAGAATCCAGGACCATCGACACGTTCTGACCAGCTGTTCACCTCTGCCACCTGTTGCCACTGATAACAGAGAATCCAGGACCATCGACATGTTCTGACCAGCTTTCCACCTCTGCCACTTGTTGCCACTGATAACAGAGAATTCAGAAGCATCAACTAGTTCTGCTCTTTACTCAACACAGCGAGGAGCAGCAGGTGTCTGGAGGCGGAGCTGACATTGCCGGCTGAACAGGCCAGTGCTCTGCAACTCCAAGTGGCAAGACACAGTGTCCAACCTCCAGGTTCTGGAACAAGCGTGGTCTCCTAAACATAGAGTGTCTACAAACCAAGAGACAGCTCTGATGGGCAGAACGTATCATTTACCTACAGGACAGCATCTTTGCTCAGTAAGACATTATGCACCTCCATCTTCAGTATATTGAAAAGGGGTTTTGCGGTTGTGAGAGGAAGAAAAACGGAATGAAATATTAGTGCGCTAGATTAGTTATAGAAAACACCTCACTAGCAGCATATGGGTACCATCGTAGTCCATCGTGAAAGTAGAGCCATTCATATCGCTTCTCAGAGGCCTAACATTCGCTGATGCAGACCCATCAGTGAGAACTGGTGCCTCTGTTGGTGCTCCCTCGGCATCAAATGGAGATATATCACAATTTGCAGCTGTGTGGTATTCTCACCACCAAGGATCAAAAACAGAATTCAACGAAACACCAAGACCAGTCAGTGATGGATAGAAGAGTAAAAGAAAAACAGGTAAACGCGGTAAGGAAATAAGTTGTTGAAAAATAACTAAAATCGTAATGTAAAGAGAAGCATATACAAGGTGAAATCTATGAGCCTTCGCACTTACGGGTCCATGTAAGGATACAATGGAGATCGAACGGTATTTGCCAGTGACAGAAGTACTGACAACAGCTAAGATTAGTGCAGAACATTTACTTGGATCTCTTAAGCGATGTAAACACCCACTGATCGATCAAATAATATGTTGAACAAACTAGCAGTGGATGAAACGAGTGCAGGCCAACAATTCCTCCGTAATGACAGTAATGCCTTTGCGAAGATGAAAAAGAATGGAGAGGGGAGAGGGGAGAGGGGAGAACGATAACAGAATATAGCGGCGTTAGATTACACATACAGCATCCTTCACTGGCAGCATGTAGGGACCATTGTAGTCCGTTCTGAAAACAGAACTGTTCATATTGCCTGTCAAGGAACCAGTCATATTGCCTGTCAAGGAACCAGTCATATTGCCTGTCAAGGAACCAGTCATATTGCCTGTCAAGGAACCAGTCATATTGCCTGTCAAGGTACAGTCATATTGCCTGTCAAGGAACCAGTCATATTGCCTGTCAAGGAACCAGTCATATTGCCTGTCAAGGAACCAGTCATATTGCCTGTCAAGGAACCAGTCATACTGCCTGTCAAGGAACCAGTCATATTGCCTGTCAAAAAATCAAGTCAAGTCAAAATGTTATTTCCAGATGGAACATTGAATAAGCAGAGAAACTGCTTTTTTACATCAAGCCATCATAACAAAACAAAGAAACTTGAATAATAAAATAATGAAAACGAAGAAATACAAAGAGGGAAAATCAGCGGAAAAGGGCGAGGGAGGTGGTGGGGGTGAAATCTGAGGGGGATGAGGAGGGGAGAGGAAATAGGAGGAGGGAGGGGGTAGGATGGAGGTGTGGGGGTGGAGGGAGAGGGAGTACAAAAAAGAATTCAAGCCTATTATAGTTTATCATATCAAGGAAGTAACAAGAGAGAGAGAGAGAGAGAGAGAGAGAGAGAGAGTTACGTTATGTACAATATCAATACATTGTCTACAAAGCATACACACGCATAAACAGACATGTACATAGGCATAAACATATACACAAGGATACATCATGTTAAATCACTGAAGAGTTATTTCAAGGGAATTTGAGAAAATATTGATTGCTAAATATCCATGAGATGCTTTTTCAGAATTTTCTTAAACTGATTTTTGTTCTTTATGTTTTTCAAAGTGATTGGTAGCTTGTTCCATACATTTCCACCGGAGTACAAAAGACTAGATTTATAAAGATTATTTCTTGGTCTAGGACAGGATAATAAATGACTATGTCTATAAGTGTTAGTTGTAATGAATCTCTTATCTTTTTAGGAGCATATCCGTTTGTAACATTATGCATGCATACTGCCTTATTGAACAAAAGTCTGTTGTAGAAGGTTAACATATTAAGTTGTTTATAGTCTTCTTTTGTTAGGGTGCTTGATTTTAGTAATACTAATTTTAATGCTCTTTTATACATTCGATGAATAATTTTCAAGTTGGTTTCACTGCAGTTATCCCATAGGGTTGTTGCATAATCAATGATCGATAAGGAACCAGTCATATTGCCTGTCAAGGAACCAGTCATATTGCCTGTCAAGGAACCAGTCATATTGCCTGTCAAGGAACCAGTCATATTGCCTGTCAAGGAACCAGTCATATTGCCTGTCAAGGAACCAGTCATATTGCCTGTCAAGGAACCAGTCATATTGCCTGTCAAGGAACCAGTCATATTGCCTGTCAAGGGGCCTTTCGATCCGCTGACTCGGTCTCGCGTCTGAGACACGTCTTATTGTGGAGTGCTCCCTTGGAATCAACTGGAAATATACCACAGTCTGTCATTCTGTGGTATTCTCATCACCATGGGTTCAAATCAGAATCCAGTGACATTTCAAACAGCCAGACAAGGGTAGAACAAAAAAAAAAAAAAAACGAAAACCAAGCGCTGTAAAAAAAAAAATTGCTGAAAACGCAATTCAGCATGTAAAGAATTTTAAATGTGAGGGAATCTTTCAGATTATGCTTGAGGATCCATTTAAGGATACAAGGAGGGACAAAAGGTGTCAGTAGTCAGAATGGTCAGCACTACCGTTCAGTAATCCAATCATGGTCAGTCACTGCTTGATGGTGGGGTGAGTCTGTTTGCTGGACATTGTACACCAGCTAGTCTGTCAGCTACACCCTGTACAGCATTGACTGTGTTTTACGCTGTTCAGCGGTGAGTCTGTCTATTCCAAAGTAGGCATTAATGAGTCTTTCTGCTTCAAGTTCTGCAGTCAATCTCCTTGCTTCAGACAATAAGCAGGTAGTAGATCCTGCTTCAAGTTCTGCAGTCAATCTCCTTGCTTCAGACAATAAGCAGGTAGTAGATCCTGCTTCAAGTTCTGCAGTCAATCTCCTGGCTTCCAACTACACCCAATGATCACATGCACGTGGAGTAACTGGACTCACTGACACTGAGCCCCATGATCATCGGACAAAGCTGCCATCATCGCTGAAATCTACCGTCAAGGAATAAAAAGTGGGACAACCGAGGTTATAAACACTGTTTGGGAGTTCAAAGGACAAAACGGCGATATCAGTCCACCCCAAGCTGAAGCCTGTCAGAAAACTGAAACGTACAGGAGGTGACGGACGTGGCGAAGGAAAGCCTCATGATCAGAGAAACAGTCAGACATAAACAAACCACCAGGCAGGGTTTGGGGCCAAAAGGTAAAGTAGGGTAATGTTGCTTATAGACCAGTCGACCGCAAAGGGCCATATCAGGGCTGTCACCACGTTGGGGCCAAAATCAATGATGTAGTGGTGGACAGCACAAGAGAAATTAGAGACAGAGTAAGTTAAAGGGGAACGAAAAGGAACATATTCAGAGAATCCAGAAGGCAGCAATGGAGGGCCATCAGGAGCTGTGGAGTACACGGCGAAACGCCTTCAGAAATGTGTCAGCCTGCGCTCTGTAAACGGCCTGCTCCTGAAAGCAAGCGTGGTGAACGGAGGGACATCAGACCAACATGAATGGCCTCTTGTCTGGGGTAAAGGCATGCTTGAATATGTCCTCAGTCTTAACTTAAGAAAACGACAATACAGGCACAACAGAGTGCTTAGAGAAATGGCATACACAATTCAACTAAAAAACAAAACAAAACAAAACAAAAAGAAAAACAAACAAAAAACAAACAAACAAACCAATCAAAAAACAACGGACAAATTAACAATAATAGCAGCAGTCACGACCAACCACATAATAACAATAAAAGATAATAGTGACAATAATGATAATAAGTTAAATGATGATATGAAGAAGAAGAAGAAAGAGAAGAAGAAGAAGAAGAAAGAGAAGAAGAAGAAGAAGAAGAAGAAGAAGAAGAAGAAGAAGTAGAAGAAGAAGAAGAAGAAGAAGAAGAAGAAGACGAATGATAATAAAATCAATGAATAGAAAAAAACTAAAAAGAAGAAGAACCGATAGCATCAGAGGCTTATGCAGCAACGTTCTGCAGTGCGTGAGGAACACCAGTGGCATTTAGAGGATGGAAACAAGGTTTACCAAGCAGATTGATTTTTTTTTTTTTTTTTTTTTTTTTTTTTGGCTGTCTCAACCTCTGCGCCACCTCAGAGGCATTGCACTCACGCCGCTCATTCCGTCACCCCGTCCACAACCACAGCTCGGTCGGCCCCGCCGCAGCCCCGGCACTGGCAATCCACAGGGAGCAGTCAATGTCAAGTCGTCAATAGGCAACCCACCGGAGGAGACACTGCACTGCTGCCGAGTCACGTCGGTGGTGTTCAGTGGCGCCTGTTCTGATCTAACATACGCAGGACACCACCTACTAAGCCCCCTACTGACAATAATTGCTTAGTCGCGGAGCCGACGTGAGTGAGCTCTCCCTCCGGAGGGCGCCACCACGTCCGTCCAACGACAGCCCCCATGCACTCGCCGATACCGGTGACCCCGACGGAACCAAACCAAGACCACAGACGTGGAGAGGACATCGAAATTGAGGTCACCATGAGAGCAGGGCATGAAGGGCCACAGAATTTGAGACATTTTTTATGCTGATCGATGAGAATGAGGATGATTAAGATGATGCTACGGATTTCCATTTCGGTCTGAGACTACACGACAGGGCTGTACTCTACGCTTCCTTTCATAATATATCCCGGCGTCAACCAGACCCGAGAGATACAGGCACCTGCAGTGTTGGTCAGAAAATTTGAGCAACACTCTCAGAAACGCATCCATTAAGTGGATGAAACTCGACTGTGTGGTCCCAGTCTTCCCAACTGAGTCCGCAGCAAACTCAACTCTGGGTAGGAGCCGGTCAGGGCAAAAAAACCCACATCATTCTGATGGGATTCGAACCCACGACCTCACAGCCGGGAGTCCGCGACGCTAACCACTTCGCCACGGCGGCTGGTGATTTTTTTTGTTTTTAATCTGAGGCTACACAGGAGAAATTCGAACACACACACACACACACACACACACACACACACACACACACACACGCACACACACACACACGCACACACACACACACACACGCAGAGCTGTGAGGTGCCCAGCTCTCCTGGGGTTGAAGCCTGAAGTTCAGGCAGCGGGGAAAGTGGCAGCAGAAGGGTGTGGGTGTGGGCCAGCCAGAATTAGAGACCGAAACACTTGCAGTAAGCTACAGGTGGGAGGACTTCTCCCGTGATGATGTTCTGCTGCTTATCAATCCTTAGCGTCTTTCCTGTTCTCGCCTAGACTTGTGTTCTGTGTGCGTTGCAGAGAGAAGCCCATTATGGCATTCTGTGCCAGGCACAATTGACTTGTGTTCTGTGTGCGTTGCAGAGAGCAGCCCATTATGGCATTCTGTGCCGGGCACAATTGACTTGTGTTCTGTGTGCGTTGCAGAGAGAAGCCCATTATGGCATTCTGTGCCGGGCACAGTTGGAATCAGCGCAAAAGAAAAAGCGAAGAATCGTCATCAGCACCATCACTAACATCACAGCTGCGCCAATCGCGCTCGTGAGGTGCCGTTCGGGGCACGTGACACATTTGACCCTGGCCTGTGACCCCCACAGTCGATGCACGAAGAGAGTAGAACTCAGAGGCCTGTCAAGAAATGTCATCTGCAAGGCTTCTGACACACAGACTGTGCCGTACTTCAGGTGTGATGTTGGTGATGACTACATTCCTTACAGCAAGGTGTGTGACTGGGATCAGGATTGCGGTGATAACAGTGATGAATTGTTCTGTCAGTTTCCGCCTTGTGGCAAGAACACTTTCGACTGTGGAGGAGGACAGGTTTGTATGCCCCCCCCCCCCCTCTCTCTCTCTCTCTCTCTCTCTCTCTCTCTTCTCTCTCTCTCTCTCTCATGTCTTCTGCCTGTGTGAAATAACTGCTGTTTCTGTACTGAACTGCGGTGGCTTCAGTTTGCTGCTGTCTGATCAAATCTTTCACAGTCTTAGGTTTTTTTTTCGTGGGTTGTGTTGTCTAGATTGTTCCTTGATGCCTTTAAACAGTTGTTTCATCTAGCTTTTCTTTGTGTTTCTCAATTTCTCAACCGATTCTCTTGTTTACAGGTGTGGCAAACAAACGTCTTACATCATTACATGTATCTTCAATACCAAGTCACCTTTACACAAGAGAATATACATCCTAACTGCTCTGAACAATTTTCCTGATTTTTTTTTTTTGGGGGGGGGGGGGGGGGGGGTATAAATCAAGTCAAGATTTGGAGTGGAAATAATTTTCCTAATTTCCTTTGCATAAATGAGCCAATATTTTAAATGCAAAACACTTTTCTGATTTCTTTTGCAATTGCAAATAAATCAGGATTTCAAGTGCAAAACAATTCTCCTGATTTCTTTTGCATAAATAAATGAAGATTTCAAGTGCAAAACAATCTCACCGATTTCTTTTCCATAGATGAGCCAAGAATCCAAGTGCACTGAACTGGCATCTTTGAATACTGCATTCTTTCCTTCCCTTGTCCGTCACGTACTGGTGGTAGCAGAGGGACATCCGGAGTCATGAACCGGGTGTGGCCCAACCCCCCTAGAGTGTCAGGAGATAAGAGCCGAAACACTTGCTTGAAGGGGGCTTCTCTTCTGAGGACTCTCTGCTGCCACGCTCTCCACGAGTTTCTTTCTACTTTTTTTTTAAAAATTTATTTTAACAATTCTTAACAGTATTCCCCTCACCCCCAGATAGTTACCAAAACGATAACATACAGGTTATGTATGACCGACAGCAGGGGGAGGGGCACACACAACAATGTTACACTACATTATAAAGAAAAATTCACATTTACAAACATGGTACGTATGGTACATGGTAAGACAAAAACAGGAAATGCACATCATATAATTACACTGAGAAAAGTTAGACAATAGAGTGATTTCTGTAAGACTGCTTGGGAATGTTTTATCTGTGCATATATCACGCATTGCTTTGTGACTGCCAGATAAGAAATCACCCCAGCAGAAGAAGGCGAAGTTGATACATGATAAACAAACATGTTGATCAGGAAAGATTTGTCATGTGGGTGTACCGGCTTCTCATGCTTCTCATGTTAACATCAATAGCCACACCTGTGACATGTCACAATTTACATAAAAACAATCAATAAAAAAAAAAAGAAAAAAAGAAGATTCGTTAAGACAAAACCAGTGGCTCGTAAGCTAGCCGTTTCGCATTGAAAGCAGCATGGTTCAACTTTAAATGAGAATTATAGCTTCTCAATTTTGTATTGAAAGTCCAATACTGTACGGAAACCTGTGAAACACTACCTTCCAGCTTGCATGTATACGATAATACATTGCTAGAATTACAACGAAATAATAAAAACAGAATCAATAGAATCAATGTAAAATCGAAGCTGAGAAGTGCGAATGACTGTCTATTATATGTTCTGGGAGTATAGGCATTCCTCTTTCAGAATCAGCAAGCATGCTCTCAGAAATGTGAGTACACGGGTATTTCCACAACATGAGGTCAACACTGTCTATGAAAGCCACACACCTACATGTGAAAGTAGCAAAAGTAGCATTTTTAGAACTTGGTTATCAGCGTACGTTGTCCACAGTTCCCAGGTGCAAACAAATATCAAGAACTCTCAGGTAAAAAAAGGCACGCAGTCTTCTTTTCTTCTCTTAAAAAGTGGTCAAAGATGAGTCTTCTCTTTAGAATTGTAAAGATGTGCTGATAATATACTTTAGCGGCAAAGTACTTCTTTTCTTTTTAAATATTTGTATCATATTGATTATTTTTAGTGCCTGCATCCCGAGAAAGAGTGCGATTACATCGTACAGTGCAAGTCTAAAGCTGATGAGGTGCGATGTAGAATAAAACCCGAATTTGTCAGAGAAGTTATTTTCAATGTCACGACACCACCTGCGATCGTCAATTTTGACAGACAAGGGACGTTCTCTTTAATTCAACTTCCTACAAATTTATCTACCTGTCCCGAAACTCACTATCAGTGTCCTGGAGAGGGTTATTATTTGCCCATCTATACTAGGTGTAATGGTGTGAACGACTGTCCAGGTCATGAAGATGAAGCTCAGTGTGATGTTTACACATGTGATGGACTTTACCGGTGCCGTGGGAACAAACGGATATGTATGCACGTGCAACATCTCTGTGATGGTTGGCCTCAGTGTCCAGAGCAGGACGACGAACTGATGTGTAAGCTGACTGAATCTTGTCCTGATCGCTGTGTCTGCTATGGACCAAAGGTTTCTGATCTTGTCGTCTTTCAGTCTGAAACCTTCCCCAAGATCCGTCACCTGGAAGGCAGGGGGAGTGGACTGACCTTGGATGTCATCAGGAATGAAACCATGCTGATCTACCTTGGTGCTGGGGACTGTGGTTGGACAAATTTTAGTTATATTCATCTCCCCAACCTCCATGTATTAGACATAAGTGATAATTCCATAGAATATATTGAAATTAACCACGTAGTGCATTTACATAATCTTAAGGAGTTCGATCTTTCAGGTACACCATTATCGTATGGATTTTCTAGTTTGGATCAGCGTCAGCCTTTCGACCCCCTCTTGATACTCAATCTGTCTCGAATTTCAAATCACTTTTCTCAGTTGCATGCTTTATCACGCTGGGTACCTAACCTTGAAGTTATTGATTTTTCCCACAGTGAATTGAACTCACTTGAAGGAATGGAACTGTTTACCAGCCTGAAGATATTAAGTCTGCAAGGCTGTCTCCTGTCTGACTACAAACTGGATTTCATGAAAGAAATGGACTATTTACAGCAGGTGCTTGCTGAAGATTTTAAGCTTTGCTGCCCTGCTATGTTACCTGATGATTTCCTGGGGAAGTGTGACGCACCAAGTGACGAAATCTCTTCATGTAAGAATCTGTTGAAATCCGGGTCTTATCGAGTTGCCCTTGCCATTTTTGCTATGGCTGCTTTAATGGGAAACATGTGCAGTTTTGTGTACCGCCTGTGGTTGTCGTCATCAAAGCGTAAGCTTGGTTATGCAGTGTTTGTGCTCCACCTGTCTGTGTCTGACTTTTTCATGGGGTTTATTTGATGATCATCGGCTTGGCGGACCATCTGTTTGCAGGCAACTACATATGGAAGGAATCTTTCTGGAAGAGAAGTCCAACATGTGCTACTGCAGGATTCGTTTCCTTTCTGTCTTCTGAGGTGTCCTCAGTTCTCATCTGTCTCATCAGCCTGGATCGTTTCCTGGTTATCCGCTTTCCTTTCAGTCGTCTTCATTTCAGAACCACATCAGCTCACGTGGCCTGCACTGTCAGCTGGGGACTAGGGGTGATCCTGGCCTCAATACCTTTACTCCCTGTGACGTCCCACTGGGCCTTCTACAGCCAGACAGGAATCTGCATTCCTCTGCCCGTCACCAGAGCTGACTTTCCTGGTCGCCATTACTCTTTCAGCGTCATGATCGTGTTCAACCTGGTGATGTTTCTGTTGATTGCTGCAGGACAGGCTCTGATTTTCTGGACAATCAGAACTAACACCATGCACGACGATACATCCAAAACCAAAGACAACGTTATCATGAATGATAGGACGAAATCCAATGAAGCCACCGTTGCTCGACGTCTTCTGGTCATCGCCATGTCAGACTTTGTGTGCTGGTTCCCCATTGGTGTCTGTGGAATCTTAGCAAATCTGGACGTTCCAATTCCGGGAGAAATCAACATAGCAATGGCTGTCTTTGTGTTGCCATTCAACTCCGCTCTAAACCCTTTCCTGTACACATACACCATTGTGCAAGAGAAACTCCACAAAGAGAAAGAAGCCAAACTGAAGAGGTTCATCACAGCACATATAAAGACACCGGCAGCTGTTGGTTCGAATTATTGAACTGAATAAACCTATGCTTTGCTGTGAGTTTATTGTTGGCTCTCTGCTTTTCAGGTCCTATCACCTCTCTCTCTCTCCTCTCTCTCTCTTCTCTCTCTCTCTCTCTCTTCTCTCTCTCTGTGTCTCTCTCTCTCTTCCTCTGTCTCTCTGTCTCTGTCTGCCTGTCTGTCTGTCTGTCTGTCTGTCTGTCTGTCTGTCTCTCTCTCTCTCTCTCTCTCTCTCTCTCTCTCTCTCTCCCTGTCTGTCTCTATCTCTCTCTTACCTTTTGCATTTCGACCCTATCGTTTCAAGTAGAATATATTGTTCATGTCAATGCGTATCTCCATTTGACGTTGTAGGAGAGAGGTTCAGCTTTCTCAGCAGCCTGCAGGATCAACCTTGTATAGTGGAGATAAACTTAGTTCACTGCATGCTCACGTGTTTCTGCCAAATGCTGGTTTTTTTTTAATTGTTGTTGTTTGTTGTTTTTGTTGTTGTTCTTCTTCTTCTTGTTCTTGTTCTTCTTCATGTCTATAGTAATGGAATGCACTAGCTGTGTTCTGGTATCTTTTCCTACGACATCTGGCGACAGATATACGATGTGTCAATGCTAGTCTGTTTCCCTGGTCACTGTTTACATATAGCGTGTGTTTTATGTTTCATTAACTGCACTGGTCAGCTATCTACGATGACAGTCAGCTTTTTAATGTAACCACAACCAGGTATTTGTAGTGCCAGTAAGTCATCCATCGTACCTACCTCTTTACCTCCATGGTATGGTACCTGCCAGTCAACCTCCATGGTGTGGTACCTGCCAGTCAACCTCCATGGTGTGGTACCTGCCAGTCAACCTCCATGGTGTGGTACCTGCCAGTCAACCTCCATGGTGTGGTACCTGCCAGTCAACCTCCATGGTGTGGTACCTGCCAGTCAACCTCCATGGTGCGGTACCTGCCAGTCAACCTCCACGGTATGGTACCTGCCAGTCTTCACGGTGCCGTCAGTCATCCACAGTACTCCACCAGGCAGCTCTGGCAGTCCTCAGACGCAGTAGTTCAGGCAACACCTCGTCCTAAAGCTGAAACTGTCAATGCTATCTAGCCAAGGGTGGCGCTCACGGCACGATTCCCTGCTGCCGCACGCTCGAGCACCGCGCTCAGTCCCTGCCGACGCGCATATTTCGCTACTTTGTATTTATTTATTTTTTTACGGTAGCTAGACAATAACTGACAGTGTTGTGTTACGTGTCATAGAAAGAACAAACACTCAAGTAATCAAACATAGTGATTTTGAATCATTTACTTTCAATGTGTAGACACGACTGTGTGTTGAAAAACATGTCTGACAAGTTAAAAAAAAAAATCTTTGTTTACATTCTTTTCCGTTCTTTTACAACACCAAATCAGAAGATGAAGGGACGAAAAAACATTCAAATCTTACCTTGAAAATCATCCAGGAATCATCATGTAATCCATCTGAAAAAAAAAAAAACTTCCATGAGTTTCTGCGGAAAGATCAATACACGACACGCACTGTTCTGATTCACAGCCATGTTGAT
This sequence comes from Conus canariensis, assembly GCA_033310375.1. Taxonomy (NCBI): domain Eukaryota; kingdom Metazoa; phylum Mollusca; class Gastropoda; order Neogastropoda; family Conidae; genus Conus; species Conus canariensis. Next base: position 4,708,668 of record CM065744.1, on the reverse strand, counting down.
ATTTGGCCGATGGACTGTGGAGTGTTTCTTTTCACTGGATGAACAATTCAACGGGTGTGAGTTTCTGAAGTACCCTGGTACAAAGACTACTGTTGATCAAAACCAGTAATACACCATAAAAATAAAAGACAAAGCTGAGAATAGCTGATCATGATGCAAGTGATATACAGCGCTTGTACTTTACACACCGACTTTCAAACACTGGCTGTCGCACTTATCACACAGCAGCATCATTTTCTTGTAGTAACACACACACAAAAAGCAGTATATTGACACTGGCCATAAAAAAATGATCATACAGCATGCTTTTGTGCTTGTAAAAAACACGACAAAACAAACAAATGGAGAACTCTAGGTAAACCTTCATTTGTTTCACAAAACCTATGGTATACGCACAGACTATTGAACACGTGTTGTACACACTGATCACACAGCCGCATAGTTCTTCTTTGTATGAAATTCAAAGAAGCAAGGTGCTGTACACAGTCCTTTCCCGCAATCAGGACACCAGTATTTTGGTTTTTTTGACGCTCTTCCTGAGCTGGTCCCGGTGAATGCCACTTGATCTCTGCTTGGCGTAGCACACCACGCAGTTTTTACGTGGCACACCATTCCTTCCAGTGTGAGGCAGCAGAGCAGGAAAATGACGACCAGACATCCTGGTCAAAGGTAGTCGGGGACCACCACCGGCATGTTGGAGAACCTCGATGTCTCTGACGGTGGGAAGGTCCATCAGGAGAGATCTCACCACTCGGTCTAAGGGCATCTTCTTTCGACCATGGCTTCTCCTGTGCTTGTTCAGGATAATCATAGTCTGGATTGTGCACAGCATCAGCAGATGGAAAAAGGGCCTTTTCCACCGTTTCAGGGTCTTCCTATGCATAGAGAAGTAGGCCACCAGTTGATCACTGTGGTCAACTCCAGCCATGTGCTTGATGTATTCAATGACCGATTTGGGTTTCACCTTTTCCTCAAATCGGCATTGAACTCTCTCCATCTGTGACCTGTGCTGGGTGGATAGTGTGAAGACATCTTTTTTGTCTTTCCAGCGGGTAGTAACCACCTGTCCCCGACGACGGTAGTCCATCTGGCCTCTCTCCATGGACTGGTTGCCAAGGTCGGTAGGCATGCCCACTCTGCTCCTTCGTACACTGCCGCAGACCATGGTGCCCTGCCTTGCCAGTGACGAACATATCTTGGGCTCACAGTAGCAGTTGTCAATATATAGATGATGTCCTCTGTTCACCAACGGACTGATGAGTCGCGTAACCACGTCACAGGGCTTGTTGCTCAGACGTTTGTCGCCGCAGAACATCTCGAACCTATACAAGTAGCCCGATTTGCTTTCGAACAGTTCGTAGTACTTGACTCCCCACTTCGTAGGCTTGTCCTTCATATACACTTTGAAGCGGGAGCGTCCTTTGAAAGGGCACATAGCCTCGTCGATACAAATCTCCTTGCTGGGCTTGTAAACCTCTTGAAATTTCCTTTGCAGGTGGTTGACAAACGGCCGAATTTTGTGGATCGGATCATGATCCTCTTGGCCAAAGGGCACGTACTGGGCATTGTCATTGAGCTGGAGAAAGCCCAGGATGGCCTTGAAGCGATCTCTCGTCATGATCTGGCCAGCGTATGACGTGTGGACAGTAGGGTCAGTTGACCGGTAGTCTGCTATTTGGGGCTTGTTGACAATGCCCATGTGCAGACAAATAGCCAAAAAATTGCAAATGTCTGCCTCTGTGACTTTCTTCCACGAGGCATGAACACTTTTTGGAGTCAACGGACCCATTTGCAGCTTCTCCTCAATACATGACTCGGCGTATCTGTTTGTTTCCTTTTTGATTTTTTTTTTATAAGAACGTTGTCAACAAACAGCCGGTACACGTCAATAGGCTGAGGGTCAGTTCCAAGGTCAGGCTGAATTTCAACTTGTTCAGAAAACAACAACAACAACAACAACAACAACAACAAAAAACCATACTGCTCCACAGGATACTAAAAGCATACATATAAAGCAATCTCGTCAGTCAGCGATCAAAGATATCAGTCACACAGACACACAGACACACACACACACACACACACACACACACACACACACACACACACACGTGCGGGCGCACACACACGGCGTGCTCATACAAGGTACGCTCACACACACACACACACACACACACACACACACACAACACACACACACACACACACACACACAACATATGTATAAGTGAACGTGCAAACATGCATACCCACTGCACACACACACACACACACACACACACACACACACACACACCACCGAAGCGTGCACGTGAGCGCAAGCATGTATACAGATATGAACAAATGCATGCCCGAGGGGAAACAGGGAAGGTTTACCTGTGAATTCAGGAATTGTTGGAAAATTGGCAGGCACGTGACGCACCCACTCCTCGTTTTCATCTTGGCCGGGTGGCTCCTCGTCTACGTCATTGTCCATGTAGTAAGCTTGATCATCCTGTTGATCGGATTCATAATTGATAGTGTGATCGCTTTTAGAATCATTATGGAATGAAACTCTCAGTGAGATGAGCTTTTCCGGGCAACCAAACTTGTGAGGGATCGTCCACAAGCCAGTCCAATTAACGGTATCGAAGGCCATGGTGAGGTCAACAAACACAGTGTGGAGTTCCTGATTCTGCTCACGACACGTCTCCTGTAGCTGGCGAACAGCAAAGACAATATCAGCTGTGTCCCTCCCTGCACGAAACCCTCACTGTGATTCAGGGACGATGGGGTCTGCTGTATGGGTGACGAGTCTGTTCAAGATGATCCTGGAAAAAATCTTTCCAGCGATTCATAAGAAGGAAATCCCATGATGACTGTCACAGGACACTTTATCACCCCTTCTCTTGTAGATGTGTTCAAGAGAGGCGTCTTTAAAGTATTGGGGTACTTCTCCCTTTTTCCATATGGATTGGAAGAGGTTGATCAGCTTTCCCAGGACTACCTCGCCTCCATTCTTGTATATGTCTGCTGGAATTCCATCTGCTCCTGGTGCTTCGCCGGACGTGGTCTGCTTCAGATCCTTGGCAGTGTCTGCACTGGAGGGTGGGTCTGCCAGAGATTCCTTCACTGGCAGTTGTGGGAGCGCTGGAACTGCTTCTTCAGATATTGACGAGACTCAGTCCAGCAAACAGGTATGTCAGTCTTCTCTGTCAGCAGTATGGTCTGGTCAGAACCACGGATGGGTGTTGACCCAGCAGTCTTTGGTCCATAAATGCTGCGATGGCCCTCGTGAAGGTCTTCATGTCGTTTGTGTCCGCGGCAGCTTGCAGACTTTCTGCTTTCTTTTCCCACCAATCGTTCTTCATCTGTCAAAGCTTCTGTTGGGTGAGCTGCTTGGCTTGCTGGTACTTCTGTTGTTTCTTCTCACAGGTCTTGTCGCTGAGGTGATCTCTGTGGGTCTTGTGGAGCATGTCTATGAGCTTGTTGGTCTCTGGGTCGTTTCCATCAAACCAGTCTCTATATTTGTGTACAACAAAGCCCAAGGTGTCAGCTGCAGCATTATACAGATATTCTCTGAAGGCCTTCCATTCCTTGCCAGTGTCTTCTCCAGTGAGGTTGATGTTCGACAGACATTCCTGGATTCTTTCTTCTAGAATGTCTCTGTTGTTACACAGTCCAGCAATGTTCAGCCTTCTCTGGCCGATTTGTGCTTCAGGGCAAGCTGGATGTTCATCTTGCTCCTGATCCAGGCGGTGATCTGACCAGCAATCAGCTCCCCTCATGCAGCGTGTAATTAGAACACCCCGTCTGTCCCTCTGACGAACAATCACGTATCAAGCATGTGCCATTGTTTGGAGCAGGGGTCCATCCACGTGTTCTTGAACTTGTCCGCCTCTTTAAGATGGTGTTGGTGATGGACAGTTCATGTTGTGAACACAGTGATAACATCAGCAGACCATGGGAGGTGTAGTTTCCAGTGCCGTGGCGTTAAAAACGTTGGGCCAGGTGGAGTAGTTCCTTCCCCTAAGTCCCCGAGGATGACAGGCACATGTGACAGGGGGTGATAAAGAAGCATGTGTGCGTACGTGTTCGCAAACGTGCTTTTATTTGGTTGTGTGTGTGTGTGTGTGTGTGTGTGTGTGTGTGTGTGTGTGTGTGTGTGTGTTGCGCGCGCGTGCGTGCGTGCGTGCGTGCGTGTGTGTGTGTGTGTGTGTGTGTGTGTGTGTGCGCGCGCGCGTGCGTGCGTGCGTGCGTGCGTGCGTGCGTGCGTGTGTGTGTGTGTGTGTGTGTGCGTGCGTGCGTGCGTGCGTGTGTGTGTGTGTGTGTGTGTGTGTGTGTGTGTGTGTGTGTGTGCGTGCGTGCGTGCGTGCGTGCGTGCGTGTTTGCGTCCGTGCGTGTGTGTGCGGTTGTGCGTGTGTGTGGGGGTGGGGGTGGGGGTGGTGGTGGTGGTGGTGGTGGTGGTGGTGGTGTGTGTGTGTGTGTGTGTGTGTGTGTGTGCGTGCGTGCGTGCGTGCGTGCGTGTTTGCGTCCGTGCGTGTGTGTGCGGTTGTGCGTGTGTGTGGGGGTGGGGTGGGGGTGGTGGTGGTGGTGGTGGTGGTGGTGGTGGTGTGTGTGTGTGTGTGTGTGTGTGTGTGTTGTGTGTGAGAGAGAGAGAGAGAGAGAGAGAGAGAGTGTGTGTGTGTGTGTGTGTGTGTGCGCGCGCGCGCGCGTGTGTAGGCGACAAAAGGTGGGCGGTTGGGAGGAGGGGGGGAGGGGGGGGGGGCGATCAAGGACTGCAGTGAATTTACTACTAATGGTTCACTCGCTAATGGCTATTAGTAAAAGAATTTATCGGTTTTATATAGACGCAGTGCGACAAAAACTATAAATGCAATTCTACACGTTTTCAGATCTAAAGTGGCGCTGTGAATCAGCGTTGCAGTGTGGTAGTTTCTTTCGTCATCTTTATTTTGGTTTAGAATCAACTTAATTAGCTCCATTATCTGTAAATTCCTGTGTACCTTCATTCATGATAAAATCTCTCTCTCTCTCTCTCCTCTCTCTCTCTCTCTCTCTCTCTCTCTCTCTCTCTTTCATTTATTATCAACCCACCCATTTTCTCCCTCGACCCAAACCTAGACTCTTCTATCCATGTAGATCAACTGCTCCAAATTTCACTATTTTCTGACTCGAAACACAAACACGAGTAAAAAGCAGATCTTACCTGTCTTCATGTACAGGAAAACTGAAGAACTAGATTTCCTCCCATGCTTATTTGTAGGAGGTGATGTAGCAAGAACTAGCACAACTGTTGTCACTGCAGCTTCTTCGGTCTTGTTCTGTTAATTTTTCCCCATTGATCATGTTAAAATGAAGTGACAACACCTGAACCTTATTTCACAACAACCCCCCTTCGGCTTTCGATATCAGTATGTAAAATTATGTAAAATCATTGGCTATATTATCGAACAAACAAACACGATGTTCTCAAAAGTTTGAAAATATGGAGCCACTGCATTCAGCCATGAGGGGCCGGACAGATCTAGGAAAATATAATACCTAAGGTAACACAGATCTAGGTAAACATAGATTCGAGGGCAACGTAGACACAGATTAAAATAGATTTGAGGGGAACACAGACCCGGGTAAGCACACACTCGGAAATAACACAGGCTTGGGTAAACATGGGTCTGAGGGTATGTAGAGGTAGAGGGAACATGAACCGGGGGAACTCAGGGCCGGGAACATTTAGATCTGGAGGGAACCTAGACCTGGGGGAAAAGAGACCTAGGTGGAACAAAGACCTTGAGGGGGAGGGGGAGGGGAGGGAGAGACACAGACTGAGGTCCCAACGGGATGACCCAGACAGACCATAACCCTTTCCTTCCCCTTCCTTCCTCGGAACAGATAGCTGTAGCTATACGTCATCTGTCTTCTACTGTTGACGTCAAAGCTCACAAATAGATCATGCCATCAACGTCAAATATTGCTTATCAACTGCTCAGCTGGAATGTTCTCTCGAATTTGAAATACTTAATTAACAAAGATTGACTTCAGTGCATCATAGTCATGAAAATATGTGTTCTTTTACTATTTTGTTTGCCAGTACGAGAACAAGGTAAGACATGCCACAGTGTTGTGGGTTTCGTCTGGTTCTTTTCCTGATCAGTTGAGTTTGATTGGAGTTGTGATATTGACAGGACACTGAGCGAAAAGTAGTTCATTCGTTGTGTAATTCTTTGCAGCAGTTGCAACTAATTCAATATCTTTTATACTTCTTGGACTGTTAGTTGAGAATGAAATCTAGACGTTTACTCAGCTTTACTTTATTCTTAAAGCAGCTTCAATTTTAACTTGAAAATTTCTCTTCAAGGACAACATCCAATAGTGCTTCAGGTGGCAGAATGGAAAGGTGACCCCGAAAGGGGGGGAGGAGGAGGGGGGGGGGGGGGGGGGGGATTTGCCACTATGATTTTCTTGTGTCTTTTCACATCATAAACTCAAATGCATATGTCAACAATTGATTTATTGGAGCTCTTGGGAGATATAACCATGTTTATTAGCGAATTTTCCTTCTTTGGGCTCTATATTTGCGATTAGAGGGTGTACTTAATTAAAGACCTGTGGATATGGAACTAATCCACTTATCGTCAAATGGTTTGCAGTTCCTGATAGAAAGAAAGATGATTGTTCCATTTACAGATAGTCACCTTTTTGCAGAAACAATGCCCATTTGACAGTATTTGGCGCCAACTTCCAGTATTTAAAAAAAAGTAAAACAAACTGGCTTACTGCCTAGTTGCAAAGTGAGACGACTGCAGGTGGAAATCTAAACAAATCTTAAATAAATGTTAACGAACCGCCAAGAGAAACGTGGACAAACAAGTCACAAGACAAAATACGACGCGTTTCGACCTCTTAGGTCTTTTTCAGGCAAGACTCAAACAAATAGGACTATGAAAATGAACGAGGCCTCGTTTTCATTCAACGCCTACCTTGCGATGAAGAGATCAAAGATAAGTGACAAACTCGTTCATTTTCATTGTCCTATTTGCTTGTGTCTTGCCTGAAGAAGACCTAAGAGGTCGAAAGCGTCGTGTTTTGTCTTGTGACTCTTTTGTCCACGTTTCTCTTGGCAGTTCGCTAACATTTATTTAAGAGTGGCTTACTGCCATTCTCCAGTATGATCATCACCGTCAGCTGCCTGAAATGTGTCTAACATTAAACCACATGTAGTAGTAGTAGTTGTTGTGGTAGTAGTACTAGTAGCAGTAGAAGCAGCAGCAGCAACAGCAGCAGAAGCAGTAGTAGTAGTAGTAGTGGTCGTAGCACAAGAGTTATAGGCAATGAGTGTAAAAATATTTCTCATACATAAACGAGATCTAAATCAGAAAACCAGAATCTGGGCAGGCTGGGTATCACTCACTGGGAGGAATCTGGGTATGGTGAATGACCAGTCACCGGTTGACTACATGCAGCCAGTTCTACATCCTGTCACTGAGAACGTACTGTTCAACATATCCTCCAAGTTTCTGTTGATGCTTCAAGGGAAGTGGGCCAGAAACACACTCTGCTCACCTGTGACCTGGTTATTGCAAGAAAGGCATACATGATTGTTTGGCAGAATGACTGTTTCAAGGACGTTGTTCGCCTTGGCATATTCCATTTTCTGTGTTCATACATGGCAGCACTTGGAAAACTCATGAGGAGATCTGCTATTGGAGAGATCATTGTGCAGTCAGGAGTCTGCTCAAGTGGGTCGATTGATGCTGTAGTGGCAGGAAAGCACTACTATTGTGCCCTGAGAGTCCACAAGGTTGTTCTGGAGGCTCTTGAGCGGTTGCTTCTTCAGACATTCTTGAAGGAATCAACAGAAGCTTCAGATCTGAAGAATCAGCTGTCTGAAGATCTGCCAGGGTGCACAAACAGACATCAGCTTCAAGACACTCTTGAGAAGCCATCTGTTGTTCTCTTCAGACTGTACTCGAACTTCAAGAAGGACGTTATCACGGGGAAGAAAGGGAAAGATAACACAGTTCTGGTTGCAGTATGCTGAGAGAGTGTGGCTGATTCTGCATCTCCTCCGGGCTACAAAAGATTATGACTTGGACTTGCACTTGTCATGCATAGCGAAAATGTGCCCTCTGCTCTTTGTGATGGATCACTAGAACTACTCAAGATACGCCACAGTCTATTTCCTGAGCATTCTGAATCTCAAGCACAACCATCCCTCAGCAGAAGAACTGCGACATGGAGAACTCAGTGTGTCGAGATCAACAGTTCCTTTATGCAGAGTACCAGTTGACCAAACTATTGAGCAAACGATCAACTGCCATGCAAAATCTGCGGGTGGGATCATAGGATTCAGCAGAAACAGTGCTGCCTATCTTCGCTGATGCATGACACGTCATGTCAGAGCTTCTTTTCTTGCTGCAACGCTTGAGATGGCTGGCATGGCTAGGAATGATGTCAAAGTTCACAAAGACCTGACATGTACAGAGACTAGAGCCAGTGAGGAGTGTGTGAAAACATGATGGATTCCTTCTGCAGCTCCATGGATCCCTTTTCAGTGGAAGAGAGGGGTCTCTTCTGTCTCTCATCAGGAATGCAAGCACCAGACAGCATTCAAGAAAAAACTTCTATCAGCAGATGCACGAAGAAAGGAAGCCTTTCGCCAATTCGTGACAGAACGACTGCTTGAGCAAACTCTGTTTCCATGCTCCTCTGAAAAAAGTGGAGCTGAAGACATTTGCGAAACTGCAGAAGACAGAGACTCTGCGATCATCTTCGAACAAACTGGTGCAAGTGGCAGCGCAGACAGCATGTTCGGACAACTTCTCATGATCTTGCAGGAAAATAACATCAGTTTGCAGGTCATGAGCTACCCTTTGAGTCCAGTGCCTTGGGCCCTAGCAACTCCTGATGGTTTGCCTGCAAAGACAGAGAAAGCAAAGCTTATGCATCTCTTGGAGGAGACAGAGTTGAAGGAGCAACCAGATCGGGGTATATGCCATCACATAATTGACGCAATATTCCATCTGCAGTCACTTACCTCTCTTCCCCCAACATTTGGAGACCTGGCAGACAGAATCCTGAAAAATCTGCCATCCACAGACAGGATTGATTATGTGGCAGATATGTACAACCGCAACTCCATCAAATCAATGGAACGTTCTCGTTGGCAACACTAAGGTTCCCAGACACTGGAAAGGGTTTATGAAAAATGGTGACAACAAGAACCAGCTAATCAAATCCCTGCTTTCTGAATGGAGAAAAGATTCCCATGCTGCCACATTCCTGAACAGAGAGCTGTTTGTGACATGTGGGCCCGATTGCTTCAAGCTCTCCTCCACGGATGGCAAGACTGTGCAAGCCTCACCAGTTCAAGAGCTGTTTTCTACTCAGGAAGAAGCGGACACCAGGATCATCCTCCACTGTTTTCACCAGAACAAGAATGCTTCTGACTCCAAGGGCATAATTGTGCGCTCTTCAGACACTGATGTGTTTCTACTACTACACTTCAGTTCCCAGCTCCATACAACAGTATACTTGGACACTGGCACTGGAAACTACAGGAGGCTGCTTTCCACCACAGACCTTGTTGCTAAGTAGGGACAGGAATACTGTGAAACACTCCTTGGCCTACATGCTTTTTCCGCTGTGACTCTACCAGTTCTTTCGTGAGCAAAGGGAAGGTCAGGGCGTTCAATGCGTTCACGAAGAGCCGTTCCTTCATGATGCCTTCCGAGCACTGGGAAGCCCAGACCTGTCTTCTGATTCAGTGGACAACCTTGAACACTATGTCTGTTGTCTGTATGGCAGACCCAAAAGCAGGAACATCAACCAGGTCCGCTTTGACCTTCTCAGAGAAAAGTTTGACACTAGTCGGGGACATGCAGCATTGGCCAGCTACAACAGAACTGACCTGAGCCTCCTACCTCCCTGTCAGTCTTCCCTGCGGATGCACACAGAGCGAGTCAACTGCCAGGTATTATATCTTACTGTTTTTAATATGATAGTTATTGTTGTTGCAGGGTAGTCTTGCAGTGTTTGATAAGGTTTGAAGGAATGCTGTCATTCCTCCAGACTTCATGCTGTTGTACAGATTAGTGAAGATAAACTGACAGCTGCTGCAGCAGAAAAGCAAACATGCAGAAAGGGGATGGCAGGAAACAAACCATTGTCAACATGCGCTGTGACAGATACTGCCACTCTCGCATCAAACTCTACAGCCACAGGTGACACTGCTTGGGCTGAGCAGACAGCCAAGTCAGATAGCTATATCTTAGGTTGGATATACTCTATCCGTGGTCAGCTACAACCGACGGAGACCTACAGTAGTGTTGTTGTTGATAACTATAGTTAAACAAATGCTATTTGGCCTGGCCAAGTGTATCACAATAGCCTGAATATGACATTTTGAACATAAATAGGATTGAGTCCTGAGACCGAAGCCTGAGTTAGTCATTGCCATTAAACGGCTATGAGATTTGATAATCTCTACCCTTTTATCTTCTGTTCTAACGTGGAGGTTTGGAAGCATGCCCATTGTGCTCAACCATCCATTGATGGGCCGTCAGGCAGAGGCCGGAAGACAACAGACAGTGGTTTGGAGATCGACTGGTGTCAGGAGGATATACTTCCATGTGAACTTGTTGATATCCCATGTGACCAGCCAACTCCTGAGGAGGAGAACGGTGACTTTGAACTTGTGAACCTTTGTGATGCTGTTCAAGAGGAAGGGTTTGACACTGAAGAATCTGTTGTCAACAGTTCTGTGTAAAGGTGCAGTCTTCTTACTGGTGGACAGGCGCATACTGCGACACTCAGTCATTACTCGCTTGTGTTGAAACAGATCCCATGGTCATGGTTTATAAACAGTTTGGCCAAAATTCTACTTAACCATTTTCCTGACACCATTTTGAAACAGGTTAACAGTTTCTGTTCAATTGTATCCCTTTCAAAGCCAATTTAAAGAGTAATAGGTTGGTGCGCTAAACGTGTTAAAAAAGATTGACAAATTAACGCATATGTCATGTTTTTTGGATGCTATTACTACAATCGTGCTTCAAACACGTCAAATTAGGTATGCCCATGTAGAGCAAGCATCAGCGCATTTAAAAACAACTTGTATTTGATTTTAAAGGCATTATACTATGAATAATAGTATGTTTTTCACCCCTACCCCCATTTTTTAGAGTAGGAAACTGGTGATTTCTTCCAGACCTTGTTGCTCCCAAGAGCTCAAACCAATCTTTTGTTGACATCCTATGATGACAGCATATGGCCTAAACTTTCAGAAAAACACAATGGCAAATCCCCCCCCCCCCCCCCCCCCGCCGGGGTCGGGGGTTATGGTCACCTGAAGTACTACAAGCACTTTCGCACCAAAGTTCAGCAGTACTGTCTGAAGTCCACACACACACACACACACACACACACACACACACACACACACACCACACACACACACACACACACACACACACACACGCATACGCACACACATTCATTCATTCGCTCACTCACTCACTCACACGCACGCACGCACACACACACACACACACACACACACACACACACAACACAACACACACACACACACACATCTCAATAGATCCCCCCCACACACACACACACACAATTGATGCCTACACACGCCGGAAAAGTCACAATACCTACAGCTCCCAAACAGCGAGAACGGGCGTGTACAACATAGTTGAGATGGAAAGACCAATCTCAAAATGGGTCGCCCACATCACAGATCTTCACAATAAAGACACCAGGAATTACAGCAGCTCTGATGGAGATTCATCTCAGTCACAAGGAAATTCCAGAAGCTGAATAAGAATCATTCTAGACTGAACAGACTGTGTAGTCACGAACACAGAAAACTAGGTATATGTCTGAATCTGATGACTTGTTCACATATGTCAGTGACGTTGTCATTGAAATCATTGACTGTGACCATGACTCTAAAAATAACAGTCTGTTTGATGACACAGAATCACCCAGGTATCAACAGGGAAGTTCAACTGGAACAATCTCCGCGGACAACTTGTTCACGGACAACATGGGGCACGGGATGATGAACAACACAGAGAAGAAGCGACTGAAAAGGATACGGAGAAACAGTAAGTACAACGATAAACACCAGTGACGGGAACACACACACACACACACACACACACACACACACACACACACACACACACACACACACACACACATACATACACACCTACCTTTCTACCCTGCACTCGCTCAGTACAGAGTACAGTGTGTGTGTAGTAAAGTCTCTAGACCACATATCCATTCAAGTAATGTGGTGGCGTAAAGCGACAGGAGTTAGTATTTTGAAAGCATTGTCAGAGACTCAAGTCACCTGTCAACAACAGTATTTTAGCTGTACTGACAACCGGGTAGGGCTCATGTCGGCCCTACAGACCTCAACTCTTTGAGAACGGGTCCAACAGATTAATGAGCTGCCAGTGTGGACTTATAAGGGAAAATACCAATGATGATAGGGCCGCTGTTGTTACTCTCTCTCTCCCTCTCTCTCTCTTTCTCTCTCTCTCTTACACACCCACACCCACACACACTCACTCACACACACACACACACACACACACACACACACACACACACACACACACACACCACGCACGCACACACACACACACACACACACACACACACACACACACACACACACACACACACACACAGAGAGAGAGAGAGAGAGAGAGAGAGAGAGTCTCTTCAAACTCTGAAAACATGACTCAAGTATTACTGCTCTCTCTATATTGGTAGAAATCCACATCTGATTCAAAAACGTGCTGCAGATACCATCAAATGGCATGCAAATCCTCTCACGAGTTGTAGAACGTTGTAAGTATAGACAAAAGCACTTGTAATCAACCGAGCTAAACATGAGGAATACGTTGATTGTTGGATCTTCTGTCTGTTTTTTTTTTTAATTTGATTTAATTTTTTTTATATTGCCTGTTCCAAATTAGCTATCCCTGTTACGATTTTTGTTTTCAGGACAAGGTTGTGTCGAAGAATTTCCTCCCCTCTCCCCCCCCCCCCCCCCCCCATCCTCGCCCTCCCTCTCCAACTCCCCAGCACATGTCTTGCTCAATTCCTCAATAGAATTGTGAGCTTCTCTTCTCTCTTCTCTCTCTCTCTCTCTCTCTCTCTCTCTCGGGGGCTGAGATAATCTCACTGTGGCGACAACACGCTTGTTCCTGAGATCTCTTGGAAATTAGTCGTTTTTGTTAATTAGCGCTTTACTTAGTGCCTTTTGGCAGAACCTGACCTGACAGTCACCTAGCGGCAAGTGTACTGATGACAGTGATATAAAATTTGTGACTGTCAGTGACCATGCCTGTGGACAACGTGCGATTTCGTGCAAGTTGTGGCCTGTTCCTTGGCACGTTTCTGAACTTCATGGCGAACCGTGTCAAGTTCGTGTTGAAAATGCGAACTAGAGTGGTGGCCGTATGGAACAAACTGCATGGTGTGTTGTTCGTGTTTGTCGCTGCATACCTCTTATGCTGTGGCGATGTGGAAATGAACCCTGGGCCTTCAGACAACGAGTGCCGCACAGAGGAGGCTACTGCAAACAGTAGAACAGTGATTGAATCCAGCAGTGACAGGATTACCATGACTTCCCCTTCCCAGCTCATCGCAGACTCAGATTTCTCCTCTGACGTAGCATCACAGATACTGGACACCCTCAAACTTCAAAGTGAGAGGTTCGAATCTATTGTCAGTCGTTTGTCCAGCATGGAAAGTAATATATGCGCCATCAGATCTGACATTGGACTGGTGAGAAGCAAGTGTGAGGAGATTGGGAGACGATGTGACAGCCTTGAAAAGAATACACAAGAGATTGCTTCGTCCTTAGATGAAACCAGAGAAGACGTTGGGGATTTGTTTAGGCAGTGTGCCGAAAATGAAAAAGGATTCTGGAAACTCACCTCCAGTGTCGAAAAAATGAAAAGTGAAATGGACTGTTTGAAAGAAAATCATGACAGACTGGAAGGTTTCTCACGTCGAGATAACCTTCGCTTCTACGGTGTGCCTGAGACGGTCAAGTCTGAAAACTATGACACTTGTGCCAGACTGATCGCCGATACCCTCAACAGTGTGGAGGGGCCGATGAAATGGACAACCGATGACATCGCCCGAGCTCACAGGGTAGGGGAGAACAGAGACGGCCGACCCAAACCAGTGGTGGTCAAGTTTAGTCAGTGGAAGAAGAAGATGGCAGTGATCACAGACCGTGGTTTCAGAGAAAGACTGAACGCGAAAGGTGTGACAGTGTCCAACGACCTGACCAAACAACAAGCCAGTATTGTGGCAGAAGCCAGGAAGGAGGGGAAAGTGGCCTACTTTAAGAGAGGCAGACAGGTTGTGGAGCCAAAACGACCGGACCCCAGAACCTATGCGGAGGTAGCAGCCGCAGGAGACGACCGCGCCGACGCTGATGCCAGAGGAACAGCTTCCGAGGCCAACGCCGACACCGCGAGGAAGCCGGCAGCTGACAGCGCAACAGAGGGCAGAGGGCAGCAGAAAGTATGCGGAAGCAGAGACGGGGATTCCCCTCGTCGCTTCAACGAGGTCAGCCAGTCTGACCCTGCATGGGGCGCACGTGGTGTGCGTGGTGGCAAAGGTGGGGCGGGACGAGGTGGGAATGGCGACGGCAGTCTACACCGCCTTTGTCACCCCCTGTCAACAAGAGCCCTGCCAATGACGCACGACCCAGGCGAAGTGCACGGACGACTACACGGTAGGACAGGCCGGATCATCTTGAGGAAGTGACATTTCTTGTTTACAATGTGGAAAACTTATACAGCAAGCTTAATGACTTTTCTTTCATGGATTACATTTCGAAGTTTGATGTTGCGTGCTTGACAGAGACTTTTGTTGATAGTTCTTTTGATTTCAGTAATATTCTTCAAGGCTTTGTTAAGTTTACTGCTCCAGCAAGAAAATTGTCACATCATGGAAGACATTCTGGTGGCGTTCTTCTGTTAGTGCGCAAATCCTTTTCCAGATATATTTCAGCAGTCAATGTTAATTGTGAAAATGTTGTGGCCATACGGATTGACAGATGTGTATTTAACTCGGATAGAGATGTGTTATTGTTCGCATGTTATGTTGTGTCTGAAAACGGTCCTTTGTACAATTCAATGGAAATCAAAGATGGGATCGTGAACTTGGAAGAATGTATCTTGCAGACTACAGAAAATGAAAACGTAAATGTTTTGATAATGGGTGACCTCAATGCAAGAACTGGATCTGAGCAACTAACACCCGAAGTGATGACTCATTACTCACCTGATATTGATGATGACGATTGTGTGACTGATGATGTTTTGCACAGATTTTCAAAAGATGATGCTATAAATAGTTTCGGTAAATCGTTGTTGAATTTATGTTTGATGATCAACTGTGTCATAGTTAATGGTTGTGGTGAATGTGAGTCTGCTGGGGATTTTACGTATGTTTCTCCTCACGGCTCTAGTGTGATCGATTATGTCATTATGTCTAAGGATATGTTTTCTACGCAACATTGTAAGCTGAATGTCGGAGACCGTATTGACTCCTGGCATTTACCAGTTAAACTTCAGTGGACAAATGTAGGACAGGATGTGGAAAAGCCAGCTGAAGCTGAACAAGGTGTGGAAGATAGGTTTGTGTGGTCAGACGATTTGCTTAGTGTTTTTGAAGAGGAATCAAGTTCTCATGAATTTGATGAAAGCCTACAGAACGCCTACCACGCTCTAGATACAGATGTCAATATTTCCATTGAATTCTTCGTTAAATCACTTTGCAGCGCTGCTTCTTGCATGCTTTTTACAATGTCTTTAATGATATGGATGTATCTTCTACTCCAGAGGAAAATATCGAGTTTAGCCATGTGGGAGAAACAATAGATGACTCAGATGTTTTGTTCGATGAACTAATTTCCAGGCATGAGGTTCAAGCCAGCATTGGAAATCATAAGGCTGGAAAAAGTTCTGGTCCTGACAAAATTATTAGTGAGATGCTGAAGCATGCCAATTCAAAAATTCTTGATTTTTTAGTTATTTATTTCAATAAATTGTTTGACCTTGGTGTTTTCCCCGATGATTGGTCGAAATCTATAGTTGTTCCAATATATAAAAAGGGAAATCCAAACCTGCAAGACAACTATCGTGGCATTGCCCTAACGAGTGTTGTAAGTAAGGTGTATACACATATTTTAAACAAAAGACTTTCAAAGTGGGTAGAGAAAGAGGAAAAAATAATAGAAGAGCGAGCAGGCTTCAGACCAGGTTATAGTACCGTAGATGATATTTTTACCCTATATGCGATAGTACAAAAGTTTCTCATAAAAAAGTCTAAACTGTATGTTGCCTTTGTGGACTTCAGAAAGGCGTTCGGTTCTGTGAACAGAAATGTTTTATGGGCAGTTTTGAGAAAATGTGGTGTGAAAGGAAAACTTTATCAAGCTATACGAAGTGTTCACGATTCAGTATTAGCATGTGTACGAGATAAATGTTGTTATTCTGATTACTTTGAATGCCCAAGGGGGTGAAACAAGGATGTCTACTTAGCCTGCTCTTATTTTCCTTTTTCATAAACGAATTGGCTGTTGATTTGTCAAGCAATGGAAAACATGGTATTCAGCTTATTCCTGGTGCAGTTGAAATGTTCTTATTATTGTTTGCGGATGATGTTATTTTGTTATCTGACTCTGTTATTGGGCTCCAGAATCAAATAAATAGTCTTAGAGAAGGGGCAGCTCGATTAAAGTTAACAGTCAATCTTGACAAAACAAATGTAATGGTTTTCAGAAAAGGTGGCTACTTAAGTGACAGAGAAAGATGGTTTTATGGAAATGAAGAAGTAAAGGTAACTAACTCATACAAATACTTAGGGATGGCTTTTACCACAAAGTTGAGTGTTAGCAATGCTCTGTCTGATGTTTGTAGAAAGGCAAAAAAGGAGTGATGGAAATTATGAAATCATTAAGAAGACTAAACACTATTGATATAAATTTATTTTGGAAGCTTTTCGATTCGCAAATTCAGCCTATCCTAACATATGCAGCTGAAGTCTGGGGATTAGAACAAGACAGTAAACAGATTGAAAATGTCCACATGCTTGCCATAAAAAGATATCTGAATGTACCCTTACATACATCAAGTAAACGGATATATGGTGAAACTGGGAGGTATTCTCTACGCGTTACAACTACTGTAAAATGCATCAAATACTGGTTAAAACTAGTCAGACTCCCCATGTCGAGAATATGTAGCCAAGCCTACGAAATGCTTCTGTTACAGCACGAAACTGGTCACTTTAATTGGGTGTCAGAAGTACAAAAGACTCTGACTGAAAATGGCTTTGGTATTGTTTGGCTGAACCAGGGAGTTTGTTCCGAATATGGTTTTATAACAGAATTCAAAGACAGACTCATTTCCTGTTTCAAACAAAATTGGCATGCAGAAATAGATAATAACGATAAATATAGATATTTCTGTTCCTTCAAAAATATTTTTCAGGCAGAAAAGTACCTAACGTTAGTTACAAATAAATGGCACAGAATCGGTTTGGCCAGATTTAGGTTAAGGGTTAGTGGTCTGAAAAACTGTAAGCAATGGTTCTGAATATTCCAATGACACTATTTGCCCATCTTCTGGAAATGAATTAGAAAACGAAGAACATTTTTTGTTTCATTGTACTACTTATGCTGACAAACGTAAAAGCTGCAGTGTCTTGAATACTCGTTCATTCCACCAAAATAATGCTAGCGTTGCTTCAGTGTTATCTAATAATAATGAACGTGTTGTTAAAGAAGTGGCTAAATACATAGCTGAAGCCATGTATGTAAGAAAAAAGATAATTGAGCAAAATACCGGTTAACATAAGGATGATCCAATGTGCGGATGTTCTGGGGAGGGCGGGGGGCTGGGGAGGGTGTGTGGGCTGGCAGAATAGGGGGAGGGAGAGGGAAGGGTTAGTGGTCAAGTCTGTGTGATTATGGCGGTATGGATGTTGGGGGCAATAGTAGAAACGTAGCGGGGTGGGGCGGAGGGAAAGGTGAGGACGTGTGTATGTGTGTGTGTGTGTGTGTGTGTGTGTGTGTGTGTGTGTGTGTGTGTGTGTGTGTGTGCGTGTGTGTGTGCGAGTACGTATACGCATGAAATTTCTGCTTTTTGTATCGGTGAATGCATTTGCCAACCCCCTTGTCTAAAAGGCTTAACTGCTAAACGGACAATAAAAACATGTCAATGTCAGTGTCAGTCTCTCCCCCCCCCCCCTCCTCTCTCTATTCTCTCTCTCTCTCTCTCTCTCTCTCTCTCTCTCTCTCTCTCTCTCTCTCTCTCTCTCTCTACTCCCAGTCTTTTTGACATCAAAAAGAAATTGCATTTGATCCTAACGCTCACAGGTCTCTTCAAGTTCAGATCACTCTGCTGTAAAGCACGTCATTGACTTCAGTGCAGACTATGGCAGGAGACACAATTAGCTTCATAAACTGTCACCAAAGTCCACACGAATTTCCAGTCGTTAGCTTTTTTTTTTCCTTTTCAATTGACCAAGACTTGAATTTTACTTGCTAATTCACTTTCACAAGGGCAGATCTGTTTGATTCTATTCAATTGTATTCGTTTGATTCTGTTGATGACGTATGATCATGTATATCATCCGTGGATTCATTTTTTTTTTTTTAGCTGTGTGGATGAAATAGCTCTGTCACTCACTCACTCTCTCTCTCTCTCTCTCTCTCTCTCTCTCTCTCTCTCTCTCTCTCTCTCTCTCTCTCTCTCGTTTGATTCAGCTCCGGATGGTGATGCTCTCGTGCTTCGCAAACCAGGTCAGTTTCTTACTACTTGATCCAACCCTCTCTATGAAATGAGAATGAATACCCTCTCTCTCTCTCTTCTCTCTCTCTCTCTCTCTCTCTCTCTCTCTCTCTCTCTCTCTAAGTAATGACAAAAAGGATGATAATGATGATAACTAGTGAAATTTATAATAATGATAATATAATGATGATGATGATGATGATGATGATGATACTACTACTAATATAATGATGATGATAATAATAATAATAATGATAATAATAATATTACTAGTAATAGTAACGATAATGATGATGGTGATGACGATGATGAGGACGACAATAACAACAGTAATAATAACAATAATAATAATATTAGTAGTGATAATAAAAAAATTGATAATAATAATAATAATAATGATAATAACAACAACAACACTACTACTACTATGACTACTTCTACTACTACTAACGATATTGTTATTATCATAATTTCAAAGCGGGGTGACTGTAGGAGGAAACTGAAACAAATTTAAAACAACACACACACACACACACACACACACACACACACACACACACACACACACAACAACCAAAAAAATGACTATTCTGCTGGACAAAAAGCCAGATACGGTGCTCGTATCCTCCTGCAGCGACAGAGCAGCCCTGTTCAGGGCCAGCACTGCTCTCCCCACATGGGAAGGGGGAGATAAAAGGATCCCTAAACAACGATTGCCCTTCACTGTACCTGACAGGTGACCGCACCTGCCTGGTCATCCAGCTAGGCGGTCGAAAGTCAAAACACAGGAAACTGCAGATGCCTCTGACATTTGAGGCATGTAGTGTCCGAAGCTTACTGGACAGAGACGACAGACCGGAGCGTCGTACCACTCTGATTGCCAAGATGCTAGGCCGTTACCAGATTGACATAGCGGCTGTGAGTGAAACAAGACTTGCGGGCCACACACAGCTTGAAGAAGTTGGAGGAGGCTACGAGTCTTTCTGCACTGGGAAGCCTGAAGAATAGCCAAGAACGTCTGGTGTTGGATTCGCAATTCGCACAAAGCTTGCCTGGAAGCGGGATAGCCTGCCACGTGGCATAATGATCACGTAATGATCTTGCGGTCTAGGCTTACAAAGGACCGCTTTACCACCGTTACCAGCGCCTACGCTTTAACAACGACGAACCCAGATGACATCAAAGAGGCCTTCTATGAGGAGCTGAACCCTGTCACCGAGGTCAACCACAAGGACAAGCTCATCATCCTCGTGGACTTTAACACTCGTGTGGGAAGGGACTACTCCACTTGACCTAACATTCTTGGACGCCACGGCACTGGAAACCACAACACCATGGTCTGCTGATGTTATCACCGTGTGCACAACATGAGCTTTCCATCACCAACACCTTCCATCAGGCAGACAAGTTCAAGAACATGCGAATGCAACCCCGCTCCAAACAATGGTACATGCTTGAATATGTTATTGTTCGCCAGAGGGACAGTCGTAAAGTTCTAATTACACGCTGCATGAGGGGAGCAGATTACTGGTCAGATTACCGCCTGGATTAGGAGCAAGATGAACATCCAGCTTGCCTGGAAGCACAATTCGGCCAGAGAAGGATGAACATTACTCGCCTGCGTAACAGCAGAGACATTCTGCAAGAAAGAATCCAGGAATTTCCGTCGAAGATTAACCTCACTGGAGAAGACACTAGCGAAAAATGGAAAGCCTTCAAAGAATCCCTGTACAACGCTGCAGCTGAAACCCTGGGCTTTGTTGAACACAAACATAGAGACTAGTTTGATGAAAACGTCCCAGAGATCAAGAAACTCATAGACATGTCCCCACAAGACCCACAGAGATCACCTCAGCGACAAGACCTGTGGGAAGAAACAGTAGAAGTACCAGAAAGAGCAAGCGGATCACCCGACAGAAGCTTCGGCTGATGAAGAACGATTGGTGGGAAAAGAAAGCAGAAAGTGTGCAAACTGCGGCTGACACCAATGACATGAAGACATTTCACGAGGGTCTTCGCACTATCTATGGACCAGAGACTACTAGCCATTCGTACTTCTCACCAGACCATACTGCTGACAGAGAAGACTGACATTCTTGCTCGCTGGGCTGAGCAGTTCAATGTCCTTTTGAATAGAGTCTTGTCAATATCAGAAGAAGCAATCGCAGCGCTCCCACAACTGCCAGTGAAGGAATCTCTAGCAGACCCACCCTCCAGTGCAGAGACTGTGAAGGCCCTCAAGCAGACCACGTCCGGTTAAGCACCTGGAGCAGATGGAAATCCAGCAAACATCTACAAGAATGGAAGTGAAGTACTCCTGGAAAAGTTGACCAACCTCTTACAGTCCATACGGGAAAAGGGAGAAGTGTCTCAAGACTTCAACGACGCTCTGTTGTACACATCTACAAGAGGAAGTGTGATAAAGCGTCCTGTGACAACTATCGTGGGATTTTCCTCATGCTTATTGCAGGAAAGATTCTTGCCAGGGTCATCTTGAACAGACTCATCACTCACATAGCAGACTCTATCGTCCCTGAATCACAGTGCGATTTCGCGCACGCAGGGGCACAACTGACATGGTATTTGCTGTTCGCCAGCTACAAGAGAAGTGTCGTGAGCAGAATTAGGAACTCTCCTTGGTGTTTGTTAATCTCACCAAGGTCTTCGACACAGTTAATAGGACTGACTTATGGAAGATCCTTCACAAGTTTGGGTGCCCAGAAAAGCTCATCTCACTGATAGTTTCATTCCATGATGGCATACAGCCGAGGATGCAGGAAAACGGAGATATAGTTTCATTCCATGATGGCATACAGCCGAGGATGCAGGAAAACGGAGATACCTCTGACCGTTCCCAGTGGAAAAAAAAATGGAGTGAAGCAGGGATGCGTCCTAGCTCCCACACTCTTGTCCATTCTGTTTGCTGCAGTGCTGATTGATTCATTCCGGGACTGCGACAAGGGGGTGTACATCCAGTTACGTGCAGATAGCAAACTCTTTAACCTTCGACGACTTCAGACCGAAGTGTTTGATGCCCTTCTAAGAGAGTTCCTCTTGGCTGATGACTGTGCACTGGCCGCGCACTCCCATGAAGAAATCCAGTGCATCACAGATCGCTTTGCAAGGGCCTGACAACGCGTTGCACTTACAATCAGTCTTGGTAAGACTGAGGCCATGCTCCAACTCTCATCGCCTGTTCCTGGCAGTGCGCCACCACCACCTCTCGTCATCAGCAACACAGAGATCAAAATTGTGGATGC